>JAMPIV010007332.1:0-222282 GCA_024509875.1 Oreohelix idahoensis | reverse complement strand
ACTCTCCATTTTGAACGGTTGCTGTCGACATTATTTTTGTCCTCTGGAAAAAGACCAAAAGAAGGAACAGGTTCATTCTCTGACTCTTATTTGACAGCTTGCACTATGAGGCCCGAACCGTACCAGCTACCATGCACTAATTCCAAGGCATGTCGCAGAAAGCCCTTTGTGCAAATTTTTTACACGGTTGGGATTTCCCTCAAACAATTTTGAACGGACAAATGTTCCCAATTCCGTAGCCTGTTAATAGAGAGATGTCTTTAAGCATCTGGAGCCAAAACATATCCACACTAGTCCCTACCATACCGCCGGAAATAAAAGCTCGTTGGAACGTTTTAACGGTACCCTCACCATTTTGATGATCTGTAAGCTGGTCAGTGATAAAACCGTGGAAAGACTGGGACCAATATATATCGCTGCCTTATTATCGCCTACCGAGGAGGCGTTACCCCCAAGCGTCTACGGGTTTTGCGCCAGCTACACTTTTTAATTTGGCAGACCTATTAAGGGGCCACTAGAAGCATCACCATACTTCGGTCCCTGACAGACCATAAGCTGACGAGGACAGTCGTCTCTGCAAGCAAGTATGTATCTGAGCTCAAGGAAAGGCTAAAGCTAGGATGGGATCTAGCTACTACCAACCTTAAGAAAGCCCGCGCTAAAATTACTAAAAGATACAACAAAGCTGCAAAAGAGAGAGAACTACAACCAGGGGAGAAAGTCCTATTGCTACTTCCAACCGGAAGCAATAAACTTCGCATCGGATGGCAAGGACCGTTTACCGTCCTTAAAAAGATCTCACGTACCAACTACAAGGTCTCCATCAAAGGAAAGGAGAAGGTCTTCCACATAAATCTGCTAAAGAAATAATTGGAAAGACCGGTGCCATCCTCCGAGCATCTCCTGGCTGTCGCCATAGCAACGGAAGACGAGGAAGATGATGATGGTTGCATGGAGTATCCACTGCAACCCACAGAATCCTTTAAAGATGTCAAGTTCGGCGACAATCTCTCACCAGAACAACAAACAGAAACCAGGGCTCTACTAAAACAGTACAGTGCAGTCTTAACGGATGTACCTGGTCGAACAAATCACCTTGAAATTCATATGAAATTAACAAACGAGACCCCTGTTCAAACCAGAGTTTACCCCATCCCCGTACGCTAAAGCTGATGCACTTCGCGGAGAAAAATAGACAAGCTGCGTCAGGCAGGAATTATCAGTGAGTCTACATCTCCTTACAGCTCGAGCGTAGTGCTGTTGCAGAAGCCCAATAAGGAAGTTCGGCTGTGCATTGATTACAGGTTGCTAAACGCTGTAACGGAATTCCAGCCCGAACCTCTCCAAACTGTTTCTGAGTTGTTCCCCAAGCTCAGCAAAGCAAAGATCTTCTCCAAGATTGACCTCAGTAAAGGTTATTATCAAATACCAGTCAAGGAGGAAATTAAACCTTTGTTAGCTTTCAGCACTAGTGAAGGACATTACACATTTAACGTGATGCCGTTCGGTTTGCATAACGCACAGGAGTGTTCACCAGGATGATGAGGAAGCTTCTAGAACCTTTGCAAAGTCCCCATATCCATAATTTCATGGATGACATCTTAATTGCATCGGAAACCTATGAAGAACATATTGCTACGGTTGCTATGCTCCTCAGGAGACTACAGGAAACGGGTCTCACAGCCAGACCTAGCAAATGTCTCATCGGGTTTGAACAGTTAGACTTCCTGGGGCACACTATTTCTCACGGATGCAGTTGGCCTATTAAGAAGAACGTGGAGAAAATAGTGGCAGCAAAAAGACCCCGAACGAAGAAAGACGTACGTTCCTTCATATCGCTATGTGCATACTATCATAAGTACATCCAGAACTTCAACGGACTGACGGCACCTCTGACTGACCTCACAAAGAAAGGTTGTCCTGATAAGGTCATATGGGATCAAAAGTGCGAACACGCGTCTAGCACTTTGAAAGGACAGTTGTCTGCATACCCCATTTTGAGGTTGCCTGACCTCAAAAAAACCTTTTGTACTGAGAGTCGACGCGTCAGGTCAGGGCATCGGGTCAACACTGCTTCAAGCCGATGACAGTGACCTGAACATGCTATTTCCAGTCCCCTATGGCAGTCGGAAATTAAATAAAGCGGAACGGAACTACAGCGTAGTTGAAAGGGAATGTCTTGCTCTGATTGACGGTATCAGACGCCATCATGAGTTTCTTTATGGTACATCTTTCACGGTGCAAACAGACCACGCTCCGTTAGCATTTCTTGGTGCCAATAAAGAATTTAACGCAAGGATCATGCGTTGGGCGCTTCTTTTAAGCGTTTATTCTTTCAAAGTGGAATATATTCCGGGAAGACAGAATGTCGGGGCTGATTTCCTGAGTAGAAACTGGACTACAGAGGAAGAGGAGGAAGGTGAAGATACCAATCATCCAAAAGTTACCGATCAGGGTCAGCTTCATCGTCATAAATCAAACATGAAAACACGTTTTCACGTCTCAAAAGAGGGGACGATTGTGATGGACGAACTCGGCTGACCCTGAACTTTGTTGTAACTTCTTGTAAAAACGGGACTTCTTTCACGTGGATTCATTAGCTATGCAACTGTTTCACACAGAGGGCAACACACGTTTTGCTGATTGATATGCGGAAAGTTTACCTATCGTTCATTCTGGTCATCGCATTGATTTAAGGAGAGATTAAATCACGCCCACTAACATCTCTTGAACAATCATAGGCAGTTATTTTCATTAACTTGGCCAGTGGGGGGCGTCGCCAGAATCAAACAGATAGAGCGACCACGATCAAAGAGACAGACTGAGGGATTTCAGGGGAGACTATCGGCGCTATCAAAGACAGTAGTGGTCCCTGATACGAGACGCAGTTGCTTGCCGCTATTTTTCGCGTCTCGGTGTCAATCGCAGAACCGAGCGAACGGGGAAAGCCGAAACGGGCAGCAGCGAACAGAGATACGAAGACCAGGGGCGGCTTCTTCCCTTGATTTGGCGGTCAGATCCCCAAAAGTTCATGAGATCAAATAAGCTGTCAAGTTTATCATGTCCCACTCAACTTACATTCCATTTTAGATAAATAGACCATGAAGAATAGACATTTTATCCCTCGCTGGCCAGACCTTTACAGAAGCACTAGCTTTATTGAAATCTTGTTATAGATTTTCCCCTGGATTTTATATATATATTTGCAGTGATTTCTATTCTGTGCAAAGCGGTAATATATATTGTGTAAAGTGATCAGTGGTCTAGTTCAGTCATTCTATTTCAAGGATTTTGTGTTAATTTAAATCTATTAAATTAAACCATCTCAATAGTTCCAGTTGTAAATATAATGATCTATCTATTATATTATTTCAAAAGATAATAGATGCTTAAATTAACTTTTAAAGTCGCGAAGGAATTTATAATTAATAAATTCAGTTAAGTCCTAGTTTTATAGATGTGGGTTTTTTAACCACTAGAATTCGCGCAGTGTTTATTAAATACATAATTAAATACTCGAGTGTATTATAGGCTTAACGGGAAATTTATCGCGCTTGATTTTTCGGTATGTTATATGTCTTTTTTTTTTCTTTCACACAGAGTGATCGTAACCTGCGGTCCCAGCGAAATAAAGAAAGAAATAAAGAAATCATCCTATAAACTTCCAGTCATATTGAGAAACATTTCCTTTTAAATATATATCTTGTGGCGGTCCTTTTGGCGACCTAGCTGTCAGAATTAAATGAAATAAAGCCCACCCAAGAACATGTTAAAGAACAATCATCAAATTACCCTTACAAAACCTGTAAGATAAAACACTGGAAGGTAATCATCGCCAGTAGCGACATTATATTTACTGTTTACTGTGAGAGAGTACATTATTTTTTTCCTGACTGTGACTGAGCCTAGTTTTTCCTCAATTGGATTTAATAAAACTATCATCACGCATTGAAGGAATTTTACCATAGCGGAGGATTAAAAGAGACCACTTCATTTTCACCCCTGTGTCGAACTGTGTCAGTGCCATCCCATAGACTCGTTTCTTTATAATAAACCACAAGAACTCTTAGAACTTCAAGTCCGGCGATAAGCGGGAATATTTGCTCTCAGTAAAAACTCGCAATATCTGGGGCGGGGCATAGAAGTGCTAGACAGTTATACAGTGTCAAGAGTTAATCAGTGTGTTTATCATTCTATGGGGAGTGACTGATGCTGCAACTCGGTAAGTGTGTGGTGTATATGAGTGTGGATCCGCACAGAGTGTATGAATGACAGGAAATTAATTCTTTTGTGTATCCATTTTTTAACTTGCTTACCTGGTGATATATATCTTTTCTGTATACCCTACATTGTTCCTTTAAGTGGGATAGTTGATAATTTGTTAACTATGTTTAAAACCCCCTCCTTTTCATTTGCTTAGTCAAGGGAAGAACAAATTGGGAAGAACATGATTTTTTTCTATCACCTATACCTAACTTTGGTAACTCCTCTTTCAGAGTAATTTAACTTCACTGTTAGGTTAACGTACCTATGTTCCTGATATTATCTATCTCTGGACTGGGTTTATCTTTGTCTAATAAGCGGGAGGGCTTAGTCGATACCAATCTTCTTCACCCCTCCCAAATTTGTTATTTGCATTTGTGTACTTATGATAATTTATGTAATACCTGATATTTGTTAGTGATTGATGTTTAAAGTGAATAAAATCACATAAACTCATTTAGTTCTGTGTGTTGGATATACCCAAGCCCAACTTTTCCCCTATTCGTTTAATATAGTTTGTATCAACGTCGTGTGTGTGTTTGAAAACACCGAATCGGTGTGCGCGCAGATGCGAGTCTGGAAAACTGGCAAATAATTGTTTGACCAGGAGAGCGGAAGAGAAGATTGAGAGAAGCGATTTGTCGTAAATAAGTCTGTCTTTACTCTCCTCCAGCACGCTGTGAAGCAACTATTTAATATCTACATTTTCTATCACTGAGCTTTCCATCATCATTTTCCACTCTAAACCGGACCACTATTTCTAAGACTCTTTTCTCTCAAAATAAATTTACGACAACAGGTAACACTGCAACTCTGTACTTGATCTTTTTGTAGTTGGTACAATGTTCCAACTACACACCACTTTATGTTGGTGGTTGGTCTGGGGGAATACTGTTAAACCTCTGTAGATGATATAACCCCATGAAGCTGGCTCACCACTGTTAAATCCATATTGGCCACCACTGTTAAATATCCGTGAGTGGTGGAAGAAGATTAATGTTATTATCTTTCGCTGATAGATGCGATCAGCATAGGTAGGTGTTGCAAGTGGAACTTATGGAAGGGGAAGTAATCTTTAGAATGGTTTTTTAGACATATTAAATTTCGAGTTGCAACGCTTGATTAAGCGGATACTTGTTTGACTTTAGGATAGAATTATCTTTCCTATTTTTCGGGTGACAGAGTACAGATAAGCGTGTGAACGCTGTTTAATGTATTTATTCTGTACTGTTTTGAGTTATGTGAATAGCTCGCTAGTCTGCATGTGTTAGCGAGAACGGTGTTCAAGACAACCGAATCTCGTGACGGGTTTTTTGGCGGGACTAGTGTGTGATGAGGGAGTTGTGTTTTGGGCGTGGACCGTGTAGGTCGAGTCCCAGTGTTTTTTGGATAATGTATGCCTACGTAGGATTTGAGAAAATGTCTACTTATATATTTCGCTGTGTGTACAGCCTATGTGATACACTGCAGTGAAGATTTGTTTAGGCCATATTTTGAAGATTAATGAAGCTGCCGGGTGATGCAGGCTTCGCTGTGTATTAAGGTACTTTTGTAGGCCATATTATGTTTAGCTGCAGTATGAAGATTTGTGAAGCTGTTAAGCTATTATAAGTCCAGGATTAGGACAGGCCTATTATATATTAACTGCAGTGTGGAGATGTATGAAGCTATTAAGCTATTATTAGTCCAGGATTAGGACAGGCCATATTATATATTAACTGCAGTGTGGAGATGTATGAAGCTATTAAGCTATTATTAGTCCAGGATTAGGACAGGCCATATTATGTTTAGCTGCAGTATGAAGATTTGTGAAGCTGTTAAGCTATTATAAGTCCAGGATTAGGACAGGCCATATTATATATTAACTGCAGTGTGGAGATGTATGAAGCTATTAAGCTATTATAAGTCCAGGATTAGGACAGGCCGTATTAGGTATTGATGCAGTGTGGAAAATTTATACTATGATTCGTGTTTTGCTGTCGAAATGTGTGTCCATTTATGTCATCGTATCTGTGTTGTAACGGAATAAACAGTATCGAACTGTTCCAGTCGTTTGCAACCCTTCTTGACTCCTGCATGTACCCTTATGTACGTACTATGGTGTGCGAACATATCAACACACACCCAGGTCAACATTCCAGACACAGTGACAGGTCAGCAGCACACATATATTGAATTAGCCTGTGTGGCGATGATATAGACCAAACCACTACACTCGCAACAGTGGGTGTAAACAGACTAATAACATTAACGTTTAATTACATTCAGTGAGAAACCAGCAAATCTAGAGTGTATCAGTAGGGCTTACAGATGGCCGACAGGTGTGTAAGGTGGTATATATGCATACGCGAATGTAAAGGGTCCTTTCATCTAAACATACTGTAATCACACACCACAGCAAACGTAAAAAGGTCAGGGAATGTTGTAACAAGCTGTAACGTTTCACAGTTTATTAACACCGCAACATTGACGTTGGGACAGCACACTTCACAGGTTACAGTTCACGGCAAATCATGACACATCAGGTAAGCAAAAATATCCATAGGTAATTGCGTGCATAATCCAAAGCTATATAATCATCGATAACAGTTCATTACAGATCCTCAGACATCAGTCAGCAAATTCACACAACTCAGTTACTGGTACAAAAATTCCAAGCACAAAGGCGGCGGAGCACAGCAGCTCATATAATCATAAACTTCATGGCAAAATATCCATTCAAGAAAGGACTGCTTACCTCACAGTTTACAATAATATAGCCTGGATCAACATACTCCAAGGCCTAAATAATACAACTCCTGGGAAAAAGAAGATTCCCTATAATAATCTATCGAACTTCAAAATCCAACATCGGAAATATGAATGTATATAATGCCCTACAATCCTTGGCCTGAAAATACTTTCAATCTCTATTAAATTCTCCCCTTTCACAAAAGATATCCACTGGTACACACAGTGAAAACATGGCTAACAACCATCCCGGAACACTGCCAGGAACGCACTGTCTCGAGATTACCGTATCTCAGTACAGCTCAGTAACAGACACTACGTGCGCGGTCTCCCCGCGTGAGACCATCGCTCAGCTCAAACCGTCGCTACCCAAAAATCTCACTAGGGACATACGAACAGTTTTCTTTATCATATTTTTAAACCAAACTAACAACTAGTCAGTGTTCAACAATTACTGAGCATACAGCTCCCAACTAAGAAATTCTCTCATCACGCAGAGCGTGTTTACTAGCGTGTACAAAAATCCGACCTGTACATTCAAGTCTTTAACACTTAACTCCCCTTAATTAAAATATGACTTAACACTGTGTAACAACAAGCAACCTCAAGTTTCACACTGAGGTGACTGGTACTTTATTCATCATATTTTTTTTTTTAGTTTTACTGCACAAGTTTTTTGTTATGGAGATTGAATCATGAGAGCAGTATATCAGTGAATGATTTTCAGACAAAAATAAATAAACGTGTTAGAAAGAAACTACTTTATCTGTGCTGTTTTCTTTTTGATAGTAAGGGTTTCAAAAAGACAGTTACATGTTGTTAGATGTGTAGTGCGAGCGTATGATGAATTGAGTGTGGGTGCGAATGAAGACGCGAATGTGTTTAGGCTCGTATAGATGTAGATCCTGCAACCCATACTCTCACATGCAGTAATCAAGGATGCTTTGACACTGCAGGCATGTTTCAAGACATTTATTTACGAGAACACACATAGTATCAACAGGAACAGTCAGTGTAACAAGGTCATGCTGACCTGACATCGATAGGTATACATTTGGCATTCAAAAAGGTAAACATCGGAATAGACGTGCATGGTCAATAGCAAAGTTCTTCAATAATGACAGTTCGTAGCGTCGCCCTTGGCGTCTCTGACTAAACGCGTCAGATGCCTTAGTTACTTTGACACATAGGTGCAACTTGGCACTCGCCGCCAATTGCACATATCAGGCTGTAGTATAATAGCCGAAAGCACAGGCCTCGTTCTGACGTCGGCCGTGTACTTCTGTTAAATAGGTTATCATCAACCCTGCAGTAATACTTATTGTAGATAGAAGTTCCGCCAATCTGCGGCTCCCACAATATATCTTCGTCACTGGATTTCTGGACAATATAAGACTAACAGTCTTGGATGGCTACCTCGAGCACAAATATATAAGTTCTGAAATGGCGGATCAGTGAGCTGCTGTTCACCCTAGGTAATCCTTTACATGTTCTGCCACCGAAAAGCGTAATAATGCATAAAGGTCGGTATTACCTGGCAAATGAATCCTCAGAACATCACAAGGAATTCTGTCGTCATCCCGACGCACAGAGATTCACTGGGGAAAACTGCCATAGCAGTTACTTCGAAGATTCTCCCCGAAAAACAATGGACTCTTGGTCCCTTCAGAAAAACAGGACCTCCCGGCTTCCCGGAAGTATATCTCACTCCCGCTTAAAAAAACCTTCCCCTAGGCCTACGCCGAACTGTCAACCTCTGACCCTAAAGGTCAAACACAATGAATGAATAAACAAGGGAAGACAACCCCTAATCAACCTGACATCGCAGGTAAAGACACAATTATACTTATGATACAAACATAAGCAAATAACTTGACAGATGACTCCGTCGAAAATGACAGCAACATTACTACCACCCCCCTGTAAAAAAAAAAAAATGCAATTTTTTTTTTTTTTTAATATGTTCATGAGCAAGATAGCACCAGTATCACTTCTGTGCTCATGCAAACAATGAACCTAATATCAGGTACAATAGAAGAGGGTACAAATCATCTCCCAACATAGGAGAAAATATTTCCTTTAAGCCAAACAAACTAAGGGATACCATTCAAGAAACCTAAGTTGCTGGCAATACCAATCATATATCAAACATTACTAAATAATATAATCATAGCAATATACAAATGTCAATGCTATTTTAGCAACATATCACTGATGGATGGACAAAATGAAATTTGTTAAATTATCTAAACATCATCCAAATACATTTGTATTACAACATATTATGATATTAAGGACAGACCTAAGTCTGAAAATATATATCAGGAAAAACTAGGACACAAGATTTAACTGGAATCATGTGGGCATCTAGACAATATGTCCGCCATCACATTATCCGAACCACGGATAGCTCGCACCGTGAAATGGAAAGGCTGAAGAGCAATAGCATAACGAGTAGATCTCGAGCTCTTCAAATCCTTACTTTGCATAGCCGTAAGAGCTTTTTGGTCGGTTTCCATAAAGAAATGCGCGCCCAGAAGGAACCTTTGTAGCTTAAGAATGGACCAAACCATAGCCAACAATTCACGGTCCAAAACCGAGTAATTCCTTTCTGCCGCATTCAGCTTCCTAGAAATATACATTACAGGATGCAGAGTTCCTGAATATTCCTGCATTAGTGCCGCTCCAATGCCAGTGGAAGAGGCATCACTACGAAGGACAAAAGTCTTATCAATCGTCGGTAGTCTTAAGATAGGATGAGATGAGAAAAATTTCTTAACCTGATCCAATGAAGATTGGCATTCTTGGGACCAACGCACCATATTAGGAGAACCTTTTTTCAATAACGTTGAAAGTGGTGCCATAATGGAGGACAGATTCTCAATGAATCTTCCATAGAATTGTATCAATCCCAAGAGACTACGCACTTGCTTTTTTGTCTTCGGAACCGAGATATTTAATATCTTTGAAATGTTTTGGTCCTCTGTCTTCAACAGACCATGACCAACTCGATGACCTAGGAAGGAAATTTCACTAAACCCAACAAAAGCTTTAGAGGGTTTAGCAGTCAAACTATGCTCACGTAGAGTAGATAGCAATTCCTTCAGACCCACATAGTGTTCTTCCCAAGTATCGCTGAAAAGACAGATGTCGTCTAAATATGCAATGACACTGCACGATCTGATAGAATTCGTCGCATCATGCGTACGAAAGTCGCTGGGGCGTTCATAAGCCCGAAAGGCATAAAATTCCATTGAAACAGACCCCTAGGTGTCGAAAAAGCAGTGAGAGGTTTGGCGTGTTCCGTCAATGGGACTTGCCAATAACCTTTCGACAAGTCTAGTTTAGTAAAGAATTTAGCTTTAGAAAGTCTAATAAGTAGATCATCTAATAACGGCATAGGTTCAGCATCGAACTTCGTAACTTGATTTAATTTGCGATAATCAACGCAAAGACGTATGTTATTGTCTTTCTTTCGAACAATAACTATCGACGAAGAATAAGCTGAAGTGGATGGTTCAATTATTTGTAGTTGAATCATTTCATCCAATTCTTTCTCGACTTGTGCTTGAAAATGAATAGGTATTGGGTATGGTCTTACTCTGATCGGATTACGATCAGTAAGTATGATGTCATGTTCTATGACATCTGTGTGTCCAGGAATGTCGGTAAGGACATCCTGATATGATTGTAACGTAGAGGATACTTGACGTTGTTCCTCAAAAGACAAGTTGGAAGAGACTGTAACGTCTCTCCACGATTCCGTTGAAGTAAGTGGAATCGCAGGAAGAGGTAAGTTCACGTCAGAAAAAATAGTTTCCTCATCCTGTATAACGGACAGGGATGAGATGTGACCATGTTGAACTGGAGAGTCGTCCGTCGCCTGGAAAATAGGCTGTAAATAGTCTGGACGTTCAATAAACTCTGTTAGCATATTTATATGGAAGGTTTTATGCCTTCCATCCACATCGACAATATAGTCGACATCAGAAATTTTCGAGACTATAGTGTATGGACCCTTCCAAGAAATGAGAAGTCTATTCTCTCTTGAGGGCAGTAAGACATATGCTTTGTCTCCAGGACAAAGTTGACGTAGGCGTCTTTTCTTATTAGCAAATCGCCTAGCTTTTTCTTTCGCAAATTCGGAAGATGAAGTTGCTAACCTGCACGATTCGATAATCTTTTCTCTAAGAGCTATAACATATTCATATGACGATTGTGTATCATCGTCAATATTATCGGAAGTTATCAAATCGTGTAACAAGGACATTGGCCCGCGCGGTTGCGCGCCAAAGACAAGTTCGAAAGGAGAAAACCCTGTATGCTCGTTGGGAACCTCTCTATAGGCAAAGAGGACTGCAGGTAAAACCCTGTCCCAATCTTCAGGATGATCCTCCGTTATCTTGCCAAGTAAGTTCTTTAGTGTCCTGTTAAGACGTTCTACCAATCCATTGGACATTGGATGATAAATACTACTGAGAGACCTTTTAATGTCTAGCGTAGCCATTACCTGAGACATAACGTCCGAAATTAACTGAGTGCCGTGATCCGACAGTATTTCTCCGGGGAATCCCAGACGAGAAAATACGAGCCAAAGAGCATCAGCGATATCGACAGTTGATATGCTCTTCAGAGGAATAGCCTCTGGCCAACGCGTGCACATGTCCACGCAAGTGAGGATAAATTGGTGTCCTCTGGCTGACTTAATTTTGAACGGACCAATGATGTCTATAGCCATTTTCTGAAACGGCCGAATCGGAATATCTGCAGCCTGAATAGGAGCAGCATGTCTCGGACCCCTAGACTTGACCTCTTGACAAATTTTGCAAGATCGGCAATAAATTCGGATGTCTTTATTCACGAATGGCCAAAAGAATGACGCAAGGACTCTAGTTTTAGTTCTGGAAAAACCCATGTGTCCAGCACACTGAGAATCGTGTGCATGCCGAAGAATTAAGGCTCTCATACACTTAGGCACAAGAATTTGCGAATGCATAGACTTGTCCGAGTGTTGTACCATTCGTACCAATATACCATTCTTCATAGTAATATACGATTTGTGATTCGTATTTTGATTGGGATCCCCTTTCTTGCAAAGAAGGAAGTATTTCTTCAAAGAAGGATCCTCTTCTTGACGTTTAACAAACGAGTCATGGGAAATCACCAAGTGCTCGTCTTGGCTATCAACTTCATTACTATTATCAGATGAAGTTGGGGGATTAAGAGCTTGAGCTCTTGTCACCACTGCATTGACCGTTTGAATGTTTTCTTCTTCCCAACTAGAAATTTGTTGCGGGGTGCATTCCTTAACCCCATGAATACGACCGATTATAAGATCCGCAATAGGATTAGGAAGAAGACATGCATGGACATCTCCTGTGAAGAAAGGAGTGTCAATCCTAATAATAGCAGTAGGATAGCTTTCCATAGTACCACCAAATGTAACACATTTGATTGTTTTTCCCGTGGCACAGCAAGGATCTATCAGAGACTCCTTAACCCCGACGGTAGTACATCCCGAATCGAAAAGTACTGAGACTAGCCTATCATTTATTAGACCTTTATCTAAGATGAGAGATCCTCTCCCATCATGCGCAACTGTAGCAGGTAGAGCAGGAAGAGGGTGACCACAACTTAGCGTAGATACAGTTGATGAGTCAAACAATGTTAAGCATTGGGGGCATTCAGTTGCTCTCCCAAAATCGAAAGCACAACCAGTGATAGCCCTAGAGTTACCACTATCATTTACTGTATTACAGGCTCCATCAAACTCTTGTTGCGCAGAGTTTGCCTGTTGGTAAGGTCTTTTCTTGTTAAACCTAGGTCTACCTCGATTATCATTTCCCCTGTAATTATTTCGACTATCATTTCCCCTGTAATTGTTATCATATTGCCTATTGTAATCATCATTCCGGTTTGAATCCCGGTTTCTAAATTCACCATCGTCATAATCTTGACGTCGAGAATGATTACCTCGAAAATTTGAATAGTTATTATTTGGATAGCCTTTGCGAAAGTGTCTCAAATTATTACCACTAAAATTACGAGAACTACCATCTTGTCTCCACTGCATAGACGAAGAACCATCATGTGTTGGATTACTCCGCTTCTGAGTGTAATTTTGATTACTTCCCCTATTCCAATTTTGTTGAGCACCCTGAAATTTTTTTTTGAAATTAGGGCCATATGGTGTTGCCGAAGCAGCTGGCAACCCTTCTTTCACTTTAGAATTGCTAACTGTAGCATGGGGATGTGCTGTGGCATACTGACAACTGTATTCCTCCATTTCTTTTAAGTTTTTTAGGCTTACGCTCATGAAGGAATGCAAGAAAAGAATCATTAACAGATGACAAAAACCTTATCTCGCAATAATAAGTCCATTAGACCTTCATATGTTTTCTCAATCTGAGACAACTCAACCCATCGTGTAAATGTACGACGTATCTTTGTAACAAAATCAGAGAAATCTACTCCATTTTCTGGCAACATTGTCCTAAAACGAAGACGATAGTCTTCTTGTTTTAGTTGATATTTTTTTAGTAATGCTGCCCTGACAACATCATAATTAGTCCTCTCATGTTCGTCTATTGTCATAAGAGTAGTCACTGTGTCACCTGTAAAAAATGGCATCAGTTGTTCAACATATTTTTCCTTTTTTATGTTATGCGTATCGCACAAAAATTGGAATCTATCTAGATAATCTGCTACGTCATCCTTTAAAGGATTGAAATGAGGCAATTTAATCCTACTAACAAACTCCCTTGTCGTACTCGAAGTTGTTTGCTGAGCACCCGTACTCGCCAATTTCAATTTATCTAACTCCAAAGTTGCGAGTTTTTCATCAAGTTCCATCTTCTGTTTTCTTTCCTCATGTTCCATTTTTCTGATTTCAGCCTCAGCTTGAGCTTTCCTCTCCTCTGCAGCAGCTTCTTTGTCTAATCTCCTTTGTTCAGCTTCTTTGTCTAATCTCTTTTGTTCAGCTTCTTTGTCTAATCTCTTTTGTTCAGCTTCTTTGTCCAATCTCTTTTGTTCAGCTTCTTTGTCTAATCTCTTTTGTTCAGCTTCTTTGTCTAATCTCTTTTGTTCAGCTTCTTTGTCTAATCTCTTTTGTTCAGCTTCAAATCTCCTTTCCTCGACCTGCATCTGCAATTTCTTTTGTTCAGCAGCAATATTAGCTTCTCTTTCTAATCTTTTCTCTTCAGCCTGAGCTTTTTTCTCTTCTGCAGCTAACGCTTTGTCATACTGAGCAACAGCCCATTGTTCTAACTGTTGACCAGTCTTATCAAGGGCTCTCCCTTGTGTAATAAAGTAGTCCAATGTAGACATCTTGTCTAATGAGATCAGAAACCTGAAAAAAAAAATTAAATAAATTACCTTATCCCACTTCAATGGGAGACAAGTCTGAAATGCTAGACTTGTATACTCACTTCACTTTCTTTCACACTCTTAGTCTTGTTTATAATGTACCCAAAAAAATCACCTGAGTACCTGTGGAAAAAAAATTCCCTTATATCCCACTCACTATGGGCACAAGTCTTTTTTATAAAGAACTTGAATATGTATTTCACCTTGTCTCAATCTTTGTAGATAACAAGTCTTTTATCAAAGAACTTGTATAAATATCTTATATAATATTATTTAACAAACTCTATATGAAGAGTCTACCTTATCAATAATATCAAAACATGACCAAGTATGTGTATGTAGACTGTGCATGACAGTAATGTAGTACAACCAAAAAAAAAAAACACAAAGACAAAAATACAAAACAATACAAATGGCAACACTGTTTTAACCAAAAATGTGTAGAGAAATACACAAGAAAGGAGAGACCTACAGAATACAAACAAAACAAATCGACAATCAAAACTGAAAAACAGACAAAATATTACAAAAACAACGTTAAGTACAATTACATCACAGCTAACATCAATAGCGACCAATTGTCACTAGCAAATTTCCAAATTAAGAAAATTTGCACCTACAGAACGCTTACAGTAAGCCTCGATCAAGTGGCATATTTACCGTAAGACCCACCAACCGAAAAACCCGCAGAAAAATACACAAAAACCAGTAGAAGTAACATAATATAGCAATCAATTTCAATGTGTTGCAGAACAAGTTCAGTCACAGCTGAAACTAAAATAAATTCCTTGCTCCTTGCGAACACAGAAACGAAATGTCAAATGCGCACTGAACGTCAAATCCACTGTAACATAAAGTGGTATTCACGAACCAAAGTTACTATGACCTTCTCAAATTAGGGCTTGCACATTGAATGTTTACTATTTCCACGTACTGTTTACAGACACTTGACCTCCAACAATGTAGCTTGAATGCTCTGACCTAGAAAAGTCTGTTGTTGAATGAAACGTGTAACAACCAGCAGTACTGTTTACAATAGGAACCCGCCTTCTATGCAGTTATGGTCCACGTAGCAAATGCCTAGATGTTAACTTCAGTACATGTCTTGTTATGGTTTATCTAGCATTATAATATAAATGCTCGTACTGTTTATTTGGGTCAACCGTTGATGACCTATATCTGTCCTGTTGTAGCCAAAACTTGCAAGTGTAGAATTAGCGCTGTGTGTTACGGCTGTCCCGTGTGTAGCTTAGACCCACAGATCAGAAGTGTAATGTGTACTTGTCCTTCTTGTAACTTTCTCGACAAAAACTGGAGACATCATACATGTAACAGCCAACCAGGAATGTAAATTTCTGGATCCATAAATGTCAACAATAATGTCAAATGCTCGCTCTGTTCTTTTTAAACCCACAGATCTGGTCCATCAGAAATGTAAGTTTCTAGGCCACATTGGCGACAAGAAATGTATCATAAGAGCCCACGTAACTGGTCCACCAGAAATGTAACTGTCTTTTTTTTTCTTGTTGATGTGATCACCGGCCCAAGACAGTATACATGTGGTTAGATGTGTAGTGCGAGCGTATGATGAATTGAGTGTGGGTGCGAATGAAAACGCGAATGTGTTTAGGCTCGTATAGATGTAGATCCTGCAACCCATACTCTCACATGCAGTAATCAAGGATGCTTTGACACTGCAGGCATGTTTCAAGACATTTATTTACGAGAACACACATAGTATCAACAGAAACAGTCAGTGTAACAAGGTCATGCTGACCTGACATCGATAGGTATACATTTGGCATTCAAAAAGGTAAACATCGGAATAGACGTGCATGGTCAATAGCAAAGTTCTTCAGTAATGACAGTTCGTAGCGTCGCCCTTGGCGTCTCTGACTAAACGCGTCAGATGCCTTAGTTACTATGACACATAGGTGCAACTTGGCACTCCCCGCCAATTGCACATATCAGGCTGTAGTATAATAGCCGAAAGCACAGGCCTCGTTCTGACGTCGGCCGTGTACTTCTGTTAAATAGGTTATCATCAACCCTGCAGTAATACTTATTGTAGATAGAAGTTCCGCCAATCTGCGGCTCCCACAATATATCTTCGTCACTGGATTTCTGGACAATATAAGACTAACAGTCTTGGATGGCTACCTCGAGCACAAATATATAAGTTCTGAAATGGCGGATCAGTGAGCTGCTGTTCACCCTAGGTAATCCTTTACATGTTCTGCCCCCGAAAAGCGTAATAATGCATAAAGGTCGGTATTACCTGGCAAATGAATCCTCAGAACATCACAAAGAATTCTGTCGTCATCCCGACGCACAGAGATTCACTGGGGAAAACTGCCATAGCAGTTACTTCGAAGATTCTCCCCGAAAAACAATGGACTCTTGGTCCCTTCAGAAAAACAGGACCTCCCGGCTTCCCGGAAGTATATCTCACTCCCGCTTAAAAAAACCTTCCCCTAGGCCTACGCCGAACTGTCAACCTCTGACCCTAAAGGTCAAACACAATGAATGAATAAACAAGGGAAGACAACCCCTAATCAACCTGACATCGCAGGTAAAGACACAATTATACTTATGATACAAACATAAGCAAATAACTTGACAGATGACTCCGTCGAAAATGACAGCAACATACGTGTAATTTTTTCACAGATTGTCCAATTGTATTTTTTTTTTAAAATTACATTTAAAAATGACATTGTTTAAAATCCTTTCCAACGCTCTCCTGCTCATAAAAAGTTAGGCTAAATGTCGAAACATCGCTAGAGTTTTTACCAGTTATTCCACAGGGGAGCCGCAGAAAGAATGAAGTTGGTCATGGGAGCCATGGACTCAAGAAGGTTGAAAACCGCTGCCCTAGGGGAATCACACGGCAGTGAAATCATACTTTGAGTTATCTCGTTTCTCTGCCACTCGATTTCAATCAATCAATTAATTCCCTTTAGCTCCACAAGGAGAATGGGCCTTCAACAAACACATTCCAAGTCCTCGTGTCACGTGCCATCCGCTCAAGGTCTTTTCATGTTTTCCTCACCATTTTCTCTTATGTATCTAGTTCTCCATGTGTTTTTGGTCTTCCTCTGCTTTCCCTGTGGATTCCAGAACAAGGACTGCCTTGTAATGCTATCAACAGGTTTCCTCAATGTGTGTCCTATCCATCGCCAGCATCTTCTTCTCATCTCTTGTTCCACCGGCACTTGTCTGGTTCTTGTCATCAGTTCCACATTTGTGACTTTGTCATACCATTTTAATCCTTCTATTCTTCGCAAGCACCCATTTATGAAAGTTTGTAGCCTTTTGGTTGTTGTTTTTGTTGTTCTCCATGTATCAGAGCCTTACAATAGGACTGACTTGACATTTGAGTTTAAGATTCTTATTTTCGTGTTGGACTTGATTTCTCTCACTCGATTTACCCCCTTTATATCTGAATCGTCCATTCTTCAGTACTAAAGCAACGTCGTGTTAAAATTCCCTCATTACAATCATTTTCTCGGCAACTCTAGTCCACCTCCAATCTCGACCCTGTCCCTTTTTCTTCTTACATGTAAATTGTTCATTGTCTGACACATGCAGATAGCCGAGAAATTGATCTACAACTCTCGTGTATGAAAATCTGGCACTTAACAGGGATTGAGAGAGGAAACTTTAGGCCAGGGATGAGGATAAAACCCAGAAGGTAAAAGAAAACTGTCCAACTTTCAAGCCAAAAAATTGTGTTGGCCATTTCATTTTTTTCATATGTTATGGATGAGCCTTTAATTGGCCTGCACTTTAGCCAATCACTGAGTCTTCCAAGTTTATCAGAGTGTTCATTAACACAGCTGAATGGGGCAAAGCCCTTAATTGGCGCTGGCTCTTGTGAACGGACGAGGGCGAGGGTTATTACCTAATCTTTTCCTTCCCCACCCTCCCAATAACACAGGCATCTCGCAGCTTGACCTTTTGCCTCCAGCAAAATGTAATTGGCTCAGGTGCCTGGAAGTCTGGTATCGAGGTTTGAACAAACCAAATTAAAAACTTGATAAATTCCCTGCGGCCTTGAAATTATATGTCCGAAACTCACGCGCGTGCTTGTAATTTCGGGTTTATAGAGCAGAAGACATAAATAAAAATCAGCTGATGGCTTCAGATTGAATACTCAACGTTAAACCGCCTCCCCTCTTCCACCTTGAGAGTTATTTAAACAATGTTTAAACTGGAAACGACCCCCCATGCAGTTCCCGTGGTTCTCTGACGAGACAAGAAAAGAGTAGGGCTACTGTACCCTCGGGAATGCCGTACAAGGTGAGTAACATGAAGTTCTGCCTGGGACTGTCTACTTCATCATGTAAAACAAACTACTACATAAAGCAGGCAACGCGGTGGTGTAGTTCGGAAGGTCCTGGTTTCGATTCCCGGTAAGCCCATCACTTCTGTTGTTTTTCTGTTGTCTGGTCTTCTACTTCTTTATTTCTCACGAGTGTCTGAAATACACCTTTGTGTATTATTTATTTATTTACTACATGAACCACTGCTGTAAGTGCATGCAACAGCTTTGTTCAGGCTTACATCGGGATCAGCTGCTGTGGTGGTTCTATGCTCCGTAAGGAGCGCTAAGGAAAATGATGATGATGATGATGAAAATGAAAAAAATAAGGTAGGAAAAAGCTAGTAGATGAAAGATAGACCAAACAGTAGCTTATTCAGGCATGTAACCCTTGACCCTTTGTATCTTTCGCGAAGGGTTGGTTATGTCACAGATCTCCCAGTCAGAGACACTTTCTTTTCCTTTAATTATAGATTACACTGGCTAACAAAAAAAAAATTTTTTTTCTTTCTCTAACATTTCTATGTTTTTCTGGTCAATTTTAATGCGCTGTTTTTAAATCTGCAAACCGTTTTTCTCTATCAGGTCGGGATCTCTAGAAATACGCAATTGAAGGTTTTTAACAACGCATACAGTATTACAACATCATTCGTACAAGAAGTATAACAGTTATGTAGGCTTGAATTTCTTTGCAGTCGACTTTCGTCGGTGAATGGCATGTGGTACATCGCGATGAAGCATCCAACAATAATCGGCAAGCATGGTCACACTCCACCGTCCTTGATAACGTGACTCCATTACGGCGATATCTTGATGGAACCGTTCTCCATGTTCATCGCTGACTTCGCCAAGGTTGTCAGGGGAAAAGTCATGATGCGAATCGAGCAAATGGATTTTGAGGGACATGTTACAGCCCATAATTCTGTATGCATCTATGCACTGCTTAACAATATGCACATAGTCGACAGATTTGTGATTTCCCAGAAAGTTATCGACAATCGATTTGAATGCTATCCATGCGCGAAGTTCACTACCATGTAACAAGTTCTCGAATTGTTTGTCTGCAATAACTTTCCTAATCTGAGGTCGTACAAAGATACCTTTCTTTATCTTTGCATCACTAACTTGCGGAAACTTTTCTCGAAGATAAGTGAAAGCTTTGCTCGTTTTATCTAACGCTTTTACGAAATTCTTCATGAGCCCCAACTTTTATGTATCGGTGGTAAAATGATGCTGTCTTTGTTAACTAATGGCTCGTGTATTACATTTTTATGCCCGAGCTGCATACGATCCCTGATAGGCCACACCTTTCTTGCATAATGTTCCTGTCTGTTGCGGCTGTCCCATTCACATAGGAAGCAACAAAATTTAGTATACCCAGTCTGCATGCCCGTGAGAATTGCAATGACCTTTAGGTCTCCACAAATTCGCCATTGGTAGTCATTGTACTTTATTTTTGCCAAATGTATAGCCATATTGTCATAAGTTTCTTTCATATGAACAGAGTAGGCGACTGGAATTGATGGAAATAAATTTCCATTATGCAATAACACGGCTTTTAAACTAGTCTTGGAAGAGTCGATGAAAAGTCGCCATTCGTTGACTATGTGCTCATGACCGAGGTGCACCATTAGACTGTTTACATCTTTGCAATAGCAAATGTCATCATCCATCTCAAAGTATTGAACAAGTTCTCTGTGTCGATGACGAAATTTAGATATCGGAGTATTGGGCGCTAAAAAGATTCCATTCTTTGTGTCACGAACCGAGTAATTTCGCTTGTCCTTTGGTAAGAGCGAGATCACGTATTAGATCTGAAAGTTCTGAATGGTCAA
Source organism: Oreohelix idahoensis (assembly GCA_024509875.1). Lineage (NCBI taxonomy): Eukaryota > Metazoa > Mollusca > Gastropoda > Stylommatophora > Oreohelicidae > Oreohelix > Oreohelix idahoensis. Next base: position 201,765 of record JAMPIV010007332.1, on the reverse strand, counting down.
TTAAGTGAACACCCATCATTCACCGGTATATAATCCGAGTCAGAATTAGTTTCTAAAGCAGGTAAACTATCAATTTCTGATGGTTCATTCACCTCCAACGGATATTGTTCTGGTGGAACTGGGGTCGGACACGTGATTGGATCATGAGGCACTGGTTTCGAAACCGATTCAATATTTGGATAAACCACAGACTTTCTAGTTTTAAAAGTGAAACCATGGATATTTGTCGAGCAGAAGTAACAATCAGTAGCGTGATTTGTCGGTTCACGCCATATTACTGGCACTCCAAAAGTCATCGACTTATGGAATGCTTCGGCGATTTTCGTAACCAACCTGCCAATGTATTTGCACAAGTCGAACAAACTGCATTTGGCTTCCAAGATTTCTTTGCATCATCAACCTTCGAATCGAAATAAAGTTCATATGCTTTCTTTAGTAATGGTGTGAAGTTTTTCTGGTGAACACGATCGGTAAAATATCCGCAAACGTAACAGAACAGATCAGCCGAATTTCTACAACTTCTAGAAGCCATATTTTGCTCAGAATTATTTCAAAATACAGTAACTATTTGAAAAATAGCGTAACATATGTTGTGCATTGATGCGTGATGCCATATGATGATGGATGGTATCCGCATGTCTGGTTTTGTGTAGTGTGCAGATGTGTTCAGTCAAACAATGTTCATACAAAAAATAACAGGGCAATCCACATAGGACGTCAGTAAACTCACGACGTATAAAGTCAATGATTCTTGTAACAGCCGTTGACGTTTTTTCTTCATTATTTATTGTGGACGCCACAGTGACAAAATGGTTACGCGAATATGTAGGCACATCAAACAGTCATTATCACAGCAACATTCAATACAGCAATAGACGGTAGACAGCATTACAATGATGAGTCAGATGCATGTTATATTTCATAGTGCTGTAAATGTAGTCAGGTGAAAAAACTCCATCCTTTTCTATAACAGCCAGGAGATAACCAGATGTATGAGATCAGTTCACTCTCCTTAGTCTGACTTCAGCAAGACAGACACGTCTGCCGAAGTATAAATAATGTCCTCAAAAATATCCTCTAGATAATAAAGGTTTTCCCAAACCTAGTTCATTTAACAAAGTAGCAAGTAAGGGTCCTTGGAACATGCATCAACCGATGCAGTACAATACAGCGACATGTGAGCTGGGAAAAAAACATCTCGTGACGACGACTTTCGAAGACAGGCTATGAATCGAAATCGCTCACGACCCAAAATCGATAGAGTTAATGAAAAGTCAATTTACCTTGCTTTCAGGAAATACACAGAAATATCACGCCTCCCGACATGTGGGAAACACTAGAGGTATTATCTCGAATAAACGAAATATCCATTAAGAGGACTACACATCCCTGACAGAACAAAAAATAGCGGAGATCCCCTCTTCAACGAGGCATCTCTTTCGCCATTCAAATCGCTCACTCCACTAGTGGTGGGCGGAAACCGATCGACCAAAAAACAAGACCAGTCATGCGCAGTCCAGCGCAAAAAGACCACAGCTCAAAACTTAACTGCATTCAATACCAACGCGAGAAGACAAATGCTTACCGAGAAAAGTGACTATAAATTTCAAGCAGTTGTTGCCCTTGCGTTATAAAATAGATATTGTAATAAAACGATGTTGCGAGAATTTATCACGCAACATATCACCACCTCCTCCCGATAAAAAAAAAAAAAAATGTGGAACATATTTTTTTTTTTTTTAAATATCAAAGAGCATGCGATAAGCGGCTCAAAACGCACGAATTATGCGCTGATAATTAATTAAATTGCCTAACATGAGGCTAAATATAGAGTGTCTGGTGAGGATATACCTCAACAGAAAAATAAATATGTCTCAAAAAATATTCACATCGGGGAGGTGTCACCAACACACATCACGTTAGCATGTAAACACAATATACGTATGCAAGTTACCATAATCATCATTAAACAGCATACTCTAATATTGTCTTTAAAAATGGATGTACAAATCTGATAGGAAAATTTAAATAGTACATTCTTTGACATGTAATGACATAAGTACATAGTAAAGTTAAACTACATGACGATCCAGGACATATGCTCTGGTATTCCGAGGGTAAGTACACAATCTAGAACTCGTCATGCTTGATACTAGTAAGGTAAGTCCTCAGCTCAACAATGACATTCTGAGAAAGTACAAGCAATATAATGCTAATTAATAACTAATATGCTTCATAAGGTACAATACATTATTAATAATTGTGGCTGTTTAGTAAACTAACGGCCCTTATATTAACTACTCAGTCCTCCTCTATCCTCTTAAAAAACGAACAGAAGAAGATGACAACAAAGCACGATAGTGTGTACCTATAAAGTAAGTACAGATGTGCTAATCTATTGTAGAAATATAGGTGTGTTATGACTCTGTAATATATGGAAATATAGGACAGAAGTATTAGTTGGAGTCATGTGGGCATCTAGACAAAATGTCAGCCATCACATTATCCGCACCACGGATAGCTCGTACCGTGAAGTGAAAAGGTTGAAGAGCTATAGCATATCGAGTGGATCTCGAACTCTTCAAATTCTTAGTCTGAATAGCTGTAAGAGCTTTCTGATCAGTCTCTAGAATGAAATGTGCGCCCAGGAGGAATCTTTGTAGCTTTAGAATTGACCAAACCATCGCTAACAACTCACGGTCTAAAACCGAGTAGTTCCTCTCTGCCGCATTTAGTTTTCTAGAAATGTACATAACAGGATGCAGAGTATTTGCATATTCTTGCATCAGTGCTGCTCCAATCCCAGTGGATGAAGCATCACTCCGAAGAACAAAAGTCCTATCAAGAGTAGGTAATCTTAAGATGGGAGGAGAAGAAAATATATTCTTGATTTGGTCTAGTGAAGATTGGCATTCTTCAGACCAACGGACCAGATTAGGCGAACCTTTCTTCAACAATGTTGAGAGAGGTGCCATGATCGAAGATAAATTTGGAATAAATCTCCCATAAAATTGAATTAAACCTAAGAGACTCCTAACTTGTTTCTTCGTTTTAGGAACAGAGATGTTCAGTATTTTGGAAGTATTGTGGTCTTCTGTCTTCAAGAGACCATGACCAACACGATGACCCAGGAAAGAGATTTCACCAAAACCAACAAAAGCTTTAGAAGGTTTCGCTGTCAAATTATTCTCACGTAGAGTGGACAGTAAGTCATATAACCCTAAATAGTGATCTTCCCAGGTATCACTGAAGAGACAGATGTCATCTAAGTATGCGATGACATCCGAACGATGTGACAGAATTCGACGCATCATGCGAACGAAAGTGGCAGGGGCGTTCATGAGACCAAAAGGCATAACATTCCATTGAAATAGACCCCTAGGTGTAGAAAAAGCAGTAAGAGGTTTGGCATGCTCTGCTAAAGGCACTTGCCAATAACCTTTAGACAAGTCAAGTTTAGTGAAGAATCTAGAATTAGAAAGTCTAATCAGTAGATCTTCTAACAAAGGCATCGGTTCAGCATCGAACTTTGTGACCTGATTCAATTTGCGATAATCAACACAAATTCGTATGTTCTTATCCTTCTTCCGGACAATAACCATGGAAGAAGAATATGGTGAAGTCGATGGTTCAATTATATTTAATTGAATCATTTCATCCAATTCCTTTTCCACTTGCGACTGAAAGTGTATAGGAATAGGATAAGGCCTAACCCTAATTGGATTTTTGTCGGTAAGAATTATGTCATGTTCTATGACATCTGTGTGTCCAGGAATGTCAGTGAGAACATCCTGAAATGTTTGTAACATCGACGAGACTTGTCGATGTTCGTCACCAGAAAGATTAGGAGAAACAGAAACGTTTTTCCAAGATTCTGTAGAATGTAATGGAACCACTGGAATGGGAAGATTAACATCAGAGAAGGTAGATTCCTCATCCTGTATGACAGACAGGGATGAATAATGACCGTGAGGTGCAGGAGCATCATCCGTTGCCTGGAAAATAGGCAGCAAATAGTCCGGACGTTCGTGAAATTCCGAAAGCATGTTTATGTGGAAAGTTTTATGCTTTCCATCAATATCGACCACATAGTCAACATCGGAAATCCGAGAGACTATTGCATACGGACCTTTCCATGCAATAAGAAGTCTATTTTCCCTACTGGGGAGTAGGACGAATGCTTTGTCACCTGGACAAAGTTGTCGTAGACATCTATTCTTGTTAGCAAACTGTCTTGCCTTCTCTTTAGCAATTTCTGATGAAGCAGTTGCTAGCTTACATGCCTCAATGATCTTTTGTCTAAGAGCAATGATATACTCATATGAGGATTGAGTTTCATCGCTAATATCATCGGCAGTGATGAGATCGTGTAATAAAGACATAGGGCCGCGTGGACGCGCGCCAAAGACAAGTTCGAAGGGAGAAAATCCTGTGTGTTCATTAGGGACTTCTCTATAGGCAAAGAGAGCCGCGGGTAAAACCCTGTCCCAATCTTGAGGATGATCTTCAGTTATCTTACCAAGCAAAGTCTTGAGCGTTCTATTCAGACGCTCAACTAACCCATTAGACATAGGATGGTAGATACTACTGAGAGATCGTTCAATATGTAAGGTAGACATTACCTGTGACATAGTGTCAGATATGAGTTGAGTGCCATGGTCTGACAATATTTCTCTGGGGAACCCCAAGCGAGAAAATATCAACCAAAGAGCATCTGCGATATCTGTAGTAGATATGCTCTTAAGAGGAATAGCCTCTGGCCAACGTGTGCACATATCGACACATGTAAGGATAAACTGATGTCCTCTGGCCGACTTGACCTTAAAAGGGCCAATAATATCTATGGCCATTTTCTGGAACGGCCGAATAGGAAATGTCAGCAGCCTGGATAGGCGCAGCATGTCGTGGTCCTCTAGATTTGACCTCCTGACATACCTTGCATGATCGGCAGTAAATACGAATGTCCTTATTGACAAAAGGCCAAAAGAAAGCCGCAAGGACTCTCGACTTCGTACGGGAAAAACCCATATGTCCAGCACATTGCGAGTCATGAGCATGTTGTAATATTTGCACTCTCATGCTCTTGGGAACAAGAATTTGCGAATGTGCCGACGTAGTCGAATCTTGTACCATACGTACAAGTACGCCGTTTCTCATTGCAATCCAAGATTTTCTATTTGTATCCTGATTCGGATCACCTTTCTTCGCAAGAACGAAGAATTTTTTTAAAGAAGGATCTTCTTCTTGCAATTTTATGAAAGAGTCACGAGTGATTACTAAGTGACTATCTTGGCTATCAACTTCATTATCACTATTCAGTGAAGTTTCGGGTGTTTGTAGAGCTTGTGCTCTTGTAACTACTGCATTTGTAGCTTGCATGTTATTATCTTCCCAAGCAGCAATCTGCTGTGGGGTACACTCCCTAACTCCGTGAATACGACCAATAATAAGGTCCGCAATAGGATTAGGTAAGAGACAAGCATGCACATCTCCAGTAAAGAAAGGAGTGGCAATGCGAATTACAGCAGTAGGATATTTTTCTAGAGTGCCGCCAAATGTGACACATTTAATAACCCTTCCTGTAGCACAAGATGGATCTACAAGCGATTGTCTAACACCAATAGTGGTGCATCCGGAATCGAAAAGTAGTGAGACCGGAGTATCATTAACAAGACCCTTATGTAGAATTAAAGAACCCCTCCCGTCATGCGCAACAGCAGCAGGAAGAGCGGGAAGTGGGTGACCACAACTCAGAGTAGTTATGGTACCCGGTTCGAATAAAGTACTGCATTGGGGGCATTTGTTTGCTCTCTCAAAGTCAAAAGCAGAACCAGTGACAGCGTCAAAGTTTTTACTATCAACAACATGATTACAGGCTCCCTCAGTTTCCTGTTGTACAGGCCACCAAATGATGCGTGATGCCATATGATGATGGATGGTATCCGCATGTCTGGTTTTGTGTAGTGTGCAGATGTGTTCAGTCAAACAATGTTCATACAAAAATAACAGGGCAATCCACATAGGACGTCAGTAAACTCACGACGTATAAAGTCAATGATTCTTGTAACAGCCGTTGACGTTTTTCTTCATTATTTATTGTGGACGCCACAGTGACAAAATGGTTACGCGAATATGTAGGCACATCAAACAGTCATTATCACAGCAACATTCAATACAGCAATAGACGGTAGACAGCATTACAATGATGAGTCAGATGCATGTTATATTTCATAGTGCTGTAAATGTAGTCAGGTGAAAAAACTCCATCCTTTTCTATAACAGCCAGGAGATAACCAGATGTATGAGATCAGTTCACTCTCCTTAGTCTGACTTCAGCAAGACAGACACGTCTGCCGAAGTATAAATAATGTCCTCAAAAATATCCTCTAGATAATAAAGGTTTTCCCAAACCTAGTTCATTTAACAAAGTAGCAAGTAATGGTCCTTGGAACATGCATCAACCGATGCAGTACAATACAGCGACATGTGAGCTGGGAAAAACATCTCGTGACGACGACTTTCGAAGACAGGCTATGAATCGAAATCGCTCACGACCCAAAATCGATAGAGTTAATGAAAAGTCAATTTACCTTGCTTTCAGGAAATACACAGAAATATCACGCCTCCCGACATGTGGGAAACACTAGAGGTATTATCTCGAATAAACGAAATATCCATTAAGAGGACTACACATCCCTGACAGAACAAAAAATAGCGGAGATCCCCTCTTCAACGAGGCATCTCTTTCGCCATTCAAATCGCTCACTCCACTAGTGGTGGGCGGAAACCGATCGACCAAAAAACAAGACCAGTCATGCGCAGTCCAGCGCAAAAAGACCACAGCTCAAAACTTAACTGCATTCAATACCAACGCGAGAAGACAAATGCTTACCGAGAAAAGTGACTATAAATTTCAAGCAGTTGTTGCCCTTGCGTTATAAAATAGATATTGTAATAAAACGATGTTGCGAGAATTTATCACGCAACATGCATCTTTTAGCAGTATAAAAAGTAGAATTATTTTGCATTTTATTAATTTTTAATAAGTTATATAGTAAAAATGAAACGGAGCAAATAACGGTTTCCCAAAAATATATTTATTCACAAATATCTTAAGAACCCGACGTGATACAGATAAACGGATTTCAAATTTGAAATCAGCGCAAGAAACTGACCTAAGAACACTTATTCTGATATAAGAAAGAAAAATGTTGTTTGTCAGTGTTATAGGACGCCACTTCAGACGGCCTCTTTCCAGAAAGCCTACCCCAAAGCAAATGCTGATCTTGCTTTTTGTCGGAGTTTATAACATCGTGTACAACCTTCATTAGTCGGATTTTACGACATGCATGACATGGTTCGCTGGTCTTTTCTCCCGAGCTCCAGAATATTGCTCTTTTGGATTTGCAGACATATTACAGTTCTTGAAGGAATAAAGCCCAGCTAAGCAGAAATACTAATTACGGTGTTCATTTGAATATCGCACCGTTTAGTCTGAGCATGCACCTCTTAAGTATTAGTTACAGTAGTCATCCGCTTTGTTGAGGAACGTTTAAAAGCGTGAAGTGCTTTTCGGTCGCTATTGAAAACGTGGTTTAGGAAGAAAGAACATCCTGAAGTGACATCTGTTCTGGCCAAAACGGGTTTTGACTGCTTGCTTGAAATCTTCTGTCTCAAGTAGTAAACCAGATAGCGTAAGTGATCAAGTAGTAGACCAGATAACGTAAGTGATCAAGTAGTAAACCAGATAATGTAAGTGATCAAGTAGTAAACCAGATAACGTAGGTGATCAAGAAGTAAACCAGGGAGCGTAAGTGATCATGTCACATCATCATTACCATCATCGTAAGTGATCAAGTAGTAAACCAGATAGCGTAAGTGATCAAGCAGTAAACCAGATAACGTAAGTGATTAAGTAGTAAACCAGATAACGTAAGTGATCAAGTAGTAAACCAGATAACGTAAGTGATCAATTAGTAAACCAGATAGCGTATGTGATCAAGTAGTAAACCAGATAACGTAAGTTATCAAGTAGTAAACCAGATAACGTAAGTGATCCAGTAGTAAACCAGATAACGTAAGTGATCATGTAGTAAACCAGATAACGTAAGAGATCAAGTAGTAAACCAGATAACGTAAGTGATCCAGTAGTAAACCAGATAACGTAAGTGATCAAGTAGTAAACCAGATAACGTAAGTGATCAAGAAGTAAACCAGATAGCGTAAGTGATCATGTCACATCATCATTACAATCATCGTAAGTGATCAAGTAGTAAACCAGATAGCGTAAGTGATCAAGTAGTAAACCAGATAGCGTAAGTGATCAAGTAGTAAACCAGATAGCGTAAGTGATCAAGTAGTAAACCAGATAGCGTAAGTGATCAAGTAGTAAACCAGATAACGTAAGTGATCAAGTAGTAAACCAGATAACGTAAGTGATCAAGAAGTAAACCAGATAACGTAAGTGATCAAGAAGTAAACCAGATAGCGTAAGTGATCATGTCACATCATCATTACCATCATCGTAAGGGATCAAGTAGTAAACCAGATAGCGTAAGTGATCAAGTAGTAAACCAGATAACGTAAGTGATAAAGTAGTAAACAAGATAGCGTAAGTGATCAAGTAGTAAACCAGATAACGTAAGTGATTAAGTAGTAAACTAGATAACGTAAGTGATCAAGTAAGTAAACCAGATAACGTAAGTGATCAAGAAGTAAACCAGATAGCGTAAGTGATCATGTCACATCATCATTACCATCATCGTAAGGGATCAAGTAGTAAACCAGATAGCGTAAGTGATCAAGTAGTAAACCAGATAACGTAAGTGATCAAGTAGTAAACCAGATAGCGTAAGTGATCAAGTAGTAAACCAGATAACGTAAGTGATCAAGTAGTAAACCAGATAACGTAAGTGATCAAGAAGTAAACCAGATAGCGTAAGTGATCAAGTAGTAAACCAGATAACGTAAGTGATCAAGTAGTAAACCAGATGACGTAAGTGATCAAGTAGTAAACCAGATACCGTAAGTGACCAAGAAGTAAACCAGATAACGTAAGTGATCAAGTAGTAAACCAGATAACGTAAGTGATAAAGTAGTAAACCAGATAACGTAAGTGATCAAGTAGTACACCAGATAACGTAAGTGATCAAGTAGTAAACCAGATAACGTAAGTGATCAAGTAGTAAACCAGATAACGTAAGTGATCAAGTAGTAAACCAGATAACGTAAGTGATCAAGTAGTAAACCAGATAACGTAAGTGATCAAGTAGTAAACCAGATAACGTAAGTGTGTAGCCGGGGCAGGTGTTCCTTAGGACTGGAACGGCTCCATATTACCTTCATGTGGCAGTGCCGGTATATGCAGTATTTTCAGTTTACTTTACAGAAAGCAGATGTTTAACTGGCCTAATCACCAGAGATTTAGATTTCTCTCTTAAATTTGTGTTACCAGGTTCGATTTTCTTCTCTTAGGTGTTGATGTAGCGAATTTAATTGAAATGGATAGATTTCTTATCTAGATCTCAAAACTGTAGTAATTCACCTTTTCAACAGCGTTCGATTTCATGCAAAACTTTTAATATCTTTCAGCATGAAACTTAAAATTTCAACAAAGTCTGGAATTCAGAACATTTTTACAATAATAAGTATAATAAAATTCTATCATCTCATCAGATGCTTTCATCGATGCAAAAATCCCTTTTTGCATCTTTGTCTCGTAGGCCTACTCAATTGTCAAATATGGCGAACCTTCTCATTCCACCGTGTTCCTTCCTTTAAGTTACAGTCTTATTTTAGGTTCGACGACATTTACCCATCTCCTCAGATTTGTCCTTGATTTCTTTATCGTCATAAGCATTCCTTGAGTTAAATGCTTTCCCACACAAGAATATTTTCTACTCTACATGGTTTGAGGTGTAAGACATTCTTTTGCAAATTGACTCAAATCCTCGAACCTAGTTCTGCTGCGACTAGGGTTGGGAGCTCTATTCAAAATACATATTTAACGATTGTCACTACTTACGCCAGTAAGAAATATATATATATAACCACTCAATGTCCTGAAATACACATTTTATAAGAAATGTTGAAGTTTGATTTTCTCAAACTAAGAAATATGTAGAGCTGGACCAGATACGACCTCTTGAGTTGCGCTCTTTCATTCTACTGCCAAAATGGCGTCGTTGTTCCACTTTCCCCGGGGTAAATCTGAGCTATCCGATTGGTCAGGGGAAATCACCCAATTATTAGAAATGGCGTGTAGAAGCGACTCTACCCTAAATATGTGACACTATTTATTATTTTCTGTTTCTCATAAAATATAAAATTATGGGGTGGTCTGTGCTTCCTCTGTCTTGTAAGAATATAGTCTGTTTCCAAAGGAACAACTATGTACACGGCCACATATAGATCCCTTTGCAGAACTTGGCTGGATTATCATAATCTATTACATTTCATTCAAAAATATAGTTGATTACATTCTCTTGGATGTGGTAGGGGTGTTATCTCTTTTCTGTACTGTTATTTGCTCCATATTAAAAGCCTGCAAGTACTAAAAAAAAATCTTTTTTTTTTTTTCTGGCGTACTTATTTATTCTATTTCCCAAGTACTCTGCAATATTCCAAGAAATGTCCAAAATCTCTAATTCCTATGGTAATGGCAATCCACTTTCATAGAATAGCCAATGTTTTCATGGGTACTCATCATCTTCTTCTTCTTTTTTTTTTTTTTTTTTTTTTTTGTTTTTTTTTTTTGTGAATGAGCCACTTGCTCATTATTACATGTAGAAAACATCTCTAGACATAATATGCATATTTATCAGACGATAATACGACCAGCATCATTTTTATAAGTAATCATTTTTCACAATAAAAGCATTGAAACCTCATGGCTTATCCTTATTTATCTATCTGAATGTTTCCTTGTTATAGACATTTTCTAAATGGTAAGTGTATAAATTCGTTCTAAGTCCGTCACTGTAGAAAAAATGTTCTATTTTACATTCCTTTTTTTTTTTCTAAACTATGTGATGTTTGTCTCTAATATCCGTACGTCTGGTGGTGATCCTGTCCATTAGTCAGTTATTTCTAATCATTCCTTCTTTTCTGTCAATACAGTATTTTTTTTTTTTTTTTTGTGAACTCTTCCCTAGAAATATTATTCTATATATATATTTATTCTTCAAAGATCTTCTTTGACTTACCATACATCAATTTTCAAACATCAAATTATTCAGCAACCAACAGACGAATGTGTTACTATCATATTATGAAATATAAGGGAAAAGAAAAATATAGTTTCCAAATCATCATGAATTTTCTACATTGGGTTCCGTATTACTTTATTTTCTCTTTTAAGACAACTGCTTATACTCTTGACAATATGTATCCATGTTGTCACTCTCGAGGCATCCTTGTATACAATTTATATTTGTCTCCTTTTTTTTTTCATAACACCAATGTATCATTTATGGTGTTCCAATATCATTGTATCTATTCTAGTCCTCCTGTTATCTTGAGAATTCATCCTTAGTAACTCCCTATGTACCTTATCTAGCAATACCTTTATGCAAAACACATCAAACAATTATTTATGAAACTATCAACTGAGATGTAAGAACTTTTGACAATATGAGATGAAAAAAAAATTTTGGGGTCATCACTCAAAAAAAATGTGACATAGAAAGGAAGAAAATAATCAATTGATCGTGAGGAATCTACAATATTCTCGTAAGACAAAGTTCCTGGCACTCTGACTACTATTTATCCATATTATTTCTGGTTATCCTTGCATACAGTGTACCATTTCCATTTTCTTTATAAGTCCAATTCCTCGCTCATGGTGCTCCAATATTTAAAATGTGGATCCTTCCTATTCCTCTTATTCTGTACTGGAAATATATCCTTATTAATTGTCCATGTACTATATTTGCGAATATTTATCATCAATATATCAACTAATCATTTATAGAACTATTAACATAAATGTCTAGACTTTACTAAAACATGAACAAAAACATGTCTTTTAACATATGTGCAAAATTTCGACACCAACTCTGCCTTCGCTGGTCGAGGGTTAGTCAGAGTTATGTGGTGCCTGTAACATCCGCTGACTACAGCCAGATGGGTGACTTATGGTACTTATAATTCAAAAATCTCATCCGTCAGTTATCTTAAGTGTGGGGCGGGGGTCTATTTCATGGTGTCCTTGACCAAGTTTGCTGCATTTCTAATCTAGATATTCTTTTTTTTTTTTTTTTTCATAGTATCTCCATGATATATCTGTGACATGTCTGTCCTTGGGATAACATTATTTTTTTTTTTTTTTATCCAATATCCTCGGGGTGAGCAAATCTCAGTGTGTCCACTTTCATCAATCATTTATTTATTTTCTCTCCTGTAATTCTGGGTATGTTATGAGTATTTTAAATTGTCAATTTATTCCAACTATCTTACAACATTCTGTAATTCGTGATAAGAAATAGTCATTTGTTATACAACAATGTTCATATTACAAAGGCAATAAGCAAAAATCAAAGAGATATCTTCTCCAAAATGCGGATGCATCTCTATTTCCTTTACCTCTGGGCGTAGCAATTATTCAGTCATTATTTTTTTTCTCCATTATTTAATCTCCATTTTGTGTCCTTAGTACCTGTGGTTCCATGGGATTATCATAATTCATTTGTGTCTCTTGTCTACTGATAATCCTTCATGTGTCATTAGTGGTTATCATGCGGTAATGGGGTATTTCATTTGCTAGGTCAGCATGTGCAAATGCTATTTCTTTAACATGGGCAAAGGCATCATCAACAAATAGGTGCAATTTGTTCAATCTGTGGTTAGCATATACTAATGCTCTCAAGGGATTGTTCATTTGCAGAAAATCAGCATGCACAAATGTCATTGGGGTACTTGTGATATCAACAAAATATTGTTGGAATATCAGGGATCAAGCTGATGGGGGTATGAGTGGCATAGGGTGATTTATTTATTTTCTTCTTCATCTGCTACCCTCAGGGCAGTCAATGTTTTACAATATTGTCTTATCATCATCAAAATGTGTGTGGGTGGCATATAAACATATAGCATCTTATATAAAAACATTCTAATTGTTTTTTTTCTTTTATGTCTTTTCTGTTTTCTTGGAATTCCTTTTTTTTTTTTTTTTTTTTTTCTTGTGATTTCTTTTATGTTTGTATCACAAGTACTAAAGAATGATAAAAATCAATTCACTAAACACTAGATATTCTAATAGTAAATCCTAACCAATAGGGTTGCAAGTAATAGTTTAGGTTAGAATAGAAGGAATGTTTTAGCAGTGTCTGTTGTCAATAAGTGGCGAGGAAAGGGTACATCAAGGATCTCCTGATTACAACATGATTGTAATTCCAAGGAATGAATATGATTGGGATTTAAAAAAATCACAAGTCTAGAATGTCGTCTCAATATAGTGGAATGGAAAAATAGTAAGTTAAAGATGCTGTAACAGTGGGGTGAAGGAAATCTTATTATAGAGGGTCAAGGTTTGGATATGGAATCTCTTTAGGAGAATGTTTAAAATTCTTGACAGTACTAATATACATCTGGGTCTAAAATAATAATGTACATTTGAAAATAAATAATCCTGTGGAGAAAAATAGCATAACCTACAATACTAGTTTTGGGTATGAATTATGTGCTGTTAAGAGATGTCATAGTAGGAACAGTATGATTGATCAAGGTGGCAGATATCAAGGAGTTTAGCATAATATAGATCAAAGAAATATTAGTATGAGGTAAGAAAAAAAAAAACTACTGGTGTAAAGTGTCTGCATGAAAATGCTGGTGAATGGAGCGTGGAATATGATCAGTTACAAAAGTGGAGATGAATGTTACAACAGAATAGTGTGACACATGTGTTATAGGTAAAGTTGTGTAGCATTCTAAATATTAAGAAAATGTATGTAACTAAATAAGGGTGTCTGTAAACTCGTAACACCGTGTGTTATCAATTGTTTTAACATTTTTTATTTCACAATTATGCTATCTAAAGAAAATCCTCGTGTGCTGGTCTTGATTTCTTTCTGGGCATCAGTATTCTAAGGCTGGAAAAAATAACTTTCTCAGTGAGGCTTTGACATCTTAGTCTGTAAGCAAGTCATTTGAACTGTCAAAAACTGAAAATAGAGTACATGGGGAGAGTTAGTACATTGTTAAAAAGGTTTGTTCACATATGCGTTGACCGTGTTCGGATTTGCGAACATATAAAACACCTGGGCGTGTTTTTCAGAACAGCTTCGCTAGTTCCTTCACCATCTCTAACCTTGCAATGTCCCGACTGCTTAGGCGAGCATCATACTGAGTAGCAGTGGTGACGGGTGTGATAGGCGACGACACTGCATTTGCTGATTGTTGGGACACTGAGGACATTGACGAATGCGGTGATGGCTTAACATCATTTGATTGCGGTGATGGTTTTACTGTGGTTAGGGTTTGTATGGCTGGACCATCTGTTGGTTTTGAGGCAGGTATATGTTTCGCCTTGATTTTTCTTCTGACCTGGTTGTGCTGAACGTTAGCACTGGTTACAATGGGCACAGTAATTTGCACACTGTTGTTTTTGACTAGTTGAGATGAGGCTAACACTTCTCGGCTTGGTTTTGGAACATGATTGCGTTTCTTCAGAATCTTTCGTCTGATATAGTTGTGCTGTATACGCGGAATTTTGTTGCTAGGGATTGAGTCATCAGATTCTGTTTTATAGGCGCGTTTGACGCTGGAGCTGACTGGTACAATAATGTACTATCCGCATCACTGGTTTCAATGGAACTAGCTGTATCAATGTCTGTTTCTTGTTGGTATAATTCTACCATTTTTCTGTCATTATGTTCGTTGGGGTCTGACAAAGCTGTGCTGGGGTTGACACTGTCTTCTTTCATGTCTTGTTCTGTTTCGTCTCCATAAAGATCGCTGGTATAATGGTTCAACAATCTGCTTGGGTATAGTAGTTTCTTCAGGGATCTGATTGTTTGAACGAGCAATCTTGTTCTTGTTGGTATAGCAGTGTTTGGTTTTTCACTAGTGTTAAAACTAGAACTGCCTGAACTGGGGGTGTGATAGGTATTCAGCTGACGATTTATCACTGTGGGAGTAAGTTTTTGAGTGTGGGTATAAGGTGTTTTTCGTGTTGTCATCGTGTGACGTCTGTGGCATGATTTCTTCATTTCTAATGCGCAGGTCTCTGTCTTGTAGTCTATTACGTAATTCAAGTGGTGGGATATCTTCTTCGCTTTCGGACGAGTCTCGTTGTTGTCTTGCTCGATGTATTTATCATCTGTGGGTGGTCTGGGTATGTGGTCGTCTTGGTAAAATATCAGAGTCTGTCGTCTCTGACTCTGATATGTCAGACGAATCTGTGCTGGATGGATTATAATTTAGGGTGGCTTTTCTGACTGGTCTTGTATTTGTCGTCAGAGGCGGAATGGGCCGGTGATTATCAATTTTTATTTGTTTTACGTGAGCTTTTGTTTGGTGTTGTTTCTCTTCATTCCAAATAATGAAGTTTACAGGCGTAGTTTGTTTCATGATTTTGTAGCCATCTAACCATCGGTCATCGAATTTTGAACTGCGTACATGTTTCTTGTAGTATACTCTGTCTCCTATTTTGTACGTTGGTAGCTTGGCTGATTTATCATGTTGTTTCTGTTTCTTGTGAAATGCCTTCTGCGTATTTCGTTGTGCAATCTGGTGAGCTTTATACTTTTCTTGAAGGATTATTTCGATGGGGTCTTCTCCCATGTATTTTCTTTGTGGGCGAAGTAGGTTGTCTAACGGAAAGTTTGGTTCTCTTCCGTATAGCATGAGAAAGGGTGACATTCCTGTGGTATCGTTCACGTTTACTCGGATGGCTTCAAGAGCTTGGTTAATGTATAGGTCCCAGTATTGGTGGTTCCCCTTGATATATTTGCTAATAATATCATGTAGGGTGGCGTGCATGCGTTCATTTCTGCCATTTGCATTATTGTCAATGGGCAATAATAAGTGGTTGTAGTATGCTCAATATTCAGCTGGTGTAAGGTGGCTTTAAATGGGTTACCTATAAACTGTTTACCGTTGTCTGAAATGATTCGTTTTGGACAGCCATGCCTGGGAATGAATTCTTGTAAAAAAATTTGCGTGATGGACTGCGATGTGGCATCACTGAGTGGGTAACTTTCTGGCCAAACAGAGTATTGGTCAACTATGTGCAGGAGGTATTTGTTGCCTGATTGGGTGAGTGGGTAAGGACCTGATAAGTCAATGCTCACTGTTTGCATGGGGTAATGGGAAGGTTGCATTTCTTGAAGGGGAATTAAATGTGGCTTCATGTTTCTCAATTTACATGTTCTACAGGTGGCTACATATTCTGTAATGTCCTTGTAGAAAGTTTGCCAATAATACCTTTTCTTTAT
Source organism: Oreohelix idahoensis (assembly GCA_024509875.1). Taxonomy (NCBI): domain Eukaryota; kingdom Metazoa; phylum Mollusca; class Gastropoda; order Stylommatophora; family Oreohelicidae; genus Oreohelix; species Oreohelix idahoensis. Next base: position 185,332 of record JAMPIV010007332.1, on the reverse strand, counting down.
GACATCAATTGTTTTGTCTCTTCCCATGTGCCCGTTGTTATCATGAAACTGTAGCAATACTTCTGGGACTAGATGTGCTGGAATGACTTTTCTTAGTGTCCCTTCTTGTTTCTGATCAATATAGTATAGAATTCCATCCGTTGGGTGTACTGTAAAATCTTTACTTTTTGTTGGGTTTTCTTTCACGTATGTGAGCAGCTTGACAATTTCTGCATCTTTCGCTTGTTCTACTCTCATGTCAAACATCTCTTGGCTTTCTTCGTTTACTTGAGTGGCGGAATCTGAGGTACTTCTTCGACTTGATGAAGTAATTTCATAAATTTCTTTAGCATTATCGTCATTCTCTGAGGATGTGCCATCATTTTTGACTCTATTTGTTTTCACTTCAGTTTCATCATCATATTTAATCCTGGATAAGAGGTCTGCACAGGTGTTCATTTCGCCTGGGATATGTTCGATAGTGGTGTCGTAGGACTGTAAATTCATTGCCCATGTCTGTAACTTCTTTGGCTGTTCTTGTGTTTTGGTGAGCCAGTTAACCAAAGGTTGATGATCAGTTCTTATAATGAGTTTAGTTCCTCTGACGTAAAAGTCAAACTTTTGTACTGCATAGTGAATAGCATATGCTTCTTTCTCAGTGGTGGTCCACCGTTTTTGTGACTTTGACAATGCGTGGGATAGGAATGCAATGGGTTTCTCATTTGGAATGTTTGGTAGGATGGGTGTTTCATCCTCTAGTACAGGTTGGACCAAACAAGCACCAATTGCGTTATCTGAGGCATCGGCGTATAGTATCATGGGCTGAGAAATATCTGGATGTCCAAGCAGTGGGATGGTGGTTAGGGCATTTTTTTAGATACTCAAAGGATCTCTGGCAGTCTTCTGTCCATTTGAAGCGTGCATACTTGCGGGTAAGGGCTATCAAAGGCTCTGCTGCTCTGGAGAAATTGATGATGTGGCGCCTATAGTACCCTATTGTACCAATAAATGAGCGTGTTTGTCTCACCGTCTTGGGGCTAGGCATTTCTCTTATGGCTTTGACTTTATCTTCATCAGGTCTGACGCCATGTCTATTGATGACAAAGCCTAAATATTTTGTTTCTGTCTTTAGAAACTCACACTTCGACAGTTTTAACTTTATTTGGTGATGCCTGAGTCTATTAAACACTGTTTCAACCTTGCGGAGGTGGTCTTCCATCGTGCCTGCGGTATGTATCAGGATATCGTCTATGTATGCCAGGGCAAATGGATGTAGACCCTTTAACACTTCATCCATGAGTGACATATATGTTGCTGGAGATCCTTTTAGACCAAATGGCATAACATTCCAAAAAAAGCTTCCCATATGTGAACAGAATGTGGATTTCTGTTTTGCCTCAGGTGTCATGGGGATGCACCAAAAGCCTGACCTTGCATCAAGTGTGGTAAAGTATGTAGACTTTCCTAACGTCGCAAGTAGATCGTCTATCCTGGGGAGGGGGTAGGAAATGACTTTTGTGATTTTGTTAAGGGCACGGTAGTCGCAGCAAAAGCGACTGGAGCCGTCTTTCTTTGTTACGATCACTATGGGTGAGGACCATTGGGAACGGGATCTTTCGATGATTCCTGCCTGTAGCATTTCATTTATAGACCTTTCCACGAGTTCTCTGTTTTTCAAGGGCGTATGATAGGGTTTCATATGTATTGGCTCCTCTGTGGTTGTTTGAATGTCCATTTTGACAGTGTTAGTTCTGCCTAATTCCATGTCATTGAGTGCGAATACATCCTGGTGCTTTTCTACAAACGTTTTCAAACGTTGCTTATTATCTTCTGTGGCATTCAGGGTTGCAAGTAACTGAGCTATTCTCTCTCTGTATTTATGATCTGCTATGATATCTCTGGTCTGTCTTGATGCCTCCGTTTCATTCCCATAATTTTGGGACATTTTTCTTGCATCTTGTGAAAATCTCTGCTCCTGGTATGTGGCTTTCTTTTGCGTAGTTCTTTGCCGTTCATTGGGCTGTGCTTGGTACTGTCTCCTCTGCCATGTACTGTGTGCATTTCCATTTGTCACTGCATTTACTGTATATTCATTTCTTATTATATTTCTGGGGTAGTCGTTGTTGTGCCATTTTTTCTGATTATTTCTGCCGTAACTGCGCTTATCCGCGTACGTTACTGTATTTCTTCTGTTTGTGCTATAGGGCTGTCTTCTTTCCCTGGGCGAAAATTTTTCATTCTTTCTGTTTCTAACTTTGCTGCTATAGTATCCTCCTGTGGTATAGTCATATAAGAATTCTTCCTTTTCTTCGGAAATTTCAATTGGTTTTGGGACTTTATCATATCCACCTGTTTTTGAGTTATATTGATACTCCATGGGGCATGTATCACTGTCTTGTCGCTTTGGATATCCTCCTGGCAAGACAATTTCTGTTTCTCTGTTACTCTGTGATATACAGCACTTCATCTTTTCTCTTGGTGTGCTGGGGCGCAAGAATGAGTAATTATAGTCATTTTCATACTGTGGCCTTTCTCTTCTTATGTATGGACTGGTTCGTTTCTGCCATCTGGGTAGGGTATGCTGTGGTGTAACATAAACTGTGACTGATGTTACTGCCTTTTTCTGCATAAGCCTTATAACTGTTTACTTTCCGTGTACTATGGTTATTTGTACTGCGATTTCGTGCATTATGTCCAGTGGGAGTGGTTGAGACAATTTGTGGATGGTCTCTATTGGTTTTGGTTTGTCTTATTGTTGACGTATCCACTTGCGCTACAACTGTGCCTCTTTTTATAGTGTTAGTTTTTCCTGACATATTCAATATCATGATGGGGAAATCTCTGGACTTCGAGACTTCAGCGATTCCCTCTGTAATTTGCAACAATGGGTCATCAATAATGCTTTCTTCTGCTAGGGGCTGTACTTGAATTGATTGCCCTGGTGTTATGTACTTAGAATTTTTTACTCTGCCTTTTGCTATGACCAGGGAGTTTGGAGCCACCGTTATGGGAGCTGTAATCCTTACTAAAGACGCTATGTGGATATCGTCCTGGAGATCTATGTACGTATTGTTGACTTTGATTTTGTGGAGGTCATAGTATATTCGAACTTTGTGTTTGTTAAAAAAAATCTCTCCCTAGGATAAGATTTCTAGACATTCCTTTAGTAATGACAAATGGGTGTTCAAAATTTGTTTCGCCTAAGGAAAATTTTAGCCATGCTGTCCCAACTGAATTTAGTCTTTGTCCCGTGACTGAAGCTAGGTGTGTTTTGGACGGTTGAAATCGTACTAAGTGTTGGATCCTCTTGAACAGCTGGAACCTAATAAGGCTGATGGATGCTCCTGTATCTACCAGTGCCCTATATTGTTGGCCCTGTATAGACATGATGCAGGAACTGGGGTCCGGATGTATTTTAGTTCCATCATGCAACATTTCTTCATATTGTATTTTACTGGATGGGCCCACTTGACAATTTCTGTTCTGTGTTGTTTCTTTTGTTTTGGACCAGTTTCTGTGATTGTTGCCCTCACTAACGGTCCTGTTTAGTGAGTGGCGCGGCCGTTTCCCTGACGCATGAGGGGTTGAGGTGCGCCTCTGGTATACTGATTTCTGGTGTAATCACGTGGGGGTGGTGCGGGTTGTTGTGGTTGGTAACTGTTACGTACATTTATTACCTACGGGGGTAGTCTTCGGTCCTGCCAAATGTACGCACCAGTTTTATATAGTTATATTATTTGTGCGTTCGATTGATTCACGCACTGACGTGCACAATGCTGTGTGAGTTGCTTTGGAGGCACGTGTAACCTAGTTGAGTAGATTGTGACGTCATGATCGGGGCAGCTCGGACGACATTTATGTCCGCAGTGTTATTCTTTGATTCCTGGCAAATTTGAAGAAGCCATCAGTTGTATTCGTATCTATTGGTCTTCATGGCGAAGCCAATAGTGGAAGAATGAAGTAAGTGTCGCCCCATTTCTTATGGCAAGTTTAATTATGTAAATTAAAGTATCAGGCCGCTCCTATTAATGGTCTAGCGGGAATTCATCGGAGATGACATTCCTAGAATTGGACACACGGAGTCGATAGCCTTTGGAATCTTTTCGTAGAGGGAGAATCCATATGTGGAATCAAGTTAATGAATATATATATGCTTCACATGTTTAATATGCCGTTTTACCTATGCCAAAGTCGTGGTATGGATACCGAGAGGTTAGCCAAGATGAAACACTAACCTGGTTGTATTGTTATATCTGCCTTTGTTTGGATTGGATATGCTATCTAAGAATTTTATGAAGAAAGTCTGGGATGCTTACAAGTATGATATAAATTATTGCTCCGTGAGAATGAATCCGTTTGCCTTAATAAACGTCCTTGGGAGAAGGTCAACGGACGTTAATACCATGTCTGTTATATGGTAATGGAAGTGATCCTTAGTCACTGGAATATAAGAGAACTTAACTGTTAGAGAATCTACAACAACTATTAACAGTGATATTAACATTTTGACGTATGATCTTCGCATCTGTAACTATGATTGTCTTGTTCCACTTCGTTGGTGTCACGTCAATAAAATATATGTACTGTAATCACCGACTTGTGTGCTGCCAATACTTGCTCAGTTCACCCAATTCAACGATACTTGTTGGAATTTTCGTTTGAAGAACATTGTTGACATTCATTCCGTTTTTAACCATTCGCGTTTCAATTTACCTCTTCACTGAACTCAATGATAAAATGGAGTCAACAATAAATGGTGTTCCAGTGTGGTCTGGAAGTATTTTCAAAGGAACGTACCCATCCAAATTATCGTTTGAAAAGAAGAATTTTTACTTTCAAGGCGACATCATCTCAATTTGGATCCTAGCGTGATATGAATCAGATTCAACTTACGTTTACCAAGGTCAAGGTCTTCAATCAACCTCCACGTCAAGTTTCACAGTGACTGATTACTTGGAGATCATCTCTTCATCATTATTACGTGCGAGCTGTAATCTAGAGAAGCAGAACGAAGTATTTTATCTGTAGACGTACATCCACGGAGACGAGGCACATTGATTTTTTACCTGCACGCGAGATAAGTATAACGTGTTTCCGTTGTACACTTTATTACGCTTAGTTGTGCCTTCCGTGTTATGTCCACATTCATATTTTTCGTGTTCAGTGTTATATGTTGTGTATTCTTCGTGGGAGGTAGGGAGGTTGATCTGACGAACGAGATCCATCTCGAAGCCAATTCGGGCTCTTCGTCAGACGTTCTGTAGGGCTCGTCTTGTAAGTTTCAATTGAGCGATAGTTCCGGTACAAGGCTAGAAACCTTGCCGAAGTTCCGATCGCTAGTTGCTTCTTATAATATTATCTATTTAGCTGTTTCGTCACGTTTAATCGTTGTTTTTGGTAGCTATTTTTATTCATAATTTAGTTTTATGATGAATTTTGTTTGTATTTTGCGTCCATCTCACCTTTCCTGTCGTTTAGTTTTTTACAAAACCTATGTTTTTACACTGTGTTGTCAATTGTACTGTTAATTATCTGATCGTAGTTATCGTCGTATATTTTTACGATATTCTATTTTAGTTATACATTTTTATTTTTTTGATTTCTACGATTGTGTTCTACCGTCCAGTTTATCATGTCTTGTCGGTTATGTTTCTATTGTCTTTCTCGTTGTTCATTTCATGACATTTGATTACATAAATTTATTGATTAATAACATATTTAATAATTATATGATAACATTATACCGTTCTAAGAACAGGAACGAAGACCACGAGTTGTAGTAACAATTTTAAGTAGTATTATTACATAATAAAATTGAATAATGGCTACCTTAGACTATTTCATTAAGCAAGCAAAAGCTCTTCAGATGGCTCCTGAGGAAGCAAAAGCATTTGCACTTGCAGAATATAAGAAAGCTCAAGAAATAGAAGCTGATCAGAGAAGGTTAGAAACTTTACGTTTGGAAAATTTGAAATTTGAGGCAGATCAAAAAAGAATTGAGGCTGAGGAGGATGAAAAGAAGAGGAAATTTATAGCTGAGGAAGAGGAGAAAAAATGAGATTAACTGCTGAGGAGGATGAAAAGAAGAGGAAATTTATAGCTGAGGAAGAGGAGAAAAAAATAAGATTAACCGCTGAATTAGAAGAGAAACGATTTCAGCGTGAGTCCGAACAGAAAAAATTCGAGGCTGAAGAGCAATTTAAAAGAGATGCGGCAGAAAAAGAAAGACTACTTAATATTGAAATGGGAAATAAACAAAAAGAAATGGAAGTTAAACAACAAGAAATGGAAGTTAAACAAAAAGAAATGGAAGAAAAAAGATTAATAGCTGAAAAAGAAATGGAAGTTAAACAAAAAGAAATGCAAGAAAGAAGATTAATAGCTGAACAAAACACAAAACGACTTCAGCTTGAGATGGAAGAGAATGAAAGAAAACGACAGCATGAACTGAAATTAGCAGAGTCAGAATATGAAAGACTTAGGTTAACTCAGGAAGCTAATTCTCAGAGAACTTTTGAAAGCCAAACTTCATCCAGACATGATAATTTTAAGGAAATTCACCTTAAATTACCAAAATTTAATCCCCCGTCTGATGACGTGATATTCTTCCTAGATAGGTTTGAGGCCACTTGTGTGTCTTATAACGTGGATAAAGCTCTACACTGTACATATTTATCCAGATTACTTACAGGGGACGCATTAGCAGTTTACCATACCACCAGCATTGGTGAGAAAAATGACTATAATGCTCTTAGAGCGGCACTTCTGCAAAAATTCCAAATGACAGAAGACCAATATCGTTTAAAATTTCATACATTACTACCCCAATCTAAGCAGTAATTTCAATGATTTTCTGTCACAAATACGACTAACACTAGAAAGATGGATTGAATTATCCAAAATTGAAAAGTCATATGAAGGTCTCTTCGATTTACTGATGCGCGATAAGGTACTATCGTCTGTAAATCCTACATTTCTCGCATTTTTGCAAGAACGGAAACCTTTATCAATGAAAAATTTAGAAGAACATGCAAAAAATTTTTGCACTGCTCACCCAAACATGGATCTAAGTAATGCACAGATTAAGAATGAATTGCCTGTTGCTTTTGCAGCACAACAAAACAATTTTTCACGCAATCGTTCTTTTAGTGCTGACAGATATGTCAATAAGGGAAATAATGACAATTTTAACAATGGTAATTTTTACAAAGGGAAGCAATTTCAACAATCTGCTCCATTTAATGTTTCTTGGAACCAGGCTCACAGATCGCGAGATTTTGGTAACAATAATTTTAAAAATAATCAAGGACATTATAATAAACAAAAAAACTGGAGATCAAGATCTCAGGGTCCGCAAAACAAACAATTTTTTTGGAAATAAACCATTTTACCAACATCATAACGATAATTATACAAATTATCGGACTAATCCAAATTTTAACTCTAGCAGAAACTACAATTATGGCAATTTTAATGACAAAAATCAAAATCGATCGCGTCGACGAGATAGATCGTTGAGTAATACGAATAGACATTCTAATGTCGCTTTTAATGATACACAGGCTAACATTGAACAGGGTAAAGGAGCTGAAACTCATAATGCTATGTGTTGTTCTTTTGATTGTACCCAAGTCAAAGATTGTTCAGAATGCTCTACTCTTTTCCAGCCCAGGGCGATCACGACGCTGCGTTGCGGACATACCTTGCCTAGTCTACCTGCAGTCTGTACGGCCACTGCTGCTTCAGTACACCAGGGACAGGGCTGTCTTAAGTTTAACAAGGGATTTGTCAACAATATTTCATGCTCTCTCCTATTTGACTCTGGTTGCAGTACAGTCGGCGTCCGGACTTCGCTGATCAACCCAAGTTGTGCCACGGGCCGGGTTGTCAAATGTGTAACGTTTGGTGGCACAATTGAAACATTTGCCACTGCTATTATTGATCTTAATACTCCATTTTTTTTTCAGGAAAGATTCAAGCTTGTCTCCTTCCGAATCCAATTTGTGATTTGATACTTGGTCGCATACATGGTATTAAAGAGTGTACACCACAGCAAATTGCTGAATGGGAAGAGCGACATATTCAAACTGCAAATGCAGTAGTGACTAGAGCGCAAGCTACTAATATGTCGCATGATACACCTATGGAACCTACAGTTCATACCACTTGTGATGATGATGCTCCTATTTCACGGGAGTTGTTTGCAACATTGCAAAAGAATGATGATTCATTAAAAAATTTTTTTCAGTATGTGAACAAAAATAATACCAGCAACAAACTTGCAAAATCTAGACATGACTTTATACTTAAAAATGGGATTTTGGTTAGAGTAATACGAGAAAAGGATTCATCCTTATGTTCTCAGATTATAGTCCCATCCTGTATGAGATCTCGTATATTACGACATGCGCATGACTCGCAATGTGCGGGCCATATGGGTTTTTCGCGTACCAAATCCAGAGTGCTTTCGGCATTCTACTGGCCAGGCGTACATAAGGACATCACTCTCTATTGTCGGTCTTGTTTGATATGTCAAGAAGTTAAGGTACGGGGTCCATTTCATGCGGCTCCTATTCAAGCTGCGGACATCCCGATTAGACCATTTGATAAAATGGCTATAGACATTATTGGTCCTATGCTACCATCTGCTAGAGGGCATACGCATATTCTTACGTGCATTGATATGTGCACTCGTTGGCCTGAAGCCATCCCTCTCAAGAACACTTCATCTGCCAGTGTAGCAGAGGCATTGATGTTAATCTTCTCACGCATTGGTTTTCCACGGAAAATCTTGTCGGATCATGGATTCAGTTCATTTCTGAATCCATGTCTCAAGTTATGAAGACATTAGGTATAGACAGATCTCTAAGTTCTATTTATCATCCGATGTCAAATGGGTTAATTGAGCGTCTAAATAGGACACTCAAGCAGTTGTTGGGGAAGATGACTCAAGACCATCCCCAAGACTGGGATCGGGTCCTACCCGCTTGTCTCTTTGCGTATCGCGAAGTACAAAATCAAGCAACGGGGTTTTCTCCATTTCAACTTGTTTTCGGCATGCAACCACGCGGTCCGATGTCGTTAATCCACGACTTATTGGTTGACGAGAATATTGAAGAGGAAACTCAATCCTCTTATGAGTATGTGATCTCTCTGAGAAAGAGAATCATAGATGCTTGTAGATTAGCTACTGCATCATCCGAACAAGCCAAAGAAAAAGCTCGTCTATTTGCAAACAAGTATAGACGTCTTCGCCAGCTCATACCTGGTGATGAAGCTTTTGTATTACTCCCTGCGCATAATAATCGTCTTTTAATTACCTGGAGAGGTCCTTTCAGGATCATCTCAAGAATATCCGATGTCGACTACATCGTTGATGTTAATGGTAAACATAAAACCTTCCACATTAATATGTTGAAGGAATATTACTCACGTCCTGATTATCTACAATCAGTGTTCCAAGCAACTGACGATCCTACACCTCCTATTCAACACTATTCTAGTTTGTCTGTCATCCAAGAAGAGGAATCTTCTTTCGATGATGTACAACTACCAATACCAGTTGTACCACTCCATTCCACTGAGAAATGGAATGATGTTACTATCTCATCTACTCTTACTGATGATCAACGTCAGCAAGTCTCTAATATTCTACACACGTATGAGGATGTCCTCACTGACATCCCAGGTCATACGTCAGTCATCCAACATGACATTATTCTGACTGACGATACACCGATTCGAGTTCGCCCATATCCTATTCCTTTACACTTTCGTGATAAGGTTGATAAGGAATTGGATGAGATGCTTCAATTAAATATAATTGAACCATCTTCATCACCATATTCTTCTTCTATGGTAATCATTCGGAAGAAGGACAACAATATACGTCTTTGCGTAGATTACAGGAAATTAAACAAAGTTACTAAATTCGATGCGGAACCATTACCTCTTTTAGACGACTTATTAGAGAAATTATGTCATGCCACATTCTTTTCGAAATTTGACCTTTCAAAGGGTTATTGGCAAGTGCCATTAACCCCTAAAGCAAAGCCATTCACCGCTTTCTCGACGCCACGGGGTCTTTTTCAATGGAATTTTATGCCATTCGGTCTAATGAATGCGCCAGCTACCTTTGTACGCATGATGCGCCGCATATTGTCTCATCGTCCCGATGTCATTACTTATATAGATGACATCTGTCTTTTCAGTGACTCTTGGGATGAACATATTCAGGGTTTAAAATCTTTACTTTCTACCTTACGGGATTATAACTTAACAGCGAAACCTTCAAAGGCTTTTGTCGGTTTTCATGACATCTCATTTCTTGGTCACCGTATAGGTCGCGGTTTAATGTATACAGAAGACAGTAACGTCTCTAAAATTTTAAACATCTCAGCACCTAAGACAAAAAAAACAAGTGAGGTCGCTCTTAGGACTAATACAGTTCTATTCTAAATTCATCCCTCATTTGTCTACTATAACTGCACCTCTTTCTTCGTTACTAAAGAAAGGCACATCTAATATAATAGGGAGCCGCGCTGGTGTAATGGCTTCGGCGTTGTACTGGCGACCAGGTGTTCATGGTTCAAACCCGGGCGTCGGCGTTTGAAGAAATGTTTACGGCCGGAAATTTGACTGAATAGCCTGAACGGCTCCTGTGATAAACCCTCTGTGGATGGGAAGGAGCGAAGCTCCTGACCGGGTTGGAAGGAAAGTCCTCAGATTCCCCAGCCTCGCAATGACATGTCATTGGGCCCAAGGGCTGAAAGCCCAAGTGCCGCTGGTTAAGAAAAAAAAAAAAAAAAAAAAAATCTAATATAATAAAGTGGTCGCAGGATCATCAAACGGCTTTAGATTATATAAAACAATTTTTTTCAAATAAGCCTTTTTTAAGGTTGCCTAACAAAGATCTCACCTTTGTTCTTCGCAGTGATGCTTCTTCCTACGCTATCGCGGCAGTTTTAATGCAGGAATACGGAGGCACCTTATTTCCGATTATGTACGTATCCAGAAAGCTTACGACGAGCGAGATGAAGTATTCCGTTCTAGATAAAGAGCTCCTCGCTCTTGTCTGGTCAATCACAAAACTGGATCGTTATCTCCTCGGATCACACTTTGTGGTGGAATCCGACCAGAAAGCTCTTACAGCACTGAATACAGGGAACGTGAAGTCATCAAAGTCAGCGCGTTACGCTATTGCGCTTCAACCGTTCCATTTTGAGATACGAGCTATTCCTGGAGTACAGAATGTGTTTGCAGACTGTCTTTCAAGATGCCCTAGTGAACACGTCGAAATTAAACCACTTCCAGATGGTGAAACGTCCTCACAGAAACATGAATAACTTTGTACATGGTCACTGATTATACATCTGTGGAGACTATGTGTAGTTCTGCAGTATTCGTATATATATAACTTTCAGAATATACTTACGTATGGATTATAACATTATTTCTTGTGGAGTAACGTTTTGTTAGAACGGGAACAGTGATATTAAAGTAACATTTTTTTTTTAGTATGGAAACATTGGTAAGAGTGACAAATAGACATTCACTATTGTTATGGAACAGATTACACTACATATCGTGTTCGTAAACGTATTTCAGACATGGTACATGGAGAACATATTCTTGTCGATTTAACTAGTTCTAAAAGAATATTAACAATGAGTGAAATTGAAATCACTTAGAATAAATTAGTAATTAGTTATTTGTTCATAAATTAAGTACTATTAAGTAGAATAATTCAATTTAATCTATTTGATTGATTATAAATCACACATCTACTAACTTTATTAGTGTTTCGCAATACGTGTATTCACGTATCCCACTACATGATATCTCACTTTTAGATAACTAGTCAAACTTACTAATGTTAGGAAATAGTAAGTGCGTTGCTTCTTAAAGTGTTTAATTATGCTTTGTTTCATTTTGCATGTTATATTTTAAAATTTTCTGTTTTATTGATTCTTTTATCATTGATCATCATCAGTGTTGCTGTTCATTTTCATTTTTGAAATCATATGTTTCAAATTTCTTTAAAAAAAAAAAATTTTGGTTGAATTTTATTATCATCTTTTTTTTTTTAATGGTTTATTTCATTTTCATTTTCAACTTCTTTTTACTTTGAATATTACCACATCGTTCCAAAGTAGGTCGATGGTGGATGTGTGCTTTAATGCATACTATCATTTAGTTATATTGTTTTCATTTAATATTCTTTTCTTAATATGATATAATTTTATGCATGTCATAAATCTTGTTGTAGTTTTTACTCACCTCTCTCGAGTAATTAGTTCGAAAAAAATTAATAGAATTAATTTTTTTAAGGGGAGGTAATAAGGGAGCTGTTACGTACATTTATTACCTACGGGGGTAGTCTTCGGTCCTGCCAAATGTACGCACCAGTTTTATATAGTTATATTATTTGTGCGTTCGATTGATTCACGCACTGACGTGCACAATGCTGTGTGAGTTGCTTTGGAGGCACGTGTAACCTAGTTGAGTAGATTGTGACGTCATGATAGGGGCAGCTCGGACGACATTTATGTCCGCAGTGTTATTCTTTGATTCCTGGCAAATTTGAAGAAGCCATCAGTTGTATTCGTATCTATTGGTCTTCATGGCGAAGCCAATAGTGGAAGAATGAAGTAAGTGTCGCCCCATTTCTTATGGCAAGTTTAATTATGTAAATTAAAGTATCAGGCCGCTCCTATTAATGGTCTAGCGGGAATTCATCGGAGATGACATTCCTAGAATTGGACACACGGAGTCGATAGCCTTTGGAATCTTTTCGTAGAGGGAGAATCCATATGTGGAATCAAGTTAATGAATATATATATGCTTCACATGTTTAATATGCCGTTTTACCTATGCCAAAGTCGTGGTATGGATACCGAGAGGTTAGCCAAGATGAAACACTAACCTGGTTGTATTGTTATATCTGCCTTTGTTTGGATTGGATATGCTATCTAAGAATTTTATGAAGAAAGTCTGGGATGCTTACAAGTATGATATAAATTATTGCTCCGTGAGAATGAATCCGTTTGCCTTAATAAATGTCCTTGGGAGAAGGTCAACGGACGTTAATACCATGTCTGTTATATGGTAATGGAAGTGATCCTTAGTCACTGGAATATAAGAGAACTTAACTGTTAGAGAATCTACAACAACTATTAACAGTGATATTAACATTTTGACGTATGATCTTCGCATCTGTAACTATGATTGTCTTGTTCCACTTCGTTGGTGTCACGTCAATAAAATATATGTACTGTAATCACCGACTTGTGTGCTGCCAATACTTGCTCAGTTCACCCAATTCAACGATACTTGTTGGAATTTTCGTTTGAAGAACATTGTTGACATTCATTCCGTTTTTAACCATTCGCGTTTCAATTTACCTCTTCACTGAACTCAACGATAAAATGGAGTCAACAGTAACCTCCTCTTCTGAATGGTGCATGATTGTAATTTGCTCTACAGGACTTGTAACCATGTAAGAGCCTACCGCATGTAAAGCATCCGTTTGTATTGACATTATTGACGTCGTTTTGCCTCTGTGTGGGGGGTCTATAATTGCGGGGCCTATCATCTCGTTGTCGTGGGCGAGTCTATTGCCTCCTGGTATGGTCACCTTCCATAGGCTCATGCTCATCATAGTCCCTATATTCTGGTCGGGGTTCCCTACCTGCTCTTTGTTGGAACCTTCGGTGAAGATTTTCCTCCTGTATTGCTGCTTGGATTGTTTCAGCAATAGTCTTGGTGTCTTTTCTAATAAGATGCCTTCTGATATTTTCCGCTCTAAGGCCATCGGCAAATATCCCCACTAACTGTATTTCTACATCAGGTGTGGTAGGGATTTCTCCGCAAAATGCCTCTTCTGCCATATTGAGGAATCGATCTCCAAAAAGTTGTACCGATTCATCTCTTTCCTGTTTCATGCTTCTAAGGACTGACCAAGCATGCATTTTGTCTATGATTTCCCCATATCTCTGGGTGAGCTCTTTTTTTTAGGGACTCGTAGGTTTCTGTGGGGTACTGCTGGGACCTCCTTCTTAAAAAATCAGTCACGTACGAATCAGAACCTAACAGAGCGATTTTCTTTTTCTCTTCATCCGTTGTTGCCTCTGCTAGTGTCGCAAATTTTTCCATGTCGGACAACCATCTTCTGAATTTTTTCTTGTTTCCATCGAACGGCTGAACAATGGATCTAACCTGTGTGAATTTCGCGTAGTTGTCATTTTTCTGTAGGGTTTCAGTAATTTGCCGTAGCGCTATTATTGTTGGTCCTTCCATATTTTGTCTGTCCTGGGGCTGCAGTGGTTGTGTATTTACGGGTTGGTTCTGTGGTTGTTGTTGTTGTTGTTCCACACCCAGCTGTTGAAAATTTTGTAGTAAATCGTCCATGGTCTATGATCGCTAGTTATTCGCTTTATCAAAGAGAAGTGGTCACGGGCACCATATTACCTTCATGTAGCCGGGGCAGGAGTTCCTTAGGACTGTAACGGCTCCATATTACCTTCATGTGGCAGTGCCGGTATATGCAGTATTTTCAGTTTACTTTACAGAGAGCAGATGTTTAACTGGCCTAATCACCAGAGAATTAGATTTCTCTCTTAAATTTGTGTTACCAGGTTCGATTTTCTTCTCTTAGGTGTTGATGTAGCGAATTTAATTGAAATGGATAGATTTCTTATCTAGATCTCAAAACTGTAGTAATTCACCTTTTCAACAGCGTTCGATTTCATGCAAAACTTTTAATATCTTTCAGCATGAAACTTAAAATTTCAACAAAGTCTGGAATTCAGAACATTTTTACAATAATAAGTATAATAAAATTCTATCATCTCATCAGATGCTTTCATCGATGCAAAAATCCCTTTTTGCATCTTTGTCTCGTAGGCCTACTCAATTGTCAAATATGGCGAACCTTCTCATTCCACCGTGTTCCTTCCTTTAAGTTACAGTCTTATTTTAGGTTCGACGACATTTACCCATCTCCTCAGATTTGTCCTTGATTTCTTTATCGTCATAAGCATTCCTTGAGTTAAATGCTTTCCCACACAAGAATATTTTCTACTCTACATGGTTTGAGGTGTAAGACATTTTTTTGCAAATTGACTCAAATCCTCGAACCTAGTTCTGCTGCGACTAGGGTTGGGAGCTCTATTCAAAATACATATTTAACGATTGTCACTACTTACGCCAGTAAGAAATATATATATATAACCACTCAATGTCCTGAAATACACATTTTATAAGAAATGTTGAAGTTTGATTTTCTCAAACTAAGAAATATGTAGAGCTGGACCAGATACGACCTCTTGAGTTGCGCTCTTTCATTCTACTGCCAAAATGGCGTCGTTGTTCCACTTTCCCCGGGGTAAATCTGAGCTATCCGATTGGTCAGGGGAAATCACCCAATTATTAGAAATGGCGTGTAGAAGCGACTCTACCCTAAATATGTGACACTATTTATTATTTTCTGTTTCTCATAAAATATATAATTATGGGGTGGTCTGTGCTTCCTCTGTCTTGTAAGAATATAGTCTGTTTCCAAAGGAACAACTATGTACACGGCCACAAGTGATCAAGTAGTAAACCAGATAACGTAAGTGATCAAGAAGTAAACCAGATAACGTAAGTCATCAAATAGTAAACCAGATAACGTAAGTGATCAAGTAGTAAACCAGATAACGTAAGTGATGAAGTAGTAAACCAGATAACGTAAGTGATCAAGTAGTAAACCAGATAACGTAAGTGATCAAGTAGTAAACCAGATAACGTAAGTGATCAAGTAGTAAACCATATAACGTAAGAGATCAAGAAGTAAACCAGATAACGTAAGTCATCAAATAGTAAACCAGATAACGTAAGTGATCAAGTAGTAAACCAGATAACGTAAGTGATGAAGTAGTAAACCAGATAACGTAAGTGATCAAGTAGTAAACCAGATAACGTAAGTGATCAAGTAGTAAACCAGATAACGTAAGTGATCAAGTAGTAAACCAGATAACGTGAGTGATCAAGTAGTAAACAATATAACGTAAGAGATCAAGAAGTAAACCAGATAACGTAAGTCATCAAATAGTAAACCAGATAACGTAAGTGATCAAGTAGTAAACCAGATAACGTAAGTGATGAAGTAGTAAACCAGATAACGTAAGTGATCAAGTAGTAAACCAGATAACGTAAGTGATCAAGTAGTAAACCAGATAACGTAAGTGATCAAGTAGTAAACCATATAACGTAAGTGATCAAGTAGTAAACCAGATAACGTAAGTGATCAAGTAGTAAACCAGATAACGTAAGTGATCAAGAAGTAAACCAGATAACGTAAGTGATCAAGAAGTAAACCAGATAACGTAAGTGATCAAGTAATAAACCAGATAACGTAAGTGATCAAGAAGTAAACCAGATAACGTAAGTGATCAAGTAGTAAAACAGATAACGTAAGTGATCAAGAAGTAAACCAGATAACGTAAGTGATCAAGAAGTAAACCAGATAACGTAAGTCATCAAATAGTAAACTAGATAACGTAAGTGATCAAGTAGTAAACCAGATAACGTAAGTGATGAAGTAGTAAACCAGATAACGTAAGTGATCAAGTAGTAAACCAGATAACGTAAGTGATCAAGTAGTAAACCAGATAACGTAAGTGATCAAGTAGTAAACCATATAACGTAAGAGATCAAGAAGTAAACCAGATAACGTAAGTCATCAAATAGTAAACCAGATAACGTAAGTGATCAAGTAGTAAACCAGATAACGTAAGTGATGAAGTAGTAAACCAGATAACGTAAGTGATCAAGTAGTAAACCAGATAACGTAAGTGATCAAGTAGTAAACCAGATAACGTAAGTGATCAAGTAGTAAACCAGATAACGTGAGTGATCAAGTAGTAAGCAATATAACGTAAGAGATCAAGAAGTAAACCAGATAACGTAAGTCATCAAATAGTAAACCAGATAACGTAAGTGATCAAGTAGTAAACCAGATAACGTAAGTGATGAAGTAGTAAACCAGATAACGTAAGTGATCAAGTAGTAAACCAGATAACGTAAGTGATCAAGTAGTAAACCAGATAACGTAAGTGATCAAGTAGTAAACCAGATAACGTAAGTGATCAAGAAGTAAACCAGATAACGTAAGTGATCAAGAAGTAAACCAGATAACGTAAGTGATCAAGAAGTAAACCAGATAACGTAAGTGATCAAGTAGTAAACCAGATAACGTAAGTGATCAAGTAGTAAACCAGATAACGTAAGTGATCAAGTAGTAAACCAGATAACGTAAGTGATCAAGTAATAAACCAGATAACGTAAGTGATCAAGAAGTAAACCAGATAACGTAAGTGATCAAGTAGTAAACCAGATAACGTAAGAGATCAAGTAGTAAACCAGATAACGTAAGTTATCAAGTAGTAAACCAGATAACGTAAGTGATCAAGTAGTAAACCAGATAACGTGAGTGATCAAGTAGTAAACCAGATAACGTAAGTGATCAAGAAGTAAACCAGATAACGTAAGTGATCAAGTAGTAAACCAGATAACGTAAATGATCAAGAAGTAAACCAGATAACGTAAGTGATCAAGTAGTAAACCAGATAACGTAAGTAATCAAGAAGTAAACCAGATAACGTAAGTGATCAAGTAGTAAACCAGATAACGTAAGTGATCAAGAAGTAAACCAGATAACGTAAGTGATCAAGTAGTAAACCAGATAACGTAAGTGATCAAGTAGTAAACCAGATAACGTAAGTGATTAAGAAGTAAACCAGATAACGTAAGTGATCAAGAAGTAAACCAGATAACGTGAGTGATCAAGTAGTAAACCAGATAGCGTAAGAGATTAAGAAGTAAACCAGATAGCGTAAGTGATCAAGTAGTAAACCAGATAACGTAAGTGATCAAGAAGTAAACCAGATTACGTGAGTGATCAAGTAGTAAACCAGATAGCGTAAGAGATCAAGAAGTAAACCAGATAGCGTAAGTGATCAAGAAGTAAACCAGATAACGTAAGTGATCAAGAAGTAAACCAGATAACGTAAGTGATCAAGAAGTAAACCAGATAACGTAAGTGATCAAGTAGTAAACCAGATAACGTAAGTGATCAAGTAGTAAACCAGATAACGTAAGTGATCAAGTAGTAAACCAGATAACGTAAGTGATCAAGTAGTAAACCAGATAACGTAAGTGATCAAGAAGTAAACCAGATAACGTAAGTGATCAAGAAGTAAACCAGATAACGTAAGTGATCAAGTAGTAAACCAGATAACGTAAGTGATCAAATAGTAAACCAGATAACGTAAGTGATCAAGAAGTAAACCAGATAACGTAAGTGATCAAGAAGTAAACCAGATAACGTGAGTGATCAAGTAGTAAACCAGATAACGTGAGTGATCAAGAAGTAAACCAGATAACGTAAGTGATCAAGAAGTAAACCAGATAACGTAAGTGATCAAGAAGTAAACCAGATAACGTAAGTGATCAAGAAGTAAACCAGATAACGTAAGTGATCAAGAAGTAAACCAGATAACGTAAGTGATCAAGAAGTAAACCAGATAACGTAAGTGATCAAGAAGTAAACCAGATAACGTAAGTGATCAAGAAGTAAACCAGATAACGTAAGTGATCATGTCACATCATCATTACCATCATCGTTGTCCCTATTGCTCGATAATGGCTAGATGACTTTAGCACCTAGTGGTCATTTCTAGATGTATCTATATCTTCTTCTTCTTCCTCGTTTGCCTTCAAACTTCTACATTTATGACTCTAATAAAGGCAGTAGTCAACTCAACGTTCCCGACATCTCCAAACAGTTTTTCGTTAACAGAAGTGGGTTGTTGCCATATGCTACTACGTTCATTACTGTAGGTTGGGCAGTACTGCAGATGTATCTATATGAATTCAAAGGGTGTTATGAATGTGGTTTGTATCATCATCATCAGCATAATTTTCCTTTGCATCTCCCTGCTGAGAATGGAGCCACCTCTGCATGTGGTCCCCTTGCAGTAAGCCTTCACCAAGCTGTACATGCTCCTGCAGCAGTGGCTTCTGCGGCAGTTATGTGAGACCTCATGCACAACCTAATATTCGTTGCCTTGTACGATTTACTTGGGCGTGCAGCTGTCTTGTTCTTCCTTCAGAGACCCCGGGAAGACCAAGGAATAGGTTATGATTGCTGGCTTTAAATCTTCATCTGTTGTCAGTATTAAGCCAGCTTGCACTAGGGTAATCATGTCTCCCACACAACCATCTGTCCCCAGTACTGTTTATAAATTATGGTTTTGACGTCATTCCATGTCACGATATCAAACTGCCCAGTATATTTGCTTTACCTTGTTCAGTCTCCTTTTCCTCTTCTCATTAGTCCAAAGGAGGTGCATTGCTTTCTTCCAATACTTTATTTTTGACTTTACCGATTCCCTAGGTTACGAGTTTTCACTCTTTTTTCCTTGTGCCAGGTAAATGACATGTACATGGCTATTTCAGTTGCATTATATCTCCATACAGGGTGTTGGTGATGGAGGGATTTGGTGGCAGCAATTGCTTCCGCAGATCTGCTTGTGCCAGGTATTTCAGGTGTTGGTGCTCTACTGTTTCTTCCCCCTGCCTGTTCTTCTAATTTTAGTAGCATTCTTCCCTTTTGTATTGGCTTCTTCCATGATATACTCATTATTGTTGCTTTATCTGTCCATTGCATTGTTAGAATTTTGTAAAACCACGTCACTGTGGTCGCTAGACATTTTCTTCCTTGTTTACTAATTGCACATAACTCACTCTTATTTTTCGGGATTAGCCCTACACAACACCGAGGAAATCGCTTAAATCAGGTAAGAGTAAATAGTATATAAACAAAGTTCTTTTTCGGACTTGACTTGAAAGATATTTCGATATGATATTTATCGTAGCGTATAACTGTAGTACCACGGAGATATAAATTATGTGGAATTTAGTGACTACACTATTGGAATCCTACCGACTCCGCTATTTTTGTTTGGTGAAGGAGGAGCATGATAGAACTTCTTCTACTCACACTCCGCCGTCATAAAAAAGACACTGTCTTTAGACGGCAATCGCACTTGCTTTTTAGAATTAAACCCACTAAGGCGGTAGGTACATTAAAAAATATGAAAGGTTATATGAAACAAGCAAGTAGTAAGCGAAACAATTAGTAGGTATTCATTCAACCAAATCTGAATTAACCTGCAACTGTCACCTGTTGCAGTTTATCAATTGAAGCAGTTTACCTAGCACAGACTGCTAGAACATTTGAAATAAAAAATAATCCTGAATAGTGCTCGCATCCTGCAAGGCAGAGGTTCCCAAAACTCAATTAAACAAACTCTAATTACCAAAAAATACAAACATGCAAGTCGCCTGTGTAGGTTACTGAATGTTTTATTAATACAGTTGTGTCTACACTAGCTCGTATATAGTATGTGATGTTTCTATATATATGTATATATATATATATATATATATATATATATATATATATATATATATATATATATATATATATATATATATATATATATATATATATATATATATATATATATATATATATATATATATATATATATATATATATATATATATATATTTACAACGTGAGGCTAAGAAACCCATGACATTTAAATATTTTTAAAACTCGGCCGAAAATGACCCGATTATTATGAAATTAGGTACAAATGGTGAGAAAATGTATACCTTCATTTTGCTTTTTTCATTTGGTGCTCAAAATGTCTGCCGGTAGCTGCAACACATGCTCGAAGCCAGGTGTGCCACTTTTTCACTGACGCGTCAGTTGTGCGCAGTTCTAGCTCATCCCATGCCTGCTTAATCCGCTCTCTTAGCTCATCCACGTTGCCAATTTTCTTTCGGTAGACATTCTCTTGCAAAACGCCCCAACTCCCATAGACCACGGGGTTAAGATCTTGATTATTTCGTGGCCAAAAATACGATTCGATGGATTCAGGTGTCTCCTGAGTGAGCCGCGCAACTGTATCCCCAGCACGATGAGCAGGCGCGCCGTCTTGCAGGAAGATGAAGAATTCTGACATTTCCCTCATGTCAGGAAGAAGGCACTTCATCAACAGTTCGTTGCGGTAGTAATCGCCATCTATCTTGAACAAAATGAATTCCAGTGCGGCCCAGTGATGAGACACCAACAGAAACCATTACTGATTTGCTGAACGTTGGTTTTGCTCGCAGCAACCGATTAGCAGATATGTTTCTTTTTCTGGTGACAACCGATGCATACACCCGATCTTTCTGACTATTGGTAGTTTCATCCGTGAAAAATACGAAACTCACTTTATGCTCTGGGAAGCGACGCAAAAGATGTTGGCCCCGGGAAAGCTGTGACTCTTTGTTGCGTTCAAGTCAATTCTGTCACCCGATTTTACTTCAAACATGTTAACTTAAGTTCCTTTTTGATGATTCTGCCCACGGATCTCTGAGAAGCGCCTATCTGACGAGCAATTTGATGTTGGGAAAGATGTGTTTGCGGACATCCTTCTTGACTTTGCACAAGCTCGTTAACAGCATTGATTTGTCATCGGTGAGCGCCGTGCGTGTTCGGCCAATGCCTTTACGACGTTCAACAGTGCCGGTTTGGTCTATCTTTTGCAAAAGATATGTCAGTCTACATAAAGTCCATCTTTTGTTTGGAAACTCCTTAAGAAGTCGTTTCACACCATAATTTTTGTTTTGTCGAAGAAATTTGATTGCCGTTTTTCCTTCTTCAGAGAACGCTATTTTGCAGCAGAGGAATTACGGCTTTTGCAGCGCCACCTGCAAGGCGTAAAATTCGTTGCGTGAAATTTGAAATTGAAATTTGAGACTCGAAATTCGAAAAGGGATATTGTTATCATAATTGTCACCAAATTTCATAATAATCGGGCCATTTTCGGCCGAGTTTTAAAAAATATTTAAAGGTCATGGATTTCTTTGCCTCACGGTAAATATATATATAAACACAGGCAAACCTCGCTTTATTGCGCTTCGCTTTATTGCGCTTCGTCGATATTGCGCTTTTTTTCAAATTATTCATGTTTATATATTAGAACATGACTTCTTCTTCCGACGTATTTTGGTTCTCCACCAGCTAAAAGATTACGACTCGCTGAAGGCTCAGATGATGAAGATTAGCATTTTTTTTAGCAATTGTTGCGTGATTATTTTCGCTTGTAGCTACTGCAGGCTTGTTTATAAATATCTAATATTGATTCGACAGTTAATGTCCAGGGTTCTTTCTTACGTGCCTGCAAACAAGTATTAGTTTACTTTTGTGCTCACATCTCTTTCTCCAAAGAAAGTAATAACTGCTGAGTGACGGTTTATAACTTTAATAAACAAGAAGAACTTCACAGTAGACCCAATGATGTGGTCAGGCAATTAGTACACAACCAGGATTAATAATAAAAATAGTCACTCAGGCTTTCACACTGCTGGTAATCTTTAAGATCGTCACTCCTATGTATGAAACAATCCTTTCAATAATGAAATATGAAATACAGCGGTATACGTTCAATATAATGAATATTGTATGTATGAATATATCTTATGGCCATAAACACACACCCAGATACAAATCTCAACAGCCAAAAGGCTGGAACTTGAATGCCCGTTTTTCCATACACTTTTCTCTTTTTGCACACGCCTGGTTAACAATCCTTTCCTGCAATTTGCGAGCTTGTCACACTGCCTGTCTCACCACGTGACGTAGAGTGTCTAGTGGACTGGGGTAGCGATGCGGTGTTCTGGGCATTCATTCTGACTGAATTTTCTAACTCCCAACAGCAATAAAGTATTTAATTTTACAGTACATTGTTCTTTTTATACCTAACGCTATTGCGCACTTAATAGACATAGTGTAAAAATGATTTTAGGCTTTTACGAGTATATGCACTGGAAAGCAAAAAAAAATGGATGTGACCCGCTTTCTTGCGATATTCGCTTTATTGCGGTGGTCTGGAACCGAACCCGCAATATCTCCAAGGTATGCCTGTATATATGTTGCGTGTTCTTTTGTGACTTTGTATAGTATAATATGGTATGATATAGCCAGGGTCAATGTTTCACGAACAGCAGCAACAATAGCCGGTGCAATGAGTCCAGATAAATCTGTAAACATTTCACAAGATTTATTCACAGTTTACATACAACAGGCTCCATCAATAGATGTACAATGACGAGTGATAATCACTGCAGGACAGACCAACTGCAATGGGCCATCTTCTACATGAAGTATGGGCACTATGCCGTCATACAGTCCTAATGTCCGCGGTACGATCATTTTGAATACTAGTGTCACATATCAGTCAAAGAATGTCATAATATTTCTCTATCAGTTCACACATTAATCTCTGGCATTCCTCATATCAAACATCTTCTGTGGAAGTAAATACAGTAGCGGACACTAGGCATAGAAGTAAGAGCGCACACACACACGTCTTGACACTTTAAGAACACTGGCGAAGGTCCGTTAGTAGAAGTTAACTAACATCTGCTCTCCACGCGTGTCTGCGTAATTATTTCTTGTGACGTCATTTCAATATAGTAGCGTGTGACGATACGGTTGTGCGATCTGAAGTCCACTTCGGCAGGATTGCATTACATTCCCGTGCGAGTGATATTTTCTTAATTGTAGTTTTCTTTCCCCTGTCATTATTATGTGGCAATTTGTATGGCCTTTCATTCATTATTTTACTCTCATGCTTAATCTAGTAGGGGAAAGTCTTTAACATTCCACTACCCTACGGAAATATTTGCTATGGGACTGTCTTTATCTTTTTTACCACACCTCAGACTTACTTACGTTCTGCCAGGTGAACTGTGGTATTATAGTAATTATATCCAGTCATTATCACCGGTCAGCGAGCGAGATTCTTATCATGAAAAGACGGTCTCGCCCGATCAACATCTATAGAAGCCAGTATTGTCTGTCTGAGATAACCGTCTGAGGTAGGCAGATTACACAGCTGGTAGATGCGTTTATCGTTTCACGAGACCATCCCTGTGTGTGATTATCACGATAATCTGTCTGGAGAGACTATATTGGCGATAGGTAGCATCTGGACATCAAATGAGTTCACAGATGGTGTTTATGAAATGTGCACAGGATGCTAGCGGAGGTCTGACGCAACGATATGACATCACTGTAAGAGGTCACGCGTGGATATTAAATTTAATATTTTGAAACAGATGAGGGTATTTTTCGAATTTGAAAACACCCCTACCCACGTAGTGCTGAACGAGATACGATTGGATTGGGTCATCGTGAGGAGCTGGAATATACAATGTATTTTATTGGCACACTAGTCGATCACAGACAATCTGTGATTTGCACTAAGAAATGAGAATATAGTATGATGAAAACACAGACACAGATCACACAGAGAAACTGCAGCGCACAAGTCATATCAGCGACTTCTAAAAGCCAGAAAGAAAAAGCAGACATTGGACTTAGAAATTCCACAACTATAAGTAACAGATCGAGTATTGGACAACTTTGGAATTCACAAGTAAACCCGCATTTTTTTAATAGAAGACTGGAAACTTAAAGGGGCCAGGACTTTAATTAACAAGACTGTAATCCTAGGAATTTGATCACAAGTCATAGGTGAATTTAACAAACGTTTTCCCAGGCCCAGGTTATTTCACAGAACATCCGCCGTCAGAGGAATTACCTCTATTTTCCCAGACCAAGTCATAGAGGAATTTAACAAAAGTTTTCCCAGGCCAGGATTTCGCAGAACACCCGTCGTCAGAGGAATTAACTCTAATTTCCGTGGCAAAATGGGCGACCGACCCCAACCAGGCGCATCTACATGTGGCGGATAGTGGAACGACCTCCAGATATGGTGTGTCAGCTGCGAATTAAGTCAGTATTGCTGGACGAATAAGCAGGCGCGGACCAAACGGCGATGTCCTCCCAACAGGACGGGGAGGGGTAACTGGTGGCACTGATACCCCCACTGAAATCCCCCATATGTCCTATGACGGGTGCATCAAGCGAGTAAGAGCCGCTATAAGCACTAGCCACGGGGAAGGTAAACCTCGGTAAACAAACCAACCTGCTGCTTTGCAGCTACCACCGGGAGATGGAAAGGCTATGGGAGACAACCTTGAACAACAAACACAATCCGGCCTGTCGAAGACGGAGTGTGTCAGCTACGGCGCAGACACCAAGAAAAATTAGGACACACACGCTTTTGCAGTATGGAGTCATGCGACAATCTCGACTTACGTCATGGCGTCGCTCCTATCAGCTACAACCGGAGAGGAGCGAAGCCGGGCCCCTAGCCTCGAAAGGGCCCACCCCAAGCAACCGGTGACTTTGCCAACCAAATGGTCGGTGGAAGGCAAAGTAGAGCAGCTGACCAACCAACCCACTATCTTACAGTGGCTCAATGGAATGCAGAAGGAGTGAGGAACAAGAAACCGGAGTTACAAGAATTCCTCAGGGAAAATAAAATTGATATAATCTGCATCCTAGAAACTCATCTAAAAGATACCCAACGCTTCTTCATATGTGGATACGAATCCTTCCGCCAAGACAGGGCAAACAGAACTAAGGGAGGAATCCTCACACTGATAAAAATCTCAATTCCAGCAGTAGAAATACACAGATCTGGTGAGGACGAACTTGAATACATAACAGTCCAACCACTGCTGCCCAGTGGAGACTTAATGATCACAAACTGCTACAGCCCTCCAACCATAACTCTGGGGCTACACAAAGTGAAGCTTGCAGCATCGAGACACCTCATTATGGGCGACTTCAATAGCCACTCACCCAGCTGGAGCTATGAAGCAACAGATCTGAGAGGAGAAGAGGTGGAAGATAAGATGGTAGAGAATAAACTAATTCTAATAAACCAACCAGAGGATAAGCCCACCTTGTATTCCAGAGTATAGAAAACAACGAGCACACCAGATCTTGCTATGCCTACTGATGACATACATCGACTCACCACTAGAACAGTAAATACCCAACTGGGGAGACGTGACCATGTACCAGTCACGTTACAGATATCTGAGGTAAGAAGGGCAGGACAAATTAATATGTCTCCTAGCTGGAATTTCAAAAAAGCAAACTGGGGATTTTTTAAAGAACAAGTCGATAACCTCTGTCAGAACATTACCCACCCAAATAACATCAATAAAAACATTTCCATCATCAGTGAGGCAATCATCCAAGCAGCAAATAAGTCAATTCCACGAGGTAAACGACGAGACTACAAACCATACTGGAGTGACAACCTGGAAAAACTCCATAGTGACTTAAATAAAGCACGGGAAACTATGGAGCAAAATGCCACAGTAGAGAACACCCAGAGGCACAACGGCATAAAACAAGCTTTTAATGAACAAAAAAAAGCTGAAATCCAAAAGAGCTGGCACCAGAAGACCAGCAGTCTCAACATGGAAAAGGACTCAAGCAAGCGGTGGAATCTGACAAGAGTACTAAATGAAGAAACAACCACCAGCTACTGTAAGACTGTCATCAAGGAAAATGAAAAGTACCACACAGGAAAGATGGCAGCAAACATCCTGGCAGATTTCTACAAGGAAGAAAGCACCACATCACTTTCACATGCACGTATCCAAGAAGTACGTAAGGAAGTAAAAGAAAAACTGAAGCACCAAAACCCAGATACCTGCATGAAGTCATCCCTTACTATGAGAGAACTAAGTGCTGCCTTAACAAAAGTAAAGAACATTAAAGCTCCAGGAAAAGATGGTATCACAAATGATATGATCAAGAACCTTGGACCTGTAGCCAGGCACAAGCTCCTCCTAATCTTCAATTAATCATGGAGTACTGGAAAATTTCCAGATCAATGGCGAGAAGCAATCATTGTTCCCATCAGAAAGAAACAAAAGGAGAAAACAAGCAAGTCCAACTATCGACCAGTTAGCCTACTGAGCTGTCTGGGTAAGGTAATGGAAAGAATGGTCAACCGAGATTACTGAAGCATCTGGAAAAAAATCATCTGCTTGATAACACAGTCAGCATTCAGGAAAAACCGCAGCACCGAAGACCAGCTAGTATATCTAGCCCAGGAAGTAGAAAATGCCTTTCAGGAGAAAAAGAAAGTACTGGCTGTTTTTGGTAGACTTGACAAAAGCCTATAAGGTTTGGAAAGAAGGACTCCTCCTTAAGATGCTCAACAACAAAATTGAAGGGAGAATGTTCAGCTGGATACGGGACTTTCTCCGATACCGCACGGCAAGAGTAACACTTGACGGGAAACTGAGCCATCGCGTCACTCTTCAACAGGGTGTGCCACAAGGAGGAGTTATGTCCCCCACACTTTTTATCATATATATAAATGATATTGCAGAGAAACTCTCCGGGCATATCTCCAGGGCTCTTCATGCTGACGATTTTGCTGCCTGGTGTGCTGCTGAACATTTCCCTACTGCGAAGTTCCAAGCAGCAAAGAAATTGCTGAGATTGAAATGTTAATTGATTACGAGGAGCCAGACGACTGCCATGAAAATATATCTATCATCACAGAAGTCCCTGAAATAAAAAAGAAAGGCCACCAGACCCCTCAACAACTAAAACCTTTGGCTCAAGAAATGATAGAAGAAAAGTACAACCCGAAGGAGTGGACACGCGCATACACAGATGGATCCGCTGAGGGGGTAGTAAAGAACGGTGGAGGCATTTTTATAAGATTCCTAAATGGAAAGATCATCCGAAAGGCCTTCCCAACTGGAAAGATCTCCAATTTCAGGGCAGAAGCTATGGCACTACAGGAAGCTCTGAAAATCCTCTCCAGATCCAAACAGCAGCCACCAGCTAAGATAGTAATCTTCACTGACTGCAGATCATTACTGGAATCAATACAGAACACCATAAATGATAACATGATGAATGAGATCAGATCTGAGCTTAACATCATCCAAAGGTCATCAACCATTGCCCTTCAGTGGTTACCCTCCCATTGTGGAATTGCTGGTAATGAGAGAGCAGATGCTCTATCAAGAAGTGGCAGTAAAATGGAACAATACAGCCACCCATTGCCCTATTGGGAAGCAAAAACCATCATCCACAACAGTACAAAAATCAGTGGAAGGGGGAAGGGGATATATACAGCAGCGATAACCCAATCCACCATCTAAACAGATACCAACACACCACCATTTTCTGCCTGAGAACTGGCCACTGCAGATTACTTGGCCATCACTATCGCCTCAGGATATCCCACACAAATGAATGCCCATGTGGAACTGGAATCCAGACCCCAGAACACATTCTCCTGAACTGCCCAACCCATGATGAACCGCGACGTGCGACCTAGCAAAGGGGTGCTGAGCTCCAGCAGAAGCCATGGGGCTGCCGCGCCGACCTGGTAAAGACTGTGGACTTCGTCCTGGCGACAGGCCTACAGGTTTAGCATGATTACAAACTGAACGCAGAAGAAGAAGAAGAACTCTAATTTCCAGATCTACGTGATTTCGAAGCATCTAATACAGAACTGTGTTCAGTCTAAATCTGTGTAAGGAGATTGTGTGTTCCCAAAATTTTTGGGTACGTGTAAACAATTTATGTATTAATGTAAATTCTACAGGTTTCTTGCTACATGGTTATATACAAGGCTGGCAACCTCAACATATGAAAATAGTATATGCATGAACCATTACTGCAAGAGCTGGTGATTGTTTCTGACTACTCGTGCGGGAAACCCGACAGCAGAGCGATCCCAGACTCCGACGGGAGTCGTGATGAGTAATCAGTGATGATTACCTCACATGTGCCTAAGGTGTAACATGATTTTGTGAGATTTATGTGCCTTTTTTAATTGTAATTCAGGCAAATCATTATTCACGCACTCCAGACGCCATTTCCTAGTTAACACCCAAAAGCATATTGGTGAATTTTCATCATATTCCCTGAGTTACACTGTGTGCTCGGGAATTTAATTCTTCTGAGAGGTTAGCTATGGTGGTTGGAGCGCAGGACAATTGCCCTGTTAGTTTGCGGCAAACAAATGTACTTAGCAGGCATTTGTTTCTTTCTATTTGTCTAAAGTTCGTGGTTACAAACCATCAGACGATTTGTGGTATTCACGCCGCTATTGTGAGGGACAATCATCTACCTTAACCGCCTACAGTGGAAGAAAGTGTGGAGAAGGCTTCCGTCATCACAAAATTGATGAACCACACCTGCAGGACTCATCACAGGCAACAGCGAAACACGGACATTGATAGCGCCCCGATCCAACATCTGTAAGGAAAAATTTACTTTACCTTCCACTCCATTTAATCCTTATTTTAACTTGTTGAACTAATTGACTATTAAATTTGTTGCATATTGTTTTAAACTAAACAAATAATTGTTTATTCAGTCATTAGAAGTAAGAAAGCAAACGTATGAATAAGACTATTTAATAATTATATATATATATATATATATATATATATATATATATATATATATATATATATATATATATATATATATATATATATATATATATATATATATATGTGACAGCGCCATCTTGAGGTCTGTCGTTCTAGGCGCTGGCCCCATCTGGTCAGTCATATTGTCTCTGCTGTTTAGTGCCTTTTGATCACGTTATCTTCAAGCAGATTTATTACAAGGCCATAATAAGCCTACGAATTAGTTGTGTTTTTGCTCTAGTTGTGTAAATCTTTGTTTTCATGCATTCTGGAGCAATAATCGCGTGTGTTATCTGTGTGGCGCAGATTAAGACGCGTAGCGCGCAGTAAATTGAGTGGTTAGGCCAGGGCCTATAAAAAGGAGTAGCAAGCGGCGAAACCGGTCTATGTTTGAGAGAGCCGCCCAGTGAGAACAGACTAAGAAGACACACAAGAGCCAAGCTGTAAATGCCTTGAGCACGTGAGTTAATTTAAATTAGCATTAGTTTTCTAGGATTCTGAAATTATCTCGATGTGGCTATTTTAATGTTTAATGGAATAAATAGATAGATAGATAGATGTGAAAGTTTAAGAGCGATTATTTCATTCTTCAGAAAGGCAGACATAGTGTGAGGCTATTTCACTGCGAAATTTAGATAAGATTAACAATCGCAAGATAGCAACCTCGTGGTGATAAAAGGCGGTGATAGCGAGTCTGAGCAAACACGCTGCGCGTGTTAAACCTATAATATGTTACGCCGAGCGACACGCGGTGTATTTAGTTCCAGTTTTTGGTTAAAGCCAAGAATATTATTCTTTAATGTAAGAGTAATTTTATTTTATCCTTTAATGTAAAAGTAATTAAGTGTATTTCACGATTATTGATTATTCTACTGTTTATCTTTAGTGGTTACTTAGAAGGGAGAATAGTCATTTAGATTTCTGGTGCGTAAGGCAAGTTGAGACAGGTGTTTCTCTGTTTGCTTCCGGTGGAGCATGGAAACACCAATGCGGCTGGTGTCCACCACAAGTCAACAGAAGCATTTTTATGCTGTTACAGTGGTTGTTCCTGTAATAATGTGTTTCATGTGATGAGTTCCCAATCTCGTCAGGGGTCACATATGACACGTTTGTGGCCAGGCGCACCAGTCGTCACTTACGACATGTTCAGAGTGCGGGAACGAGTATTGATGTGGGTCGGTTGAGAGGTAGTAGTTAATTCTCATTATTGAGATTATTTGTTGTACATGTATTGAAGAATATTATTTTATGTCCAGTTGATTATTATTGTTATGTGAACATGGTTTGTGAGAGCACGTGGGCGTACTTAGAGTTGTATATTTCTCTCCTCCGCTCCTGAGGGAGCATGGGGCCACCGGTGTGGTTTGTCTCAGCATGAAGCATTCAGATGCTCTTGCAGTAGTGGTTTCGGTAGCAACCTATGTTACCCGGTGCGATTGCCAGCCTCATGCACAACACCATACTAGCCGCATTGGACGAAACGCATGAGTGTGTGAGATAGTTGATGATATCAGGTGGGCGCATGTTTTCTGTATGGTAAGTGTTATTATCCATGCTATTGATGTTCACTTAGACATTGTTTTATTTATTGTTTTTCAGACAGTCTATGAACACTGACTGGGTGTTTGTTGGATTGTTTGTTTGGTGTTCGGTAGAATTAAATGTTGATCTGCTTAAGGCTTTGGGTTGCTTGAATTGTTAAGTCTGCTGCTGAGAGGGTTGCAAGCAACCAATAATTGCAACCCCTGTCAAACGATCCTTTATAAATTTTCTTAGTGCACGGGTCTTGGGTGTGAGGTACCCCTAGCGCCCCTGTCACAAGTGGCGTCGTCGACAGGATTGACAGACAGCACGCAGTGAAGCAACTCTTCAGCAATCAGAGCAGCAACAGCCGAAACAGTAGAACACCCAGTTCAGTGCAAGGCGAGGGACGGGATCATCCAGTTTGTCAAGATTTCTAGTCAACTCTACTGGCAACAAGATGGCGGCACGCAACACACGTGCTGCTAGTAGAACTGATAACGAAGATGTGGCTGAGGTGGATGACCCTGTAGTAGGGCTGGATCGTCAACCAGAACGAGTACAGTACATCGTGGTACCTACTCACAAGAGAGTGCGGTGCTTTGGGAAGCGCACGGGTCCTACGGCTGAGGAATATGTCAGAGAGGTGAGAGCTGCCTGGAGAGTAGGGATGATGAGTAAAGAGGACCAGGCAGATGTTATCCTTGACAGTGTGACCCCAAGTGTCCACAAGGAGCTGAGGATTCAGGCTGATGACGGTGACCCAGAAGCAATGCTACATTCCATTCTTAGGGTGTATGGGGAGCGTCGGAGCATCCCAGAAGTAATGGCCGCGTTCTACTCTACCCGGCAAGGTGCAAGGGAGTCTCTTTGGGAATTCTCCCATCGCATTCACGAGGTGTTTGAAAGTGTCGTAAGGGCACAAAAGCAGAACAACGTCACTCCTTTGGCGCCATCCTTTCTTCGTGACCAGTTTGCTGCTTGTCTGAGAGATGACCTACTAAGAAAGTTTGCAAAGGAAATGATCATCAAGGAGCCTACAGCATCGTTCACGTCGGTGAGGGACTATGCCCTACTGTTTTTGGAGACTGAACCCACTTCTGGGGCTGGTGTCGCCAATGTCGAAGCAGTTTTGGGGGCTTGTGTTGCCAGCGTTGAAGTGGCAAGAACAGAGACTGTGTCAGATACGCATGCATTAAACGCAGAAGTAGAGCGGCTGAGAGCACAGGTGGCTCAATTAGAGGCTAAAATTGATGCGATGACTCAGGAGCAGGGGAGACGTACCAGGACAGTTCGTTGTTTTAGATGCAGAGATCTAGGCCACGTACAGAATCGATGTCCACAAAGCATTAAACTAGACCCCTCTGCAGCTGGGAGTCAGGTTACAGAAGGGGAGCAGAATGACTCAAAGATAAAGATGGTTGGTGGTCGACCGGAGTGTCAGGCGCTTATTGCAGGGAAGAAAGTCAAAGGCGGCCAGGGATGTAAGGGTAGCAGGAGGCGACCCAGGACACCGAGGAAGCCTAGGAAAATAAGATGCTTCAACTGTGGAGACCTTTCGAACCACATGGCAGCCAGGTGTCCCCAGGGCCCGCTTCCTAAGCGATGTTTCCATTGTAGGTCCCCGGACCATTTGATATCGGTTTGCCCATCAAAGAGCGCCCTCTCTAAGCGTACCAACACATCTACATTGCCGTCACAGTGCAAGCCAAGAGACGGCCGTGGCAACTGTCACCATAAGCGCGCCAGGAAAAGTGGTCGGCATTTAGAGGAGGAGACTCATCTAAAACTCGTTGAAGGACACGTTTCCAGGCTACGAGGGGCGCACGTAAGAGCAGAGCCACTGTTGCAGAGTTTTGCAGCAGTCCGGAAAGAGAGATGTGACAAGCTGTCGTGTTCTACTCCACTACAGGTCGGAGAATTGGTGAAGAAGAGAATGCACGACGCTGAGAGATCCGAGATTCGTGATATGTGGTCAGAAGACGAGTACGTTGTAGTTCGTGATCCCACAATGACAGGGGGTCCATATATCATCCAACGAATGGACAGAGCGAGTCCGAGCATTAGAGTAACCAGCAATGACCTGAGACGAAGTGAAGGAAAAGGTGATCCTCCAGATTTGGAGAATACGACTGAAGCGCCTGATTTAGTGCAGTTGTCGGGACGACAACAAAATCAGGCAGGGAATATGTGACAGCGCCATCTTGAGGTCTGTCGTTCTAGGCGCTGGCCCCATCTGGTCAGTCATATTGTCTCTGTGGTTTAGTGCCTTTTGATCACGTTATCTTCAAGCAGATTTATTACAAGGCCATAATAAGCCTACGAATTAGTTGTGTTTTTGCTCTAGTTGTGTAAATCTGTGTTTTCATGCATTCTGGAGCAATAATCGCGTGTGTTATCTGTGTGGCGCAGATTAAGACGCGTAGCGCGCAGTAAATTGAGTGGTTAGGCCAGGGCCTATAAAAAGGGGTAGCAAGCGGCGAAACCGGTCTATGTTTGAGAGAGCCGCCCAGTGAGAACAGACTAAGAAGACACACAAGAGCCAAGCTGTAAATGCCTTGAGCACGTGAGTTAATTTAAATTAGCATTAGTTTTCTAGGATTCTGAAATTATATCGATGTGGCTATTTTAATGTTTAATGGAATAAATAGATAGATAGATAGATGTGAAAGTTTAAGAGCGATTATTTCATTCTTCAGAAAGGCAGACATAGTGTGAGGCTATTTCACTGCGAAATTTAGATAAGATTAACAATCGCAAGATAGCAACCTCGTGGTGATAAAAGGCGGTGATAGCGAGTCTGAGCAAACACGCTCTGCGTGTTAAACCTATAATATGTTACGCCGAGCGACACGCGGTGTATTTAGTTCCAGTTTTTGGTTAAAGCCAAGAATATTATTCTTTAATGTAAGAGTAATTTTATTTTATCCTTTAATGTAAAAGTAATTAAGTGTATTTCACGATTATTGATTATTCTACTGTTTATCTTTAGTGGTTACTTAGAAGGGAGAATAGTCATTTAGATTTCTGGTGCGTAAGGCAAGTTGAGACAGGTGTTTCTCTGTTTGCTCCCGGTGGAGCATGGAAACACCAATGCGGCTGGTGTCCACCACAAGTCAACAGAAGCATTTTTTATGCTGTTACAGTGGTTGTTCCTGTAATAATGTGTTTCATGTGATGAGTTCCCAATCTCGTCAGGGGTCACATATGACACGTTTGTGGCCAGGCGCACCAGTCGTCACTTACGACATGTTCAGAGTGCGGGAACGAGTATTGATGTGGGTCGGTTGAGAGGTAGTAGTTAATTCTCATTATTGAGATTATTGGTTGTACATGTATTGAAGAATATTATTTTATGTCCAGTTGATTATTATTGTTATGTGAACATGGTTTGTGAGAGCACGTGGGCGTACTTAGAGTTGTATATTTCTCTCCTCCGCTACTGAGGGAGCATGGGGCCACCGGTGTGGTTTGTCTCAGCATGAAGCATTCAGATGCTCTTGCAGTAGTGGTTTCGGTAGCAACCTATGTTACCCGGTGCGATTGCCAGCCTCATGCACAACACCATACTAGCCGCATTGGACGAAACGCATGAGTGTGTGAGATAGTTGATGATATCAGGTGGGCGCATGTTTTCTGTATGGTAAGTGTTATTATCCATGCTATTGATGTTCACTTAGACATTGTTTTATTTATTGTTTTTCAGACAGTCTATGAACACTGACTGGGTGTTTGTTGGATTGTTTGTTGGATTGTTTGTTTGGTGTTCGGTAGAATTAAATGTTGATCTGCTTAAGGCTTTGGGTTGCTTGAATTGTTAAGTCTGCTGCTGAGAGGGTTGCAAGCAACCAATAATTGCAACCCCTGTCAAACGATCCTTTATAAATTTTCTTAGTGCACGGGTCTTGGGTGTGAGGTACCCCTAGCGCCCCTGTCACATATATATATATATATATATATATATATATATATATATATATATATATATCTATATATATATATATACATATATACATATATATATATATATATATATATATATATATATAGATATATATATATATATATATATATATATACAGAGAGAGAGAGAGAGAGAGAGAGAGAGAGAGAGAGAGAGAGAGAGAGAACGAACGAACGAACGAACGAGCGAACTTTATTTTCAAAGGGTTAAGAATTGGGCACGCAGGCCCGTCTGACATTCTGCCCTTCCTCTCTCTCGTCATGTATACTATATCCTTTCATCCTCACATTTACTTTAAGCATAATTAAGGCATTTATCATTATAAAAGTAATATTACATTTGCAATAATCATCATAATTAAAGTACGTTTTTA
This sequence comes from Oreohelix idahoensis, assembly GCA_024509875.1. NCBI lineage: Eukaryota > Metazoa > Mollusca > Gastropoda > Stylommatophora > Oreohelicidae > Oreohelix > Oreohelix idahoensis. The sequence goes on along the minus strand of JAMPIV010007332.1, from coordinate 150,056 downwards.
AAATAAAATTTAAAAATAAAATAAAATAAAATAAAAAGTAATAATAATAATGAATTTAAAAATAAAGTAAATAAAAATAAACATTAAAAAAAAAAACAACAACAACAAGACATAAAAGTCGAATTCTTCGTACAGTAAATTAGTGATTTGAGACATATTCAGAAGTATGTTATAAGAACTCGTGAAATTTTCAAACGGTGTGCAACTGAATGACTCAGGGACTTTTTTTTATGTTCATCAAGATGAGGTGGGGTAAACAGTTACTTTCCTCGTTGTCTTTGCGTCCCAAACTCAAGAGAGAGAGAGAGAGAGAGAGAGAGAGAGAGAGAGAGAGAGAGAGAGAGAGAGAGAGAGAGAGAGAGCCATGTATAAGAGGGCACTCGTTGGATTACACCAACTGGGGGCTTAACGGGCCAGAACCATTGCTTAAACCCTTCACAAAAGACGACGGACCAGATAATAAGTTAACAGATTGCTCAGCCCTAAGCAGCTTTTGTTCTTGACTTCTGGGAATATCTTGTGAATGCTCCCCTCGGGTAGAAGCGCCATTCACCTTCTATCTACATCTCTGCCAAGAGTCATCTTGCGCAAAGATAGATACCTTCGACGACCTACTTTAGATAAGCTTGCGTTTTGGCCATAGGTGGACCACTACTGCAAAACCGGGGAGGCAATCCGTGACATAGTACTCTGTTCAAGAAGTTACTGCATTTGATCACAGCGACGCTCCAAACTAATGAACGCGTCGCGGTGTGCAAAGGGAGATGTAACCTTATATGTATGTATGTATATATATATATATATATATATATATATATATATATATATATATATATATATATATATATATATATAGAGAGAGAGAGAGAGAGAGAGAGAGAGAGACAGAGAGAGAGACAGACAGACAGACAGACAGACAGAGAGACAGACAGACAGACATATACATAGTATTTTAAAAGTATGTACACACACTTAGAATGAATGCTGATAACTTAGTTATCATTTAAGATAGTATTTTGGCATTACCATATTTAAAGTCCCAAATTTTCAAAGTGTCAACGACCTGCAACAAAGCATTGCACACAGAGATAACAACTGAATGCGATTCTGTTTTGTTCCTGAATGAATAGTGAAACATGTAGTTTTAGTTTCATGTCTGGGGTCTCTTACTGTGCTCGTTTTGAGATGAGCACAACCTTCTATTTTTTTTAAAAAATATTTCGAATAATAGTCTAATGGCTTTATTCAATTGTATCTAGCATTCTTCCGCTCTATTCTTGCAAAATAACAACCCTGTGTAAAAAATATATGCGAGTACTGTGCATTCAAAGTGTGTATACATAATGTACCTCCCTTCTCATCGGGATAAAGTGATCGAAAGAAGAAAATAAGTACACTGGACAACAGTGATGTAGCAGGCGCTCCGCAGATTAGATCCAGGTTGTTATATGTAAGTTTGTGCATGGAGCTGGGAACATCACCATGTAAAATACATAGCTACAAAACGTACTCCTGCAAGGGTACCTTAAGTGCTTTGGCGCAGAGTCTCTGCACGCGGGCAGCAGCAATGTTGACCTCATGCTCCTTAAAACAGCAAAACATGGAAGGATGATAAATTGTTTTATCAGTTTTTGGACACACACCACCCCTTTTCTTCCAGGATTGGTGGGGCTAGGGTATGTGTGTGTGTGTCAGGTCTTGTCAGAGTACAATCAGAAGTATACGGCTTTATTGGCCTTAACTGCTTCAATTTCCCACATGAAATTGATTTGCCGAGTTAAAACCGGAATTTCCTGCATCTATTTAATCTCAAAAGCAAGCAGGAACAAGAAGGATTTTTTTTTTTTTTTTTCCATACGGCCAAAAACAAATAATTAATTGTTAGTATCAATAAAGTGATCGATATAAATGCCCTAAGGCTGTCAATAAATCGCCCATTTATCTGCTATGCAGAAAACCTACCGCTACAGAGAGCGTCCTGAAGACGAAACCACGTTAAACAAAACCCGATCAAACACAAACAAGTTTTATTAGAACGAAAACGAAGAACTATTTTAAAAACATGACGCGGTTCCAGACTACGCAGTTCGCATCTTCACTCAGTGGGACAATGCCCGAAGTTTTTACGAAAGTACTTAACAATCCCTGGGAGAGTTTAAAACTGCTATAATTTCCTTACACTATTTAAGAGGGATTTCATTTGTGTGAATATGGTTTCAATTATTTTTAATAGCTGGCAAGTGTCTTATACATTTATTCTTGGAGCTTCAATGAAAGAAAACGTGTGCTTGAAAATGGCCATGATTTTTCTGTGGGTGGCAGCTAAAGGGATTATTTAACCACGGACACCGCGTTGAATGAACGCAGTGTTTACAAAAAAACAAACAGGCAAAAGAGACATGCTGTTTTCAACATTGATTTTTAATTAAATCTACATATTACAAGACAAACAGATTGGTTACGCTTCCAAATCTCTTATTTAATTCAGAAGCGAATGCAAAGTAAAGCTCATAATACCTTTATTATATCCTGTACAACTATTGATTATTGCTTTTGTGCAATTAAGTCCACTTAAATCGTGGATTATTTACCTTTCGTTTGTTCATTCTCTAATTCAAGGATTCTTATCCTTTGTGCCCTCAGACCTCATCTGAGAGTGAACTTAATGCTCTGCCTCCCATGGTTCTTTAAATTAATCAATGAACCAATTAAGACGTAATTAAGATTTTTTTTTTTTAAATTTCTAGCCAATTCCTCACATAGAAAGAAAATTAGTATCATAAAAGATAATGCCGTAGGTGAGTGTCGTTTTAAAGATTTCACAACGCTAGGTCCAATTTTTTAATGAGGTAGGGGTGATCAATTTCTTTCCTCGCTGCCTTCGCCTTCCCTAACTCAAAAGGAGAGACAGTACCCATTTACAGCTGTAGTTTGATGCTATGAGATTTCGATCCAGGAACCTGGTAACTGTGCAGCAATAGGAAGCTCTACATCCATTTAGCCAATCAAACGCTCAGTTCGTCATGTACGCAAAAAAAATTACAAAAAACAAATACATTGACTTAATTTAACCAAATTTATAGTTTCTTCTTCTTCTTCTTCTTCGTTGAGGATAAGCTCTCACTGCAGATAAATGCTTCTATGGCATGCGCATCAAGTAGCCTCTGACAACCACGTCCAGCTCCCGGCCTTCACGTGAGGCTCAATTTTAGCTCGGCGGAACTGTTTCCACTGACGGGAGAAGTGGCGAAGGTGAGCGACTGGCGCCTTAAAACCAGCAGCTTCGGGCAGATAGGGCTTGTGATCCTTGGTTGGCAGCTTATCTAAGAGAAGGAACTCTGAATTAAAACCACCGCTGCCTTGCGAGAATATCCATTTATGGAATTGACTTCGGGAGTAAACCCTGAGGATAAATCCGGAGTCGGAGTCCCCAAGGCAGTCTAATGTTGATTCGATATTATTCTGGCAACTGCTGCGACGTGGCTGGTACCAAACTGTATCGGCTACTGCCGTTCCTTTGGACCTACCAGCTGCTTTGAGAGGGGGAACATGCTGCATGGGCAACAGCTTGATCTCCATATAACTGTGCTCAAGCTCGCGCCCTGGAGAGAACACTCTATCTTCATTCTATAGGTGTCGGCAAAACACGGGAAGTAGCAGTTACCGGTTATAAGTATTTTGCCCAATTGGCGTAGGGCATGGCGCCAGCGGCTACTTCCGACAGTGGGAGAGGTTCTAGGATCTCACTGGACAGCTACCGCCCGCTTCAAGCTGGGCAGCCCCCAGTCAATAAGGTATTGTCCCGCCACTGTCTGATTTGCCCATTGGGTGCATGTGGATTAGGATCAAATCTAAACAGTGGACAGAAAATTTTGCACCAAGCAATTATCATAATAGAAATAAGCAAACTCTCAAATTGGGATGCTGGAACGTCCGGACAATGTTGATTGGACTATCCGAAAACCTACAGGACATAGATGATGTCAGGAAGACAGCCATATTCAATGATGAGCTTAAACGACTTCAGGTGGATATAGCTGCACTTCAGGAAACGCACCTGGCAGGCTCTGGAATGGTGAGTGAGAAGGACTTCACATTTTCTTGGCAAGGGAAACACCTTAATAAAACTAGAGAACATGGAGTAGGTTTTGCGGTAAAAAAATCGCTAACTAAAATGGTTGAACCTGGTGAGAATGGAACAGAAAGCCTGTTAACGCTCCGCTTGCAAACTAGCGCAGGTCCCATCGCCCTTGTCAGTGAGTATGCTCCTACTCTGTACTCTGCCTCAGAAGCTAAAGATGAGTTCTATAAGAATCTAGCAGCAGTCATCAAAAGCATACCTAGGCAAGAACAGCTTCTTCTTCTTGGTGAATTAACGCTAGAGTGGGTGCCAATAATGTTTCATGGCCTTCATGCCTGGGCAGGTTTGGTATTGGCAAGATGAATGAAAATGGACAACGGCTCTTAGAGTTGTGTGTCCTTCGTGACCTCTGCGTGACCAACACCTACTTTCAGACAAAACCACAACATAAGGTGTCATGGAGACACCCACGATCCAAGCACTGGCACCAACTGGATCTGATCCTCGTCAGAAGGCTACTTCTCAGGTCTGTGCTCTCCATGCGCTTATACCATACTGCAGACTGTGATACAGATCACTCCTTGGTTTGCTGTAAAATCAGAGCACAACCAAGAAAATGATATCGTGTCAGACATGAAGGGAAACCACGCATTGATACCAGCAAGATGTCATACACTGTCATGATCGCTCAATTTACTGCGACCTTCAAGAAAGTGCTCAGTAGCCCTCAGCATGGTGATACTGTTACAGATAATGTCGTGGTTGAGTTAGAGTGTAGAGTATTTGTCGAGTTGGACAACTGTAGTGAAATCGACAAGGGATAGTGGACTGACAGAGTTATAGATTACACTTTAGATAAGGTGTAAATAGGAGATGGACTTGAGACAACCTGGAAGAAGATTTATTCAAAGGATCTCTCTCTCCAGGCCTCAACTCACTTAGGTCTGTCTAAGCACCTCCTGCTCTCTCTCTTTTCTCTTATCATACATAGAGATTATAGTAAAGAGCTAAAAATACAAATATGGATGGAAAGGTCGTGAACAGCGCATTAATAAATGTGTAAAATTTATTAAAGAAGAAAAGCATGAAAATAATGCATATCATCACAACAACATAAAATTACATCAATAATCAAATATTCATCAATAATCCTATACACCAACAACCACACACACAGAGATCACCATTCATAAAACCTGTAGAACACAAAGAGATAAATAATCGAGTGACAGTCCTTCGGTTTTCGGGGACCAGCTGAAGTAACTCCAGTAAGTGGTGTTTTCGTATATATCCTCCATCGGTGATGGAATTAACCTGAATAACATCACTGTATAGGCGCTATCGTTGGTGACCCCCCCCCCCCCTACTGGCGCGAGTTGGGCTGGAACTCTGTCTATCTCCTGCTGACGTGCGAGGTTTTAAGTATCCAGGAAATACACCAGAAGAAGTCACTTGAGGACAAAGAGACCCAGGCGCGCTTATCCGGCGCAAGGCTCCGCTTGGCTGTAAATCCTGTTTAAACTGGTTTGGCTGTGGTTTGCTGAGTGCCCCGTTTAGGCACAACAAAGGCGGGTGATATGGAATTCTGCTATAGGCACGCTGAGCGGGTTCGATATTCTGGAAGTTGCAATGCTCTGGCTGGTAATCCAATAGGCGAGTAGAGAACTACTACTGCGTTTCGCGATTCCAGATTTAGCGTTGGCTCCGTTGCACTGCGTGAGCTTAACTTGGCGTTGACAAAAAGGGGTTTTGATTCAGGAACGGGGTGTGACGATTCGTGACGCTAGCGGTATTCAGAACCCTCTAGATCGAAGAGAATATTTCGTTCTTCGCCTGACTGGAATCTGCTCTCGCGAGTCGGTCTCCCTGCAACCCGAAAAATGCCAAGAAATAGGCGAAAAACATTTAGTACTGTGCTAATGTTTGCCTTATCTCATGATGGTCATCTACGGGCTAGGAAAATTTACGAATGTCTTTGTCTATTAAAACCAGTCTACTCTTATAGATCACAAGGGACGCTCCCCCCGAACACCTGGCGTGCGTATTTCTACAGAAGTTCGGCGAAAGACGTAATCTAGAGTAAGACAAAAGAAATCGTGCGAAAGTTCCCCAGGCCTCAAAGGGTACCAGCCGCTCGTCATCAAACGTTTTAAAGCGACCAGAGAAATTCCCCTGTTGGGACCACAGAGGGTACCCGCCGCTAACGAACCGTTTCTTTCACAGAAACCGTCTTGGCTCGTTCTAACACTTAAAGCGGACCCGAGAAATGTTTCTCTGGTCGAACAGGTGCGTTTAGATAACATTACGTCTAGCGTTAGCTGACCGCAGCTGGCCAGCGTAAACAACCTCGGGTGGGGTTTGAGAGGGTGAGAAGTTTGGCCACAAAGGTAGAAAAGGAAAGAAAAAGAAAATACAAAATGTCTCAGAAAACAGAACATTTAAAGGAGTAATCAAATTATGGACAAGATGGTAAAATAAATTATCTTTCACGTGACAAGTGCCCTACCAGCCCTCCCCCCCCCCCCGCCCCCCCCCCCTCCCCCCCCCCCCTTTTAAAGTTCGAGGAATACGGACAAAAATGACAGTAATTTATCTTTTCCATCGTCTTTAGTTACCTGTCATTGGAACATCCTATACTCATAAAACCAAATACGTTTCCAATTTCTGTCTGTCTGTATGACTAGCTCCGAGTTCATTTCTTTTCTTCCCTCTGTCTAATAGACGTTCAGCGAATGGGATTTTGCGAGGCCACTGAACACTGACATAATCTGTTTCCGTGTGAACATGACCTTCCTTCCCCAATTTGCTTTGTCTGTCCATGGTCCGGAAAATTTTCCGCACTTGTTGTGAGTTTCGGCCCCGCCTGAACTCACTGGCCACTGCATAGGTAATCCGCCTGTTATGTGCAGTGTAATCGTTGCTGGACTCGGGCTGTTTAATTTCCGTTATGGGTTTACCTGTCGCGGACTTGAATAACCCTGTATAGCTGCAGTCTATAGGGACTTTTCGCGCGCGTGTAACCCTAGTTGGTAAATAAAGCCGTTCGTTGGCCGAAGAAATGCTAGCATTTTTCTTCTGCCTCTCCACACCTACTCCGCTGTTTCGGCGGGAGCATTGATCAATCTTCAGACCTGTGCCGTCTAAAGGCGGGTCTGGAGCTTTCCTTGCCTTGCCCGTCACAACTCTGGCTTGGTCAACGGAAATGATCAAGTTGTTCTGTAATGGCCTGGCGGAGGCGACTACTTTGCTGTCCATCAGTGGGGTTGAGACCACTGGAATAATGCGACTTGAATGAGAGAACTCAGCTGCCTGAAGCAGAGAGTAATCGATCGCATTCTGGGGTTCTACTAAATCATAACAGATCTCCGTAGCTTCTATCCGTGAAGACAGATAGGTAATATCTGCTAGTTGCAGAGTTTGTTGAGTCGCTTTCCCATTACTAGCATGACGTGAGCCAAGGCTCTCAACAATGGCTCCTTGTACAGTAGTAAGGCAGCTTTTCTCACTGTCTTCTGCCCTGAGAAGTGTGAGAGACTCAAATGGAATACCAGGGATCCCTTCGCCTGGAACCCTGTGTCCATCATAAACGTCAACTTTGCCCTCCCCTGGAGAAGTTACTGGCGTCAGTTGAACTTTGTCCTGCAATGCGAGATCCACTTCCTGGTTGACAGGCCCCGCAGACTGCATGCAAAGGACTGGACGGTTTGAGATCCCGTTAGATCGCGAAGTGCCCGAGAAAAAACTCTCGGTGTGTTTTTCCAAAGTTCCTTGGAACGGTTTGGAAAGTTTAACCCTTTTAGCAGGCGACTTATTCTTGCACCTTTTACGCTCAGGGTGATAAGAGGAGCGGCCCCTCCATTCTACGATCGCTGAGTTGGAGGGATGCGCCTCTGCATATGGTTTTTCGCTGTCCGGCCGGGAATCTTGCGAAATATAACGTGATAGGGTGTGGTTCCCTTTTCTCGACGTCACGTGTCGGTTAGGTGCTGCTCGGTCTGGAGCATGAGAGGATCGGGGTTCGCCGCTTGCCAGACGAGAACAATCCGTATTACAATGCTTGTTAGCACCTCTCTCACCTTTGAGCAGTTTCCATGCCTGGGAACGTTGCGTAATTTTCCCCGTGGCCTTAGGTCTGCTATCCCGACGTAAATTCTTTCCTTGTTCGGGCTTCGGATCCAAGTCCAAAGGAAAGTCAATTTTCTGGAGTTGGGGTTCGGTTTTAGCAGGCAAGTTTTCTTTCATGGGCGCAAGGTTTGCAGGGGTGTTGACCGTTAAGGGCACAGTAGAAGGGGAATTAGGGTGACTACCTTTAGTATCTATTCCCATCCTCCGAATTTGGCTATCCAGTTCATTCATTCTGATTTGGTGTAGCCTGCTCCTTTCTTGGCTTTCTCTGTCCCTTTCTTGGCGCTCTATTTCCCATTGCTTGTCCCGTTCTTGTTGCTCCATTTCCAATTTCTTGTCCCGTTCTTGTCTTTGCTTTTCCCTTTGCTTCTCATCTTCTATCACTTCTTCTACATACTGTCGGGTGAATGCTTCACTCTCCCCAGTTTGTTTACAGGACCATGCCAAGATTAAACGGCTGTCAAACCAATTATCTACCTCGTATTGATCCTGCAGGCTTACTGCTAATTCTAGAAAGGGCTGGATTTCGCTATCCTTGTACTACATGTACTTAGCTACCTCGAGGGCAATCCTATGCACTTTATCTAGATCGGCCATTATATCAGGGTGAGCAAACACTATAGAAGAATAGAACCTAGAGATCTTAGTTACCTAGTGCACTAGGTGCTGATTAACTTAATAATCAATAAAATCTAGGCTAGCCTGGGAACTTTAAAAAACAAGAAAGTTTGTAGCTACTCTGATTGCGACAAGCAAAACCCCCAAAAACTCCAAAAATGTAAGTGATGTAAACTTATTACTATCACTTCACCCCAGTTCTGTCAGTACTAAGCTATTTAGAGGATTGGTTACTATCCTCCGAATGAACACCCTCCCTTGGTACAAATGCAAGCTAGTAACTGACTATCTGTAGCTTCTTATCTCAGATTAAAGAGCTACTCCTGAAAAAATATTAACCCTTTAAAAAAAAAAAAATTTTCTGACTTTTACAACAATAGTCGTCAGATTTGTCAACCAAAAACTCAGCAGTGATACCATCAACCTTTACCAGCTGTCTCATGTGTAGCATGAACAATAAATGTAACTTAATATTATGATTGCTGTGGAGAAAAAACGCTGTTCCGACTTCCACCCAAAAGAAATAGTTCGAAATGTCTAGGGGAAAGAAATTCCTATAATCTGCCGAACACTAAACTCTAAGAATCAAGATAGAATCTTGTGAGAGATTCCTACCAGACTGCAACCTCATCTGTTGCGATTGCTGCAGATGTAGTTCAAATTCCGCGGCGAGACCCCATTTGTCGTCGTATAGATGGGTTCTAGAATCTCGGACGAGCCAAACCATTTGTCGTGGTTGAGTTAGAGTGTAGAGTATTTGTCGAGTTGGACAACTGTAGTGAAATCGACAAGGGATAGTGGACTGACAGAGTTATAGATTACACTTTAGATAAGGTGTAAATAGGAGATGGACTTGAGACAACCTGGAAGAAGATTTATTCAAAGGATCTCTCTCTCCAGGCCTCAACTCACTTAGGTCTGTCTAAGCACCTCCTGCTCTCTCTCTTTTCTCTTATCATACATAGAGATTATAGTAAAGAGCTAAAAATACAAATATGGATGGAAAGGTCGTGAACAGCGCATTAATAAATGTGTAAAATTTATTAAAGAAGAAAAGCATGAAAATAATGCATATCATCACAACAACATAAAATTACATCAATAATCAAATATTCGTCAATAATCCTATACACCAACAACCACACACACACAGATCACCATTCATAAAACCTGTAGAACACAAAGAGATAAATAATCGAGTGACAGTCCTTCGGTTTTCGGGGACCAGCTGAAGTAACTCCAGTAAGTGGTGTTTTCGTATATATCCTCCATCGGTGATGGAATTAACCTGAATAACATCACTGTATAGGCGCTATCGTTGGTGACCCCCCCCCCCCTACTGGCGCGAGTTGGGCTGGAACTCTGTCTATCTCCTGCTGACGTGCGAGGTTTTAAGTATCCAGGAAATACACCAGAAGAAGTCACTTGAGGACAAAGAGACCCAGGCGCGCTTATCCGGCGCAAGGCTCCGCTTGGCTGTAAATCCTGTTTAAACTGGTGTGGCTGTGGTTTGCTGAGTGCCCCGTTTAGGCACAACAAAGGCGGGTGATATGGAATTCTGCTATAGGCATGCTGAGCGGGTTTGATATTCTGGAAGTTGCAATGCTCTGGCTGGTAATCCAATAGGCGAGTAGAGAACTACTACTGCGTTTGGCGATTCCAGATTTAGCGTTGGCTCCGTTGCACTGCGTGAGCTTAACTTGGCGTTGACAAAAAGGGGTTTTGATTCAGGAACGGGGTGTGACGATTCGTGACGCTAGCGGTATTCAGAACCCTCTAGATCGAAGAGAATATTTCGTTCTTCGCCTGACTGGAATCTGCTCTCGCGAGTCGGTCTCCCTGCAACCCGAAAAATGCCAAGAAATAGGCGAAAAACATTTAGTACTGTGCTAATGTTTGCCTTATCTCATGATGGTCATCTACGGGCTAGGAAAATTTACGAATGTCTTTGTCTATTAAAACCAGTCTACTCTTATAGATCACAAGGGACGCTTCCCCCGAACACCTGGCGTGCGTATTTCTACAGAAGTTCGGCGAAAGACGTAATCTAGAGTAAGACAAAAGAAATCGTGCGAAAGTTCCCCAGGCCTCAAAGGGTACCAGCCGCTCGTCATCAAACGTTTTAAAGCGACCAGAGAAATTCCCCTGTTGGGACCACAGAGGGTACCCGCCGCTAACGAACCGTTTCTTTCACAGAAACCGTCTTGGCTCGTTCTAACACTTAAAGCGGACCCGAGAAATGTTTCTCTGGTCGAACAGGTGCGTTTAGATAACATTACGTCTAGCGTTAGCTGACCGCAGCTGGCCAGCGTAAACAACCTCGGGTGGGGTTTGAGAGGGTGAGAAGTTTGGCCACAAAGGTAGAGAAGGAAAGAAAAAGAAAATACAAAATGTCTCGGAAAACAGAACATTTAAAGGAGTAATCAAATTATGGACAAGATGGTAAAATAAATTATCTTTCACGTGACAGATAACTAGGAGCATCTACGGAACACCATTCAAAGTAAGGCACTTGCCACCTTTGGTAAGAAAACAGCGAAGTCAAATGACTGGTTCGATGCTTCATCAGATGTGATGACACCTGTCATTGAAGCTAAGCGCAGTGCTGCGATTGAATACAAACGTTCACCGTGTGCTAGAACCCTACAGATCCTGAAGGCTACGAGAAGCAAAGTTCAACAAACTGCTCGACGCTGTGCAAATGACTATTGGCTCCAGCTCAGTGAGAGCATCCAGACCGCAGCGCAAACAGGCAACATTAGACAAATGTATGACGGTATAAAGAAAACCCTTGGTCCCCAAAAAAGCAAGACGGCACCGCTAAAAACCATCAGCAGAGAGAAGCTAACCGATAAGGGTAAGCAGATGGAGAGGTGGGTCGAGCACTGCTCTGAGCTTTACGCTAGTGAAAATACCGTTACGCCTGCAGCCCTTGATGCTGTCAAATGCCTGCCAACTATGGAGGAGCTGGATGCCGAACTAACATTAGAGGAACTCAGCAAGGCCATTGATAGCTTGGCCTCTGGCAAAGCACCAGGCAATGATGGGATTCCTCCTGATTTAATCAAATGCTGTAAGAGCACGCTATTACATCCCCTGCATAGGGTGCTGTGCCAGTGCTGGGAAAAGACAATTATTCCTCGAGACATGCGAGATGCCAAGATTGTAACACTGTATAAAGATAAAGAAGACAGATGTGATTGCAATAACTTCAGAGGCATCTCTCTCCTTAGTATTGTTGGTAAGGTTTTTGCCAGAGTCATCTTAAGGCGACTACACAAGTTAGCTGAGCGCATATATCCAGAGTCACAGTGTGGATTCCGTGCTGGTAGATCAACAACAGACATGATCTTCTCTCTCCGCCAGCTTCAGGAAAAATCAAGAGAGCAGAAAAGGCCTTCATATATCGCCTTTATTGACCTCACAAAAGCATTTGACCTGGCTACTAGGGATGGACTCTTCAAAATCCTCCGGAAAATAGCCTTCCCTGCTAAACTGCTGGAAATGATAAAGTCATTCCATGACGACATGAAGGGAACAGTCCAATTTGCTGGAAGCACATCACAACCCTTTGACATACGAAGTGGCGTTAAACAAGGCTGTGTTCTGGCTCCGACCCTCTTCGGGATCTTCTTTGCCTTACTCCTGAAACATGCATTCAGAAATGCAGCTGAAGGAATGTGCCTTCACGCTAGGTCAGATGGCCGTCTGTTTAATCTTTCAAGGCTGAAGGCAAAAACAAAACTCAGAAGGGTCACCATAAGGGACTTGTTGTTCGCTGATGACGATGCAGTGGTCACTCAAAGCCATCAGGAGCTTCAAAGCTTGATGAATCGCTTCATCCAAGCATGCAAGGACTTTGGCCTCACAATAAGTCTAAAGAAAATGAATGTGCTGAGTCAGGATGCGGGTGCTGCACCAGTTATCACTATCGATAACTATGAATTGACAGTGGGGCACCACTTCACATACCTGGGGTCTACCATCATTGACAAACTCTATCTGTACACATAAATTGACAGCCGCATTGGCAAAGCTGCAGCTACCTTTGCCCACCGCACATCGCGTGTTAGCGGAAACTCCAAACTTACAATGAAGACCAAAGCTGCGGTATATAACGCCTGCGTCACCAGCACACTTCTGTATGGCAGCGAGACGTGGACAACCTATGCTAAGCAAGAAAGAAGGCTCAATACCTTCCATCTACGGTGTCTACGCCACATCCTCGGCATCTCGTGGAAAGATAAAGTGACAAATGTCAAGATGTTATCACGTGCTGGCCTGTATCCCAATAGCCGGAAATGCTCTAACTCATCGTTTTTTTTAACCCACTCTCCTCTCGTGGCCAAGTTACTGGGGTTCGGGGATGGAAAGCTGGTATCGTCACGCTCCTGTGTATCCAGGTGTAAATGGATACTTCACTCTGCATTTGATTTAGGGAAGGCAAAAAGAACGAGGAAGGGAAGTGGTAACCTCCACCTCAGAAACAACACACGAGCCAACAGTAAAAGAAAACAAGATGCTGAATAATAAATGGAATCGATATCCCGCTTTTGTATTCGTTTCAATAAGTATGTGGATAATTTAAGAGTTAATTGAAGCAATTTAGACAAGCGAGTGATTACACGCGGACAATCACAGGCATTGTTGTAACTTTATCGTGGTGTTAATTTGTTTAGTGAGAAGGTTCCTGTGTGGAGACTGTCGTTTTTAGCTCTTAACAAGATGTGAACAACAGGATGTGGGTTTTTATTTTTTATTTTTTTTTTAATTTGCGTGTTTGTTTAGCCACAGCAACGCCAACCTGGCAACGACCAAAAAACAGATTGCGTTTCATTAATTGTTTGACTGACGCCATGGCTAAAATGAGTCAACCCACGTAGGACCACTACACTGAGGGTTGACTAGCGGTATACACACAGAATACAACAATAGAAATATTAATGTTGACAGAATCATTTTGATAACCGATGAAGCATTGTGGAGTTCCAAGGAAGATAATAAATTTAATAATGAAAATGTATGAAGATATGATATGCAGAATTTTTTCATGAATGACAGCTTATAAAACTGTTTGAGATAAGAACTGAGGTGCAACATGGGTGCCTCTTGTCACCATTTCTCTTCTTACTGGCTACATGAGCGGCCCAGCTGACAGAGTGGTTAAAGAAATGTCTGATTCCTGTATACGCACATTGGAATTCGTACAATGTGCAGAGATCCTCCTTCTGTCATCTAATGGAGAAGATGAGAGCATTTATGGAGTTGTCCACGTGCAATGAATATGGTCCTTAAAAAACCAAGCCAAACCAAACAGATTTCCTCGCACAATCATCACTGACAAGTATGATTATGTTACAGCACTGGTCTCTCGCGGCAAAAGTGCCGGGTTAGATTCGCGGTATCGACACGCTTCAGTCTACCTAGCTGTAATTGGGTACCTGACTTTGCACTTGAGTTGGGACAGAAAAAGGCAGCGACGAAGGGAACTGGTCACCTGACCTCTCGATGCTGGACCTAGTAGTATCCAACACTTCACAACCCTACGGCTGTATCTGCTATGTGACTACCTTGACCTTTACTGGCTACAGATTGGGTTATGAAGACATCGATTTCAGCCATTAAAAATGGAATTAAGTGAACTTTGACTAAACATATTGACGACCTAGATTTTACCGAAGACCTTGCCCTTCTGTTCCATAGCCATATTCACATGTAAGCCAGAATTAAGTGAGAGATCTCAGCACATGGGTCTGAAAATACACCGGAATACGACATAGGCAGTAAGAATAAACGCAGGAAAATATAACGAGATTGCACTTGAGAAAAAACAAACAAGATCAACACTCATAGAAGATGCAGAATCATACATTATATATATATATATATATATATATATATATATATATATATATATATATATATATATATATATATATATATATATATATATATATATATATATATATATATATATATATATATATATATATATATATATATATATATATATCTTGGCACTAATATAGACAGAAATAACAAAAAAACAGACAATAATAGCTAAATAATGATACAAATGGCAAGAGAAGGTTTTATTGCATTTGAAAATATCCAATACCATAATTCCCGCCGTAAGGTACTTCGGTCGGTCGGTCTGTCACACTTTGCACCCCGTCATTTGCGCACTTTTTTCTATTTTTGAGCGAGTGCATTAACTTTCGAGCACAGCTAAGGGGGTGCAACTGTGGTTTAAAGTTAGACAATAACATTGTATTGTTTCCCCATTATATGTACTCTCCCGAAAATAGAAAAAGAGTGACTTCTTCTTTGATCCTTAGCCGCCGACCGTCAAAGCAGTCAGTGACCATCACGCCTAGTGGCGTCTTGTAGGGCAACAACAAATTGATTCCATTTTGCTCGGTCGGTGGCCATCCTTCGTGCAGTGCCCCAACTCTGGTTCATTCTTTGCTTCTCAGCTTCCACAGTCCTCCGCCAAGTTGTTTTTGGTGGGCCTCTCTTTCGTTTTCCTTCAGGGGTCTATAGCATAGCTGTTCTTGTGATGGCATCGGGATCTCTTCTGCGGACATGGCCAACCCAACTCCAGCGTCTGCCAGCTATGGTGGTGTGCATGTCCTCTTGCTTGCTCCGAGTAAGCAGATCTTGGTTGGTGATGGTATTCGGCCAGAAGATTCGGTGAATTTTTCTTAGGCATGTTGTGTGAAAAGAGGACAATTTCGGCATTTCCTTCTCTGTAACTCTCCAGCATTCCGCACCATAGAGAAGCACAGAAAGCACACAGCTCTGATATAATTTTAATTTTGTGCTTGTGCTGTATTGAGAGGACTTCCAGATGTTGTTTAGGCTTTAAAAAAAGGATGTTCTTGCTTTGTTCATTCTGTTGTTGATGTCTTTGCTTGCTCCACCGTCTGGTGTTACTATGCATCCTAGGTATGTGAAGGTGTCTGTCTGGTCCAGTTGCTGATTCCTTACTGATATGGGCTAAGGGTTGCTCACATTGAACGTCATGACCTCTGACGTCTTTAAATTGATGTTCAAGCCCACCTGCTGGCTAAACTTATTAAGTCTATCTGTTTTTTCCTGGATGTGTTGATGTGAATGTGCTAGTAGTGCAATGTCATCTGCATATTCCAGATCTTCCAATGTAGAAAATGTAGTCCATCTTATTCCTCTTGGACTGCCCTCTGTTGTCTGGCGCATCACCCAGTCTATGACTGTTAAAAAAAGAGTGGTTGATAAGGGGCATCCCTGTCGTACTCCTGTCTTCACCTCAAAGGTTAGGTTGCTCTGCCCAACGCTACACGTAAAGTTGGCATAGAGGCTTTTTATGATTGACACTATGCAGCTTGGAGTGACGGTGTGCATTAAATCAACCGACAATCAAGATACTCTTCTTTCCAGTTTCATTCGGGAAACGGATTTAACCCGTCATTTTTCTTAAATATAACCTTAAAATGTAAGTTTTTAAATTGTTTCTTCAAGACAAAATGTATGTATTAAAATGATAAGATGGCTAAAAGGAAGAGACGATCGCGTCATTCACAGCGAGCAAGCGAGACTATAGAAGAAGCAGCAATGTAATACGTGTAACAGAAACAACACACTATAATTAAAAACCTGCCAATTTTGGCGGGTTGTTGCTAGTATAAAAATAAAAAGGAATCACATCCAACACAAAACTAAAAAAAAATAAAAATTCAAGCCACGTCTATTGTTTTGCTCTAAAACCTGGAGAACAAAAAGAAAAGAAGTAACCAAAAAAAAACCAAAAAAAAAAACCCACTAAAATGGTACAGACTTTCATAAATGGGTGCTTGAGTATAATAGAAGGATTTAAATGGTACGAAAATGTTACCAATGTGGAACAGATGACAAGAACCAAACACGTGCCAGTGGAACAAGAATTGAGAAGAAGACGATGTAGGTGACATGGGAACGGGAACGATTACTTTAATAAGGTTTACTTCTTCTTCTTCTTCTTCTTCCTCGTTCGTCCTGAAAAGGACGTTGGTTGCGTTGTGTCTGTTTACAGCGGAGCTGCGATATCTGCGCCTTTTGGCCGGCACATCCGACTTCAGCGCGGCATTTTTTTGGGACCGAGTTTGCCTTCCCTCTCCGATCCCTACTCTCTCAGCCAGACTGCAGTAATGCAGCCTGTTTCCAGGACCACCACGTGGAGGTGGAGTAGGGTCTTGGTCAGCTCTGGTTCGCTTACCCTGGCACAAGCAGTCAAGCTATGGGTCGCTGACTGCATTCTCTAACACTGCGTCTTTGAGTCCCTAACAAGGTTTACAGTTAAGAATAGTTATGTAGCCGTAGGCGAGTGAAGTGTTGTAGACCTAACTAAACTAGGTTCAGCTTTATGAGGAAGTGTGACCTGTTTCCTTACTGGCTGCCTTGGCCCATTTATAGTTGGGTGGACTAACATAGACCTCTTCTTATGTGACGTCATAAATATCTTACACCCCCCCCCCATTTTTTTTATTAAGTCCTAATGAAAAGAAAGAATTTAAATTAGTTAAATAGTGCCGACAAAATAATTATCTTTTAAGTAAGATAGTGTTTAATTAATTAGGCTTTTATTATAACTGCTTTGTTGGTCAAATGTTGCTAACTGTATTAAAAATGTTACTCATTTTTGGCTTAATTTTAAGTTGTTATCAGTGAATTATTTCTCTTCGTTATCATTATCACACAGCAAAGTATGAAGTTCTTGCATTGAAAGTACTAGAAATCAATTATCTTCCGCATCAATATCGTTTGCTGGAAAAGTGTGTATTACATTGTGTTTTATATATATATATATATATATATATATATATATATATATATATATATATATATATATATATATATATATATATATATATATATATATATATATATATATAAGTGGCGTGACTGTTGTATATGGTATACTGGGCAGGGATCAATGGTCGCCTCGCAACTGTATAATGGGGATGGCCTATGGAAGAAGATCTCCAGAAATTGGCTCGTTAAGAAAGAAAGAGACCTATTCGAGATAAGAACAAGGAGAAGAGAAGGTGAATGCTTTCCACTAGATAGGGTTTTCTAATAAATCATGGAAAGGTTTCTATTTTCCTACGGCCGTAGTTTTTGCCTTCAGATCTAGGTAAAGGAGCTCCAACCTCCTAAATGAAGGATTTTACCTATATTTAAGTCTTAAAGATGGGGAAAGTGACCATCGCCATGTTTTAACTACCGTTGTAACACCACATATGACGCGGACGTCTCGGAGTAAACCATCAGGAAAACAGACTGGAACCGCTACGGCCGAGAAGCAGATGCTGGTCTCAGTCACATAATTAGAACTGATAACATTAATACTACCTACAACAATATATGGACCAAAATCCTAGCAGTTTCCAAAAAAAAAAAAAAAGCATCCCAAGAGGGAAGCACAAGAAGTATAAACCTTACTTGACATCCGAACTAGCTGAAGGAGTCAAAGAGAGGAGAGAGTACAGGAAAAAGGCTGAAAAATACCTTACCACCTTAAATAAAACAGAGTACAACAGATGGACAGCAAAAGTAAGGTATATCACCAAGAAGAATAAGATGGAGACTTGGAAAGAAAACTGCAGCAAACTAGATCTAAAAAGAGTAGGGCACAAAGTTTAGAGACTCCTGAGTAACCTCGAGGGAAGCGAGAAAAAGACAAATCCAACACCTATGGTACATGGAAGTGGTGATGAACTAATGTCTTCAACAATTTTTAATTTAAATAAAACAGAAAGAAACTAGATGACGTGCTGCTAAAGAGAACATCCAGGGTTAACGTAGATCAGACAAATATGGCTGCGTTCGACGATCCTTTCAGCTCACTACGAAAATTGGCCAAAAATAAAGCTCCAGAACCAGAAAAAATGAAAATTTAGATGGTCATTTAGGGCCAAAGGCAAAAGAGACACTTCTAATGTTCATCAATAGAACTTGAAACGAGGGACAGTCACCATCGGCATGGCTAACAGCAACAATTACACCCATTTTGAAGAAAGGGAAACGACAGGGAACACCAAGAATTTAAACGCCTGTATCCCTCACTTCATGCTTAAACAACAGTCTATGCTGGTGGTCGGAAAGCAGGAACCTTCTTGACAACAACAAGGCAGGTTTCAGATGTAAGTGCCGCACGTATGACCCCCTCTTCTTGTTCACACAGAATGTGATGGATGGCTTCCAAGAGGAAAAAAGCACGACAGATGTGTTCATCGACCTTGAGCAAGCTGATGCGTGATGCCATATGATGATGGATGGCATCCGCATGTCTGGTTTTGTGTAGTGTGTAGATGTGTTCAGTCAAAACAATGTTCATGCAACAATAACAGGGCAATCCACATAGGACGTCAGTAAACTCACGACGTATAAAGTCAATGAGTCTTGAAACAGCCGTTGACGTTTTTCTTCATTATTTATTGTGGACGCCACAGTGACAAAATGGTTACGCAAATGGGTAGGCACATCAAACAGTCATTATCACAGCAACATTCAATACAGCAATAAACGGTAGACAGCATTACAATGATGAGTCAGATGCATGTTATATTTCAAAGTGCTGTAAATGTAGTCAGGTGAACAACTCCATCCTTTTCTATAACAGCCAGGAGATAACCAGATGTATGAGATCAGGTCACTCTCCTTAGTTTGACTTCAGCAAGACAGACACGTCTGCCGAAGTATAAATAATGTCCTCAAGAATATCCTCTAGATAATAAAGGTTTTCTAAACCTAGTTCATTTAACAGAGTAGCAAGTAATGGTCCTTGGTACCTGCATCAACCGATGCAGTACAATGCAGCGACATGTGAGCTGGGAAAGAACATCTCGTGACGACGACTTTCGGAGACAGGCTATGAATCGAAATCGCTCACGACCCAAAATCGATAGAGTTAATGAAAAAGTCAATTTACCTTGCTTTCATGAAATACACAGAAATATCACGCCTCCCGACATGTGGGAAAACACTAGAGGTATTATCTCGACTAAACGAAATATCCATAAGAGGACTACACATCCCTGACAGAACAAAAAAAAAGCGGAGATCCCCTCTTCAACGAGGCATCCCTTTCGCCATTCCAAATCGCTCACTCCCACTAGTGGTGGGCGGAAACCGATCGACCAAACAACAAGACAAGTCATGCGCAGTCCAGCGCAAAAATGACCACAGCTCAAAAGTTAACTGCATTCGATACTAACGCGAGAAGACAAATGCTTACCGAGAAAAGTGACTATAGATTTCAAGCAGTTGTTGCCCTTGCGTTATAAAACAGATATTGAAATAAAACGATGTTGCGAGAATTTATCACGCAACATATCACCACCTCCTCCCGATAAAAAAAAATGTGGAACATATTTTTTTTTCAATATCAAAGAGCAAGCGATAAGCGGCTCAAAACGCACGAATTATGCGCTGATAATTAATTAAATTGCCAAACAATAGGCTAATTATAGAGTGTCTGGTGAGGATATACCTCAACAGAAAAATAAATATGTCTCAAAAAATATTCACATCGGGGAGGTGTCACCAACACACATCACGTTAGCATGTAAACACAATATACGTATGCAAGTTACTATAATCATCATTAAACAGCATACTCTAATATTGTCTTTAAAAATGGATGTACAAATCTGATAGGAAAATTTAAATAGTACATTCTTTGACATGTAATGACATAAGTACATAGCAAAGTTAAACTACATGACGATCCAGGACATATGCTCTGGTATTCCGAGGGTAAGTACACAATCTAGAACTCGTAAGGTAAGTCCTCAGCTCAACAATGACATTCTGAGAAAGTACAAGCAATATAATGCTAATTAATAACTAATATGCTTCATAAGGTACAATACATTATTAATAATTGTGGCTGTTTAGTAAACTAACGGCCCTTATATTAACTACTCAGTCCTCCTCTATCATTTTAAAAAACGAACAGAAGAAGATGACAACAAAGCACGATAGTGTGTACATATAAAGTAAGTACAGATGTGCTAATCTATTGTAGAAATATAGGTGTGTTATGACTCTGTAATATATAGAAATATAGGACAGAAGTATTAGTTGGAGTCATGTGGGCATCTAGACAAAATGTCAGCCATCACATTATCCGCACCACGGATAGCTCGTACCGTGAAGTGAAAAGGTTGAAGAGCTATAGCATATCGAGTGGATCTCGAACTCTTCAAATTCTTAGTCTGAATAGCTGTAAGAGCTTTCTGATCAGTCTCTAGAATGAAATGTGCGCCCAGGAGGAATCTTTGTAGTTTTAGAATTGACCAAACCATCGCTAACAACTCACGGTCTAAAACCGAGTAGTTCCTCTCTGCCGCATTTAGTTTTCTAGAAATGTACATAACAGGATGCAGAGTATTTGCATATTCTTGCATCAGTGCTGCTCCAATCCCAGTGGATGAAGCATCACTCCGAAGAACAAAAGTCCTATCAAGAGTAGGTAATCTTAAGATGGGAGGAGAAGAAAATATATTCTTGATTTGGTCTAGTGAAGATTGGCATTCTTCAGACCAACGGACCAGATTAGGCGAACCTTTCTTCAACAATGTTGAGAGAGGTGCCATGATCGAAGATAAATTTGGAATAAATCTCCCATAAAATTGAATTAAACCTAAGAGACTCCTAACTTGTTTCTTCGTTTTAGGAACAGAGATGTTCAGTATTTTGGAAGTATTGTGGTCTTCTGTCTTCAAGAGACCATGACCAACACGATGACCCAGGAAAGAGATTTCACCAAAACCAACAAAAGCTTTAGAAGGTTTTGCTGTCAAATTATTCTCACGTAGAGTGGACAGTAAGTCATATAACCCTAAATAGTGATCTTCCCAGGTATCACTGAAGAGACAGATGTCATCTAAGTATGCGATGACATCCGAACGATGTGACAGAATTCGACGCATCATGCGAACGAAAGTGGCAGGGGCGTTCATGAGACCAAAAGGCATAACATTCCATTGAAATAGACCCCTAGGTGTAGAAAAAGCAGTAAGAGGTTTGGCATGCTCTGCTAAAGGCACTTGCCAATAACCTTTAGACAAGTCAAGTTTAGTGAAGAATCTAGAATTAGAAAGTCTAATCAGTAGATCTTCTAACAAAGGCATCGGTTCAGCGTCGAACTTTGTGACCTGATTCAATTTGCGATAATCAACGCAAATTCGTATGTTCTTATCCTTCTTCCGGACAATAACCATGGAAGAAGAATATGGTGAAGTCGATGGTTCAATTATATTTAATTGAATCATTTCATCCAATTCCTTTTCCACTTGCGACTGAAAGTGTATAGGAATAGGATACGGCCTAACCCTAATTGGATTATTGTCGGTAAGAATTATGTCATGTTCTATGACATCTGTGTGTCCAGGAATGTCAGTGAGAACATCCTGAAATGTTTGTAACATCGACGAGACTTGTCGATGTTCGTCACCAGAAAGATTAGGAGAAACAGAAACGTTTTTCCAAGATTCCGTAGAATGTAATGGAACCACTGGAAGGGGAAGGTTGACATCAGAGAAGGTAGCTTCCTCATCCTGAATGACAGACAGGGATGAATAATGACCGTGAGGTGCAGGAGCATCATCCGTTGCCTGGAAAATAGGCAGCAAATAGTCCGGACGTTCGTGAAATTCCGAAAGCATGTTTATGTGGAAAGTTTTATGCTTTCCATCAATATCGACCACATAGTCAACATCGGAAATCCGAGAGACTATTGCATACGGACCTTTCCATGCAATAAGAAGTCTATTTTCCCTACTGGGGAGTAGGACGAATGCTTTGTCACCTGGACAAAGTTGTCGTAGACATCTATTCTTGTTAGCAAACTGCCTTGCCTTCTCTTTAGCAATTTCTGATGAAGCAGTTGCTAGCTTACATGCCTCAATGATCTTTTGTCTAAGAGCAATGACATACTCATATGAGGATTGAGTTTCATCGCTAATATCATCGGCAGTGATGAGATCGTGTAATAAAGACATAGGGCCGCGTGGACGCGCGCCAAAGACAAGTTCGAAGGGAGAAAATCCTGTGTGTTCATTAGGGACTTCTCTATAGGCAAAGAGAGCCGCGGGTAAAACCCTGTCCCAATCTTGAGGATGATCTTCAGTTATCTTACCAAGCAAAGTCTTGAGCGTTCTATTCAGACGCTCAACTAACCCATTAGACATAGGATGGTAGATACTACTGAGAGATCGTTCAATATGTAAGGTAGACATTACCTGTGACATAGTGTCAGATATGAGTTGAGTGCCATGGTCTGACAATATTTCTCTGGGGAACCCCAAGCGAGAAAATATCAACCAAAGAGCATCTGCGATATCTGTAGTAGATATGCTCTTAAGAGGAATAGCCTCTGGCCAACGTGTGCACATATCGACACATGTAAGGATAAACTGATGTCCTCTGGCCGACTTGACCTTAAAAGGGCCAATAATATCTATGGCCATTTTCTGAAACGGCCGAATAGGAATGTCAGCAGCCTGGATAGGCGCAGCATGTCGTGGTCCTCTAGATTTGACCTCCTGACATACCTTGCATGATCGGCAGTAAATACGAATGTCCTTATTGACAAAAGGCCAAAAGAAAGCCGCAAGGACTCTCGACTTCGTACGGGCAAAACCCATATGTCCAGCACATTGCGAGTCATGAGCATGTTGTAATATTTGGACTCTCATGCTCTTGGGAACAAGAATTTGCGAATGTGCCGACGTAGTCGAATCTTGTACCATACGTACAAGTACGCCGTTTCTCATTGCAATCCAAGATTTTCTATTTGTATCCTGATTCGGATCACCTTTCTTCGCAAGAACGAAGAATTTTTTTAAAGAAGGATCTTCTTCTTGCAATTTTATGAAAGAGTCACGAGTGATTACTAAGTGACTATCTTGGCTATCAACTTCATTATCACTATTCAGTGAAGTTTCGGGTGTTTGTAGAGCTTGTGCTCTTGTAACTACTGCATTTGTAGCTTGCATGTTATTATCTTCCCAAGCAGCAATCTGCTGTGGGGTACACTCCCTAACTCCGTGAATACGACCAATAATAAGGTCCGCAATAGGATTAGGTAAGAGACAAGCATGCACATCTCCAGTAAAGAAAGGAGTGGCAATGCGAATTACAGCAGTAGGATATTTTTCTAGAGTGCCGCCAAATGTGACACATTTAATAACCCTTCCTGTAGCACAAGATGGATCTACAAGCGATTGTCTAACACCAATAGTGGTGCATCCGGAATCGAAAAGTAGTGAGACCGGAGTATCATTAACAAGACCCTTATGTAGAATTAAAGAACCCCTCCCGTCATGCGCAACAGCAGCAGGAAGAGCGGGAAGTGGGTGACCACAACTCAAAGTAGTTATGGTACCCGGTTCGAATAAAGTACTGCATTGGGGGCATTTGTTTGCTCTCTCAAAGTCAAAAGCAGAACTAGTGACAGCGTCAAAGTTTTTACTATCAACAACATGATTACAGGCTCCCTCAGTTTCCTGTTGTACAGCATTAGCCTGCTGATATCTCTTTTTTTTGTGTTGAGATCTACCCCGACTATTATTACCTCTGAAGTTATCAAAGTTATTATTATCTCTGCAGTTATTATTGTCTCTATTGTAATTGTTATCCTGGTTCGAATTCCAGTTTCCACGATTACTATCATGTTCACATTGATGCGAACATCTATTTGTTTGGTTTTGAGGTCTTCGGCAGGAATAACCTCTATTACCATATCCTCTTTTGAAATGCCTATAATTATTAGGGTGATAGTAACGACCACTATCAGGTTGTCTCCAATTCTTCGAAGAAGAATCACTATGAAATTGGTTTCCATGATTTTGACAGAAATTACCGCTACTCTTTCTATCAAAATTTTGTTGGAATCTACGAGCAAAGTTTTGGCCATACGGAGCTGCCGAAGCAACTGGTAAACCTTCTTTCACCTTAGAGTTACCCATGGTTATGTGTGGGTGCGCAGTTACGTATTGGCAACAGAAATCTTCCATTTCTTTTATTGTTTTAGGTTTACGTTCATGAAGGAAAGCAAGGAAAGACTCATTGACAGACGACATGACTTTGTCTCTAAGTATTAAGTCCATAAGTCCTTCATAAGTTTTTTCCGTCTTAGATAGTTCAACCCATCGTGAGAAAGTAATGCGTATTCTTGCAATAAACTCGGAGAATTCAACTCCATTTTCAGGTAACATGTTTTTAAATTGTAGACGATAGCCGTCTTCGTTAAGCTGATATTTCTTTAACAAAGCGGCCCTGACAACCTCATAATTGCTCTTGTCAGGTTCATCCACCATATTTAATATACTTAGAGCTTTACCTGTCAGTATCCCTGATAACTGATAAACATATTTTGCTTTGTCTATGTTATGAGCTGTACATGCTTGTTCAAATCTGTCCAGATAGAACATTATGTCATCACTGGAAGGACTAAATGTTGGTAACTTAATCTTAAAAGTATCATTATTAGCCTTCCCAGAAGATGAACCCTTGTTTGAATCATTACCATTACTCATGCTCGTCAATTTCAATTTCTCCAACTCTAAAGCTAAGAGTTTTTCTTCATGTTCCATTTTTGCTTTCCTCTCATCAGACTCTCTTTGTAACTTCCTTTCTTCAGCTTGAGCCTGCATTTGAAGTCTTTCATTTTCAGCTTCTTTTTCAAGTCTTTTATTTTCAGCTTCTTTTTCAAGTCTTTTATTTTCAGCTTCTTTTTCAAGTCTTTTATTTTCAGCTTCTTTTTCAAGTCTTTTATTCTCAGCTTCTTTTTCAAGTCTTTTATTCTCAGCCTCTAGCTGTAGCTTTCTTTCCTCAGCTTCTGATTCCCTTTTTTGTTTTTCCATTTCCATTTGGAATCTCTTTTCATCCACCTGCATCTGCAGTTTCTTTTGTTCAGCTTCCATATGCAGTTTCTTTTGTTCAGCTTCCATTGCTTTATCATATCGAGCAGTTGCAAATTCTTCTAACTTATCACCAGTCTTCCCAAGCAATTTACCCTGCTCAATAAAGTGCTCAAATGTAGACATGTTGTCTAACATATGAGTCCAAAACCTGAAATAATTAACTAATTTATTTCAAACCTAAGTGTAACAAGTCTTAATTAAGCACTTGTATATTCACATCACATTATATTATCCCAGTCTCTGTGGGAAACAAGTCTCCAATCAAAGAACTTGTATATGAAATATCAGCACTCAATTCTTGATCATAAGTGCACTTCTCATTCAATAGTGCACGACACTATTCATCATTCATTTATCATCAGTATAGTAGTAACAGTGCATTAGCATAGCCCATTAACTAATTACTATAACTGTAAACAATGACTATGTAAACACATGCAGAATGTAAACATTGAAAATGTAAACAATACAAACAATGTAAACAATAACAATGTAAACAATAACAAAGATCAGCAACAATACAAAAACTTTCGCAGAAATCAACTAAAAAATAAAGCAGAAATTAATGAAATATCACAAAAAATGTGACGATATCTGCGATAGAATTAAACAAAATACATGACACCACAGTGTATAAACAAAAATGTTGTATGAAACTAAATTATAGACAAGAGTAGGCTAACAAATACAAACAAATCACAACAAAACTAAAGAATGTGAAATAATAACGAAAACAATATTAAAACATGTCATCACAGCTAACATAAATAGCAACAGAAGTCGCTTAGCAAATTCCAGTATCGGAAATTTGCAAACCCTACAGAAAACGCTCACAATAGACGACCTCTATGACGTGGCATAATCTAACGGAGACACCACCCAACCGAGAACCCGCTGAAATATAAACATATAAATATACAAATAACATATAGACATATAATATATAGAATGAGATGATACACAGAAGACTCAGCAGAAGTATAAGGGCACAGTTTACATACAAACAGGCCACTTAACTTAAAGGCTTCCAATCGTAGAACAGCAGAAAAACGGATGTCAATCAACGTCCTAAAGAGCGAAGCTCCAACGATGATGGCACATCTGAACTGCTTCCACTGCTAACACGATGGTACAAGAGCTTCTGAAATACTGTGTGTTGAGTTGTTTCGGCACTTGACCTTCTAATCCAAAAGTAAGTTGATGGAAATCGGTACTTGGCCTTCTTCAGAAAACAACCCGTTTCAACCGGCACTTGACCTTCTCAAAAAACGACAGCACTGGAACCTTGACAGCAGCAACTTGCTTGACTTGCGTAAAAGATAACAGCAGTCCGAGTTATCCGGCAACATGTAACAACGCCGGGTACTGTCAAATTCTTGTTTCCGTCAAAAAGTTGAAATTTTGACTTTTACCGGGCAACGCCGAGTACTTTGAAAATTTTGAAGATGTTGACTGTATTGAAGAATGTTAATTTCTTGAAGGATGCTGATGAATTCTTTTTGAAAATGAAGTGGGTAAGGGACCCCGTGTTTGCTAGTACCAGAATCAAACCAGCTTATGGCCACCAAATGATGCGTGATGCCATATGATGATGGATGGCATCCGCATGTCTGGTTTTGTGTAGTGTGTAGATGTGTTCAGTCAAAACAATGTTCATGCAACAATAACAGGGCAATCCACATAGGACGTCAGTAAACTCACGACGTATAAAGTCAATGAGTCTTGAAACAGCCGTTGACGTTTTTTCTTCATTATTTATTGTGGACGCCACAGTGACAAAATGGTTACGCAAATGTGTAGGCACATCAAACAGTCATTATCACAGCAACATTCAATACAGCAATAAACGGTAGACAGCATTACAATGATGAGTCAGATGCATGTTATATTTCAAAGTGCTGTAAATGTAGTCAGGTGAACAACTCCATCCTTTTCTATAACAGCCAGGAGATAACCAGATGTATGAGATCAGTTCACTCTCCTTAGTTTGACTTCAGCAAGACAGACACGTCTGCCGAAGTATAAATAATGTCCTCAAGAATATCCTCTAGATAATAAAGGTTTTCTAAACCTAGTTCATTTAACAGAGTAGCAAGTAATGGTCCTTGGTACCTGCATCAACCGATGCAGTACAATGCAGCGACATGTGAGCTGGGAAAGAACATCTCGTGACGACGACTTTCGGAGACAGGCTATGAATCGAAATCGCTCACGACCCAAAATCGATAAAGTTAATGAAAAAGTCAATTTACCTTGCTTTCATGAAATACACAGAAATATCACGCCTCCCGACATGTGGGAAAACACTAGAGGTATTATCTCGACTAAACGAAATATCCATAAGAGGACTACACATCCCTGACAGAACAAAAAAAAGCGGAGATCCCCTCTTCAACGAGGCATCCCTTTCGCCATTCCAAATCGCTCACTCCCACTAGTGGTGGGCGGAAACCGATCGACCAAACAACAAGACAAGTCATGCGCAGTCCAGCGCAAAAATGACCACAGCTCAAAAGTTAACTGCATTCGATACTAACGCGAGAAGACAAATGCTTACCGAGAAAAGTGACTATAGATTTCAAGCAGTTGTTGCCCTTGCGTTATAAAACAGATATTGAAATAAAACGATGTTGCGAGAATTTATCACGCAACACAAGCTTACATCAGGGTTTGGAGAAAAGGACTTTTGCTGAAGATGAGAAGATCTTCGGCAAGGTTATTGATGAAGACAAGGAAGAATGTGTAACTTAAAGGAGATCCTTGGAACAATCCTGCTTGCAGCGTTCTTGTCGTGAAATGGCACCAGCATAGTTGGTAGCTATGGTTTTTTTTGTTAGGAAGGCCGGTATCAACTTAATAATTTTCCTATCTATTCCAATTCTTCTATTACCTTTCTTGACCCCGCTCATGGGTCAAGACAAGAAGGCATGGCTCGCGGAGTTCGCGTAGTGTTTGCACTTTCACACAGACTATCTGACGAATTTAATCGATAAAGGGCGGAGTCATGGTGGTCTGCGTGTCCAATCTAGGTCACCGCACTGTGTATCTGTGTGTGTGTGAGGGAGAACAGGCTTTGTGGATGTTTGTTGGGAATCTGTAATGCTTTGTGAAAATAAAATAAACGTATAATATGATGTGTTAACTAATAGGGACCATGATTTGTATTTTACAGAAAAAATTCCAGAGAGCCTGGCAACGAAGAAAAAAAGCTCCTGTGATTGTCTTTTTTTGGTGTTGCTTGGACCCTTTCCTGGATCCACATTTGTTTTAGATCCATATTCCTGTTCATGATCCCATGATTTCAGATGTCATGACTATTATCCCTTGAATTACCTATTAGTGGTCATACATTACATCTTCACTGAATACGGACGCGCGTCACACGTTTTGACCCATCCTACATTTATGTTTCATATAGTCGAGGCGACTGCTCTTCAAGATTTACTAGTTAGAGATATATGCACTCCTGATGCTCCTTTGCTCACGCTGTAAAGAGGTGTATACCCCTTTGGATTTAGTTAACTAAACAGAATGTGTCGTCCTTATAACGAGGACTGAGGACCAATTACTGAAAGTTAGATCGGTAGATGTGATTGTTGTTTATTTAGATTAATTACTGCTCATCCTTTTTTGTTGTTGTTAATTTTTCCGGTGATAATTTATGTCTAACCATATCTAGTGTGTTTTGTATAAATAGTGGGTGAAAAAAAAAAAAAATATATATATATATATATATATATATATATATATATATATATATATATATATATATATATATATATATATATATATATATATATATATATATATAAGTTCTAAGCGGTCAGAATTTACTTCCTATTTCACCTGTCGCTTGAATGTTGACTTGTCCTGTCCTTACTGCATTATTTATTATATTTCGGGGAGGCAGAGTGCATGTAAGACATTTTTACAAGTGTTGCGAGAGTGATTTAATACATATGCATATCTTTCTTCTCACCTGACTGTCATACTTCACTGTCTATTTACATTCGTGACTATTTCTATCTAAACTCACGCATCTCGCTCAGACCTGTCTTTTATCGGACATACTCATAAGCACCTCGCGACACCTTGCCATCTGGACTACTGATAAATATCCCATTCTGACAAAAGCCAAGATCAACAGAGCTCTGCTTACAGTGTCAGTATACTTTGAACTGTGGAGACTTAAAATCAATACGCAGAAAACTCGTTGCCTTAGTACTGCTTTATTCTATCTCAATTTTTTGGCAAAAATTGACCTGAGGTCATTAAGTGACGTCATTTAAGCTACTCTGTCATCCTACAAAATATCTTACAGTTATCCCTTATATGAGCACATATTGTCCAAAAAAAAATAATTTTGATTGAAACGTTTGTTGGATTTTAATTATTCTAAGTCCAAACACATTTATACTGCTTTATTCCACCTCCTGATCTGCCAATCAAACTAATAGCCATCACGTGATGTTGTGAATCACTATGGAGACGTGAAGAAACAAATTCGCTGCTGCCTCTGTTTTAAAGCTGATCTGGTGCAGGTTTAATGCAAGCGGAGCAGCTGGTCATGGTTGCATGCTCCTTAAGAGGTAAAGAGACATGGGAGGCTGCACAGCCATAAGTGTCAGAGTGTGCGAAGTATTTTGCTTGAACACCTTTGGTATCTCACAGATACGACTCAACTACTTCTGTACGAAGTTAAGATGTCTTGATACAGGCATACCAAAGTCATTTGTGAGTGGAAAAAATGCAAACAGAATTGATGAGGTCACCCTCCAAGAAGGACGGAAACAAATCAACTCTTTTCCTAGAATACCATCACATTACTGTAGAGCTACCTCTAAAAGCGTACCTTGAAAAACGGCCCAGCAAGATGTATGGGTTTTATGTTACCCACTGTGAGGACAGAGCATCCAGCATGTCAAAATACATAAACATGATGAAATATTCAATACAGAATTTAACATTAGTTTTCTATCCTCAAAGAAAGACAGGTGTGATAGATGTGAACTTGCAAAGGTAGAACTATGTCTGAAGATAAAGACGACTTAGAAATACACCGGAACAATGTTAAAAAAAAAGCTGAAGCTGAAAGAGAAAAGGACAGACATAACAAAAGCAAGCCAGTGCTTTGTTTTGACTTAGAAAATGTGTTAATACTCCCTAAATGTGGTGTTCCCATTTTTCTTCACAAACACAAGCTGTGGAATTCAACCTGACTCACTTTGTCATTGACAAGGAAATCTTACTTTCCTTTGTGGCATGAAATAGGAAATGGGAGATCTGGAAACAATATGAGAAAGTTATTAGAGATCATCATGAACTCACAGAGATAACTGTAAGATGCTTGTGTACTCTTTGGTCAGATGCTTGTGTACTACAAAATATGAATTCTAAAATGACTAGATCTGGCATTGTTTCTTTAAAAACATCCTCAGATTAAACTTCTGATTCAGCAGTGCGGAGAACCAGCTCATAGTTCCACCCAAGAAGTGGACAGCGTCCATTATGTGATTCAACGGCACGTCAGGCACTATGAAATATACTGTCCTTAGTTTGATGAAAAGACTAACAGAAATGAACAACATGCTATTATGCAGGGAAATACATTCTTTGACTACCAAGAATGTGCAATAAATAAACAAAGAACAAAATTACTCTTTTTGAACTGTCCATTTACATGCAAAAGACAGCTGAAGATATGCTTATCTGCATACAATTGAATACAAGCTGTGTCATTCAGCCATAGAATGAACTGCAGTATCATTAAGATCTCGCAAGAAGATCCACTGGCGCATTCATGTGCCAAATTAAGTAGCCCTAAGGAAACTGAAAGCGTGTAACGGTATTGCCTCTCCTGCTTTGCTGTAGTGGTCCAACAATGGCCAAAACTCAGTAGTATCTAATATGGGCTTCAAAGGTGTATACCTTCGCACAAGATTACTCTTGGCAGATATGTAGAAAGAAGGTTAATGACACTTCTACCACAAAGCGGTGTTCACGAGATATTCAGATAAGCGAAAACAATGCTGCATTTGAATTAGCACGTTAATTCTAGAATCTGCCGACAACTTTTGTGAAGGATTAAGCAATGGTTTATGTTAGCTCGTTTAAGCCCACACCTCTGATTAACTTAGGGGAATTCTTATTATTCTGGTATAGCTCAGATTAGAGTGTGTGTAGTAAACTGACTGAGACAAACATGCAGTAACTTTAAAATGATTAAATCGAAGTTAAATTTGTAAAATTACAAATAACAAAATTTAATAATCACTTACTTTTTAAGAGTTTGAAAATAATTGAATAGTTTAGGAGAAAAGATTCATTATTGTTTGGTGATATAAATTATGAAAAAAAGTTTACTTTGGCAGCTTATATATGGAACGTAGCTGCCAATGACCGTTCTGCTGCTTCTGATGGGTTGGTTCTTTTTACAATGCTCCCGCTCGTCGCTGGTCAAGGTTGTCGGGTGTAGCTCGTTTCCCAGAAATGTCAAGGAAAGTCTACAAAGTTGGTCCTTCGTCTTAAAGCGTAGGCCACTTCTCCCTTCTTGTTCCAGAGATAGTACTTTCTGCTGGTACCACCAATAACTATGGTAAAGAATGGATACGAAACGCTCTTCTGAGTATTGTGTTTCCCGACACATACTTATGTGTCCCCTTTCTTCTATTCTACTATCCCATTTATCTCAGAATTTACTATCTATGAGGGAGCCGCGCTAGCGTAGTGGTTACAACACCGCTCTGGCGACCGGGTGATACAGGATCAAACCCGGGCGACGGCATTTGAGGATTTTTCGTCGACCGGGATTTGGACTGGATTAACTCGAGACCTGGCGAGGACATTTGAAGGAGTGTCGTCGACCAGGGACTGGCGGCTCCTGAGCCGACCCAGCTGCAATGGGTACCTCCGAAATCGGAGAGTATTTGCCTGAATGGCGAGGGACACCTGTCTCAGTACAAGAAATAAAGGGATACTCACGTAAAATCAATGTCAGGTTAGACATAAAAATAATAACCTGAGATTTCGCCTCGAGTATTAGCGGGCGTACGCAAAAAAAAACTATCTATGAGAATTAAATTTAATCCCTCGGGATAAAACTTTCTTTTACATTTAAATTGAATAGCTTTAGCTTCACATTACATTTAAATGAAAAAGTTAATAGCTCAGATAAAATATGTTAAAATGTATATTTCCACTGATTGAAAAGTGTTCTCAATATAAATTGAATATGTTTTCATTTATGTTTACACTGATGTGAAATGTTTGAAACTTCCATTAAAGTTTAAAATGAATACTTTCACATAGACATTTACACTGGTTGAAAATGTAAGTATTATACATAGAATGTACATCATTTCTTTCATCTTTTCCTCCCTGTTCCATATGGAACTCGGGACTACTTTATGCTTTAAGTTCTCTTTAGGAAACTAGCAATAAAGCAATCACCAGCCCGAGCAGTGGTGGTTCATGAATCATCATTCTATATGATGAGGTTGCCAGCCTCAAATGACTGAGACATCCACTGGCGATTTTTACATATTAAAATTCACATGGTAGTATATACATATATATGTTAGTTCACATGTTAGTAATAAAATATAGAATGTAAAATCACAACTTACGCCAATCCTGGCTCACACACATTTTGCTCAGATGAATAAAAGAGACTTGAATCGGCCTCTTACTCGAGTCTGGGGTGTCGTTTCTTTAATAAGATAATTCCATCTGACTGCGTGTGTTTTCAGTTTCCTCAGTCCGCTTTCCTTATTAAAATTATAGAGATTTCCTTGGGCTGTTTTTGTAAGTCCGACAAGATTCTCCAAGTAAAGGTCCGGCCTGATGAAAGGAATTCTGAATTCTAACTCTGGCAAGGTCTGGTGTCTTTGGCAAACGTGAATCTCACAGTGAAAAAACACTGAAATGTGTCAGGTTATATTCACTGTCTTACCCCACTGTAAAGGGCAATTTTTACTATCTTGCAATATAATACATTTATATTCTTATTATGTTCGCAAATATTTTGTAAGCAAAGTATTTCCTTTTTAAGTGCTTAAGGAGAAGTCATTTTTGGGTTGCTTCCCTTGAAAATAGTTCTGTCATCTTCGATCGGACTCCGCAGACGACTCTAGGCCTACTGCGATTTATTCTGTGGCTGGGTAGGAATAGATTGTTCTTGCTTCAGTATATCTATGGCCTGAATTTATACGTAGTGTTTGTATGAGTAGGACGAGTCTGTCTTATATATGGGTATCTTTGCATTTCTAAGTCGAACTAATTTGGTTGTCGCTAGAAAAGGTCAAAGGCTATGCAGCGGAAGTATCGCTAGCAAAGGGTGTGATCCATGGCTGTCATCCTGTGAGGATGCCGAGTTTTGTTGTAGCAGGCTTTTTGCCGAAATAGTGATCTATATATGGATGGGGAAAAGTGATAATCATTTAGACATGTTGTATGTACTTTACCCCAGTGTTTATTCTCTTTTTGCCAAGGAATGGCAAAGTTATATTTCGCATAAAAAGGTAAAACCACAATTTATTATGAACTTGGGCTTCGCCATCGTTGTTGATAAGCAGATGCACAGTGGTACTTTTAAAAAGAATATCCATTCAAAGGAAGAAGACATTCCTATGTATCAGCACTGGATTGTATGATATTATTCAATTACCTCTATGAGAGAACCTATGAAGAAATGAGGACATTTAATGAATGACTAATTTTGGTCTATATTCTATAGTGAGTGAAGCTCACGAGAGAGAGAACAGCCATGTTGAAATTCATATACTTTGTATTTATCGAGTGAGAAAAAGGGATGCCTGTACTATCGCTCGATGAACCAAGAGATCACTGCTACATGTGAGAACCCATGTCTGGGATTCCTATATTATGAAATATATATATATTGAACTTTACGTGAAGGAATATTCGCTAGACGAGGTTAGGTCTAGGAGCCTTCCTATGTATTGGTTATGGTCTGACGTGCCCAGTCAGTAAAGCCAGATGATTTACATGATGGAACGCTGAATGCTTATTTACGAATGCTCCATTATGATATTTGCCAAGCATGAATGCTAACTTAAGATGATATTCCTGTGATCAACATTATGCTGTCTATGTCGACATTTGTTCCTGTAACCATACACGTACTGTCCAAGTGTGCGTCCCATTAAATGTTATAAAAAGACCACCGTAGTTCCAGTACTTCTTGAATTCGAACAGTGTGAGTATGAGTGATGTACTACCAACCTGTCAACTCTATCGAATCATTCTACCATTCGCGTACTGACATTCAGATACACACTCATTGTTTACACTCACCTTCTTGTCGGAGCCTCATCACGTTCCAGGACAAGATGACCTGTATGACCAAAACTGTGCTGGGTTTGATGAGTTGACAATCGTTACACTTTACTACACCAGTCCCAACATCTACATTTATCCACTGGTGGACATTCACATCATTTAGCAAATAAAGCATGATTCAACAACTAGTAGCCAGTATGAGTTAACAACTACACAAAGAAAGAGTTTAACACCCACCCTGTTTGTTATGGGGCTCAAACGATCAGCTAATCTGATTTGAATATTTTGCATGACTCATCTAATGCAAAATTTCAAACATTGCTTTTCTGAAAATGGGCTGTAAACATCCGATTGCCGAGCAGGCGAACTTATAGGCATACCAGTAACCTCACACGACAATATGTGTAAGATATAGCAAATTATTACTTTCACTAAAGTAATGTCTTTGTAACAAGGTGTACCGGAAACGATTATGTCATGCTTGACTGTCCAGAATGTGTCGCACTGACGATTAACCTCTTATCTGCCGCGCACCCGGGTCTAATCTTAGCAAAGCTTTGCCGCACCCTGGCAAACGCGATGTATTATCACCAACAAAGGGTGTCAGATGTTGAACAAACAAGCTCTCTGCTACATAGCAAACAGAAAGAAAAGGGTGCGACTCGGAAACAAAATCGCAATGAAATCAGTACAAAAATATAACTGATACTGCCGTAGTGAAAGAGAGATCGAGAGGTGCCGCCCCATTCTGTCACAAAGCGTGACCTATGGCAACAGAGAAAAAACAAATCTGAAGAGCATATTCAGATACATACCACAGCTGTACAGAGATTTCATGCGCACCCTGCTTAAATCTTTGATTTCTCTGCAGTATTGTGTGGCAAAAGGACTTACCTGAAACATCATTACAAAATTGTGTTCATTTAATTCAGTAAATAATATATACATAAACATGGCTCCTTTGTCTTTTATTGTTGGCCTGCTTGAACGAGCATGTTAAAGTGAATGTTTGTGAGAGGAAGAACAACGAGCATGTTAAAGTGAATGTTTGTGAGAGGAAGAACAACGAGCATGTTAAAGTGAATGTTTGTGAGAGGAAGAACAACGAGCATGTTAAAGTGAATGTTTGTGAGAGGAAGAACAACGAGCATGTTAAAGTGAATGTTTGTGAGAGGAAGAACAACGGGCATGTTAAAGTGAATGTTTGTGAGAGGAAGAACAACCTTATCAGGAAATAGCCTCAAACTCTCACCATTTTGTAAAGAGGTGTAATCGTAAAGACTAGAACGCCTTCAGAATGAAGGGATGCGCATAGTCTTGGGCTGTACGCGAGATACCCTCATTGTGACAATGAGATACATACTTGGAGTGCTGTCGATTAAATCCAGATATGCGGTGGCCCAAGCAAAAGCCTAAATGCGAGTAGCCACAGACAAACGGCACCCTCTGCTTGGTAATATAGCTGACATTAAAGGAGCAAGAATAAAGAGAGGGATGTCATGGATGGCACAGGCAGAGACAACTATCAAGCAGGTGGCCACAGTTGACAATATATTCAAGGGGGAAGAATGGTGTATGTCAGATGAACACTGGTATAACTGCCAGCGGGTCATCATTAGCCTTGGGAGAGAGTGTAGAAATTGGGGGAATGGAAAAGCAGAACTGGAAATTAATCAACTGGGGATACATGATCATTCCGGGGATGGTGATGCCATTGTGTATACAGATGGGTCGGTGATCCGGGGTGAAAAATCCGGTTGGTGCTTCTCTGCTCGGGTACAGGGCAGAATCGTTGCCGAACATAGCGGGGCTTACAAGATAACAACTTCCCGCATGAGAATGGAGGTCGAGGCTGTTACTGCAGCCGGTGGATAACTGAAACTTCATTAACAAAGGCTATCATTGTGTCCGACTCTCAGTCCATGCTTTGGAAGGTTCAAAGTGGTTGGTTGCGGCATGAATGGAAAACATTCATAGAAGCTTTCAGTCTACAAGAGTTGGTGTGGATATACTGTCCTGGTCATGCTGGGGTATGTGGTAATGAAAGAGTTGACAGACTAGCATCAAAAGAGCACCCATAGTGGGGACACTGGATATGGATAAGGGAGATATACTGAGAACAATTAATGATCGCCTGTTAGAGAATGACACTGCAATAGATGAATCATCAAGGTTAAGACTGTTGGAATTTGGCATCAAACGTAAAGCTAGTAGAGATGGACGTATGAGAGGATGCATCCGTCGTGTTTACAACCAGCGAGCTACAGGAACAATTAGCATTCACACTCTTCGACATATACTGATGGAGACTGAGCACCTATGGGTTTGCCTGGAGTGCAATAATGTCAATTTTGCATAACAACCGGAAATGGCCAATAATTCTATTTTGAAAAATGTTTTCCATATTCTAATTTTTGATTTTAAATACATTCAACAGTTTCGATCATCGTGCTAAATTTCATTTTAATGTAATAACTCCTTCATGTTCAACTGATACCCCAAAAATTTTGGATGCGTTTTTCTCAAAACATGCTTCTGTGGAGATGGAATAAAGCAGTACTAAGGAGATGATTACTTTATACACCTTTTCACCTGCAGCCACAAAATAGCAAAGAGACCCATCAACATCAACATTAATGGGGAAACACTAACAACAGAGGAGTCCCCAATCTATCTAGGAGTAAAAATGTACAAACAATTGAAGCAAGATGGACACATCTACAACCTCAGGGAAAATGCATGAAAGCGCCTAAACCTCATCAAACGGCTAGTTAGTACAAATTGGGGGAGCGGATTAACAAAATTCGTCAACTATACCTCGGCTGTGTGAGATCAGTGATATAATATAACCTCCCCCTCCAGACCATTGTAAGTACTAACACCATGTCATCTCTAGACCGTGTGCAGAACCAAGCTCTCAAATTAATTTGTGGAATGATGAGACCACCACCCACAGCCGTATGTGAGATAGATGCCAATATAGAGCCGCTGGATATCAGGCGTAAAAGAGCTCTGACTGAAACTGTCGAGAGATACAGGAGACAAAAAGAAAGACCCCCTCAAACAAAATTCTGATCGACACTTGGAAACAAACACGAAGACTGAAATAACTGTCTCTACTGGACATAGCCAAAGAGGAAATGGTAAACATCATCTTCCACAAGAGAGAGAAATGGAAAACAAATACTTTGGACCACCCCCTTGGGAGAACTTCCACCAACCAACTGTCAAAACACAACTGATACATAAACACGGCCAACAACGTAACATTACCCACAGTCTTGAAGACGTGTGATTTGGAGACAAAAAAAAAAACAAAAAAAACTCAGTTACCCAGCATCATCAATACAGGCCTACACAGATGGTCCAGCTTTCAAAACCACCTCTTTTGCAGGACATGGCGTCTACATGCGGTACCCGGATAGATCCTCTTATGAGTTCTGCGATTCCTGTGACGAAATGTGTTCAAATTACGAAGCGGAAGCTGAGGCCATCAAAACACCCGTTGAATTACTACACCAACAGTTTGACATTTAGGAGCGAAAACGATCAGACACCATGTTTGCTTTGGAACGGACTCCATATGAAAACAAAGACATCTTCCTTATAGAAAGATCGATTCACAACTGGATCACAGCCCACTCCATCGGTGTAACCCTACAATGGATCCCTGGACACAGTGATCTAACCGGAAATGAGACAGCTGATAGACTTGCTAAAACAGGATCCTCTAAACAACAAAAGGACAGACCCTGCAGTATGAGAACAGTCAAACAGATACTCAGAAACAACACATAGGAAATCTGGCTGAACAGATGGGCAAACGGTCCGACTTGCCGAAACGTCTTTAATGAAATGACTCACCCAAAAGACAACGACAACATCAACAGACTCAATAGGAGAAATCAAAGTCTTATCTTTCAGTTTCGAACTAGACACATAAGAGTCAGTAGTCATTTAAATCGTATTAACCCTCAGCACCTTCCCATGTGTAGATAGTGCTGTCGTCTTTATGAAATAACCAGACTTCTCCTCATGGAGTGTCCACCACTCACAAATGGCAGGAAAAAAATCAATTAAATACCCCTACAATCACCAATTCACTATTTGGAACCTTGGAACAACTGCAGAAAACCTGCACTTTTCTAAAAAAATAGCATTGGGCTGCCAAGAGTAGACATGCTCAGCAGCAATAGGATATCGACAACAATAGTACTCAAACGTGTTACTCTTTTATCGGCGAACGGTGCCTCACAGGGCTGTGTGTGGTTTCCCCGGAAAGGGGGACTCCCTGTACGGGCGATGAGGAACAGTTGCATGTCAGCTCAAACGACGTGCACTGGCGCAGTTATTTCACTGCACTATTGAATGGACATGAGGTAAAGCATACATGTAGGCGTGCGGTGGTAGGGAAAGCAAACCCGTAAAAATTGCTTGCTGAAATTGGATGATGTCGGGCCTAAATTGGATGATGTCGGGCCTAAAGCGCAGATATCGCAGCTCAGCTGTAAACTACGACACAAAGTACATACCGCTCAAACAGGATCAGCATGTGAGAGTGAGATATGGTCGAGTGAACGCAAACAGTAAACAACAAAACTGGTTACTCGTTATAATACAGGTTGCAAAATAATAAAATAAAATAAAAATACACCTTTATTGTTAAAACAATGAAACATATATTGTTGCTAATATACTTTTATAACTGTAACCACGTAATTATTTCTCACTTTGTCAATGCCATTTCATTTTTGAAAATGTAAAACTACCAGTACGTGCATAAAAATTTGATACTGGTATTTAGAAAAAATCTGAAAACAACAAAAGAATTGACTGCTTACTTTACTAGACATTTAAAAATGATTTGGATGATGTGAAGTTGGATAAATGAGATTTTCGTAAATCAGAAGTACAATGTTTACATTTTTCAAACCATAACAATGACGCCTGGCAAAATTTGGCGCACTGAGCACGTGTCCCACCTGCCTGACCCTAGTTACGTCACTAGTATATATATATATATATTCATTCCAATATTCACATATAAAAATAGACTGAGGATTAGGTTATAAAATATGTTTTGTTCCAACATAATTTATGCAAGAAGTCAGCCTCACTCGAATTTGCTTGTGTAACGTCTCATTTTTTTCAACTTCCACCCTTTCTCTGTCGTCACACTTCGTCATCAAAATTTAGACAACCTCCCGCCTCATGACTCCACAAATATAACTCGGCCTTAAACAAATCACCAAACCAACATAACAGAGCAGCAAGAGAAAATAGAATTCATTATTACGGTTTCACATAATTCCCTGACTAAACTGTTTATCGGTTTACCCCACAACAGTTTCCTAGTCCTCTGTGAGTTAACAGTGAGCACCAAGTAACAAGAAACAAACAAACAAACAAACAAAAATCTCGACTTTTCACAAATGGAAATCAATTTGGAATGTTTTGAAAGCGCTAGGTGGCCACTGCTTTTCCCACGAGTTTTGTCGAGTACCACTAAATTAAGGCTATTTTAGACCCAATCTGTGGGCCGAGATATTGCTGTTTGTGAACTTCTGCCTATTCGTGACTAGTGTGGTGTTTTCAGTGTTATTCAAAGATTCTTAAGGACAAAAAAAGTAATAATCAAAGTTCGGATGGCCTTAAACTAATTATTATGGTTAACTTTGTTTGGCTTAGTTAATGCGTTTGTTTTTTTGTTTTTGTTTTGCCCGGCATGGTTCTTCTCATAGACAAAGAGAGACTAGGACTATTGCTCCCTCAGGCATGACGTACAAGGCCACTAATATGAGATTGTGCATGAGACTAGTAAAACTTCATCAGGTTAAACAAAGTGCTACAGAAACAACAGTTATTGGAGCATGTGAATGTTTGGTGCAGGCTTTGCTGTAAGGGGATGATACAGTGCTGGCCCCATGCTCCATAAAGAGCGAGCGATAAAATGGTGATAATGAAGGAATTGTAATTTGAGCGTCTTATTGGCAGTGTGGTTAGAGCTATTGCCTCTCGTGGCAAGTGAACGGTTCTGGGGTTTAAAATCCGGGTGCGACACGCTTCAGTCTGCCCAGCTGTAAATGGATACTTGACTCTGCTGTTTCAATTAGGGTAAACAAGAGGGACGACAAACTCCAATGCCACTTCACAGAACTGGACCTGGCACAGTGGTATCCGCTATGGGAATAACTTCATAATTTTTTTTTTTATTGTAGCTTGTTAGTACTGCATTTAGTGTTGTGCCCTCTTTGTTTGTCTTGTCTTCCTGTAATAAAATAAAAATAAAAACGCCATGTTTGCTTAGGTCTTGTACTCTCGTGCTGTGAAACTGAGCTACGAGACTACAAATGCGGTTATTACCCTTGAGATTAGATTTGTGCGGCTAATATGACAGATTGTAACAAATGTGGGCTGCGAAACATTTGAGAGAATATAAGACCCCGCCTTTTTGTGCGTCATATCACGTCTCCCTTTACTTCACTACCACACAGTTCTACCCATCACTTCACCTGTAAATTACCTCCAAAATAATACTCTTCAACAACACCTTCGAGTCACTCCATTCCGCGCCGTCCCATTCAAGTAACATCACAAAATTTCTTTCAGTCATGTCAGTTCTGTTCCCTTTCTCGCTGCCTTTGTCTTCCCTAACTCAACAGCAGATTCGGGTACCCATTTAGAGCTTGGAAGACTGGAGCGTGACGTTTTTGTGTCTCGATCCCAGAACCAGGTAATTATGCCGCGATAGAAAAGCACTCTAACCGCTGAGCCAGTCGGACGCTCTTCGCTAACATTGCGCATCATAATATCTAACAGTAACATCACTTCTCACGGCCTTTCCTAATCATTACACTTCACAGATGCTCTTCCAGAAGCTCTTCCAATCACATCATATTACACAGTCTATAGCAGACACATTGATGACAAGAAACAAACAAGCATCAGTAGAACAGAAGACGATTAGAAAGCGCTGGCAACGGATAGAGCACACATTGGGTAATAAGTTAAAAGCATTACGAGGCAGTCCTTGTTCTGGAATCCTCAGGGTAAGAGAGATAGAGGAGGACCAAGGAACACACGGAAAAGCGAACTGTAGACAGACATGAAGGGACTGAAGAAGATGTTACGGTTTTGTTGAAGGTGTATATTATCCACCAATGTTGAATGTAGATGTAGAATGTGGATGTATCACCACTAGACACCAGAGATGATGAAGGCGGAGAAGTATGGTGTCTTTGGTCTGGTTTGTGTATATGATGTAGATGTGGAGTCAAACAGGTAGCAGTAAAGTAGAGTCCACACAGGACGTCACATAAACTCACGACGTAGAAAGTCAATGAACGTTGTAACTGCTAGTGACGTTTCCATCATTTATTGGGACGCCACAATGACAAGATGTGTAGACATTAACATGTAGAACAGTCTTCATTATATCGACATAGTCAGCACAACATTCGACAGCAGACAGCATAATAATGGTGAATCAAATCTTGGGCTTCAATGCATCATAATCGACTGTAAATGTATTCAGGTGTGGAAAACATCATCCTTTTCTATAACAGTCGATATCTTTATAAATGTATAAATGTAGGAGATTAAATTCCTTCTCCTTCTCTGACCTCCAGCAAGACAGGCATGACTTCTGGAGTATCAAGTAATGTCCTCTGATTCCCTATAATAACAACGGTATCAAACCTAGACTGACGTGGAACCGCCAGAGCAGTAAAGTCCAACCAGCAGATAGCCTTTAGGACATGCATCAACCCGATGCATCACAACATGGTGATTCGTGAGTTGAAAACTTCTCATAACGTCGACGCTTTCCCGCCCAAGGAAAGTTGACAACTAGGCACAAAATGTCAATCATAAAAGTTAGCGACAATGATAATCAATGTAGAGCAATTACCTTCTCTTCAAGAATAAATACACAACTCACTCGCCTCCAGGCGCTTTGAATCACAAAGGGAAATATCATCTGAGATGAACACTATAGAGAACTTCCATTTTCCGAACAATATAACATGACAGACGCTGAAAATGCGTCTGTCTCACTCGGCAAAATCTGTGACACTGCCTGGGCGGAAGCTGGTGCAAAACCCACAACCAAAAACCCAGACATGCGCAGAACCGTTCGATTTGAATACAATTCACACAACGTCGAAGCTATGGGCACATTCTAAGAACTACACTTAAAATCGAGCCTTATAAGGATAGGAAATAACTATCGACGCAGGTTAACAAACGTTTACAAGAAAAATGAGCCTGAGCGCTCCATAAGTGGACATGACCCCACATCGGTCAACTCACAATAATACCGGCAACCGAAGGGCATAAGAACAGGTAACTACCTAAAGTAAAAAGTAACTCCAATTCCAAGAGTTATATACCTTGCATTAGAAAAATTGCGTACACAGATAACATAGAGAAATTCTTATGTGTAACATACTACCGCAACCTCCCGATAAAAAAAAAAGAAACATTTTTTTTTTAAAAATCCATGAGCAAGCTAAAAGCGGCTCAAACGCACGAATTATGCGCGGATAAATAGACAAACTGTCTAACATGAGGCTAAATCGATACATAGAGTGACAAGTGAGAATATATCTCAGCAGAGAAAATCTGTCTCAAAATATATAAATATATCGGGGAGGTGCCACCAACCACACATCACATTGCTGGTCACGTTAGCATGTAAACGTAATATACATATCTTGTATGCAAGTGTAATAATAATCATTATCAAAATAGCGATGTCATTATCCTAGCACCGATTCAAAAGGATGTACACATGTGATAGTAAATATTACACTACCTAAACATGTAATAATATTATAATGCAATACATAATGAAATACGTTGAAGATACATGAAGATCCAGGTCAATGACAAAAGGACATATCTTCTGTCGTTCCAATGGTAAGTATAGACTTCACAACTCTTCATGCTTGACAACAGTAAGGTAACTTCTCAGATCATCAATGACATGCTGAGGAAATACAATCAATATAATCCTATTTAACAACCAATAAGTTTCATAATATACAATACATTTTTATTAATAATTGTGGCCGAGTGAACTTTCGGCCCTTATATTGCCTACTCAGCCTTCTTCTGTTATATTAAAGATGGTAACAGAAGAAGATGATAACAAAGCACATTAATATGAGTTCACATAAAGTGAGAGCAGATGTGCTAATGTATGGTTATAATATAGCTGTGTTATGCTGGTGCGTTCATAAGGCCGAAAGGCATGAAATTCCATTGAAAAAGGCCTCTAGGTGTAGAAAAAGCAGTAAAAGGTTTGGCGCGTTCAGATAAAGGAACTTGCCAATATCCTTTAGACAAATCAAGTTTAGTGAAAAAAATGAGATTTAGAAAGCCTAGTAAGTAGGTCTTCTAGTCTTCTTCTTCTTCTTCTTGCGATCGCATCTTTGATGATTACACCGTCAGACGAGTTCTCATGATGAATTCGACTGTTGTTTGAAGTTCCTCTTTAACTCCATATAGCTTTGAGTTTAGTGTTGAGTCATTCGGCCAGTATATCTTTCTTAACTGGTCATACAGAGGACAGTCCTGTAGAACATGCTCAGCAGTTTGTTCGTTTAATCCACATGTGCACAGTGGTGAAGCAGACAATCGTAGCTTGTGCATGTGTTTATTCAGTTTGTTATGCCCTGTCCCGAGTCGAAAAATAGTTATCTGTCCCTGCCGGTCGAGAGTGTGATAGTCGTCTTTGGGTTGGTTCTGTTCTCTTCTGATAGTCTGGATAGCTCTCTTTTTCTCAAAGTATGTGACTTCATTATCTTCTTGTTCACATTCTCCTCCCTTTTTTGCAAGTTTA
This sequence comes from Oreohelix idahoensis, assembly GCA_024509875.1. Taxonomy (NCBI): domain Eukaryota; kingdom Metazoa; phylum Mollusca; class Gastropoda; order Stylommatophora; family Oreohelicidae; genus Oreohelix; species Oreohelix idahoensis. The sequence continues at coordinate 105,139 of JAMPIV010007332.1, read as the reverse complement.
TCTGCCTTTTCATTTCCGGGTACACCACAATGAGATGGTACCCACTGAAGTATGGTTCTCTTTTTGGCAGCTACCTTGTTTAGTTCATTTCTCAGATGCGGGAGTTTACCACCCTTGAGAGCTTGCAGGACAGACAGTGCATCTGTGACGATGACTACCTGGTGGCAGTCAGAGTTGGTGTTATAAATCATATTTGCAGCTTGCTCTAGAGCTTGAACCTCAGCTGTATAGTTGGAACAGAATTTACCAGTGGGAATGTGCCTAGTCTCATAGTGGTTGTCAGGATATGAGATAAAGATACCGGCACCTCCATTCCTAACAGCATTAGTTGCTGATCCATCTGTATAGGCATGTATCCATGATTGATCGGGATAGCTTTCGTGGATCATACTCAATGTAGCAGTTCGTTTTTGCAGATCATTATACTCACATCCACTTGTGAGACCACTGACTGATGTATTAATTTGGAGGGCACTGCTGGCCTGCTCCCATGGTACAGGGTATAGGGTGGGCTTCAGTGGTGTTGTCTTCATGGATAGGTCCTCTTGATGCTGTCTTATAAGTCTTTTCCCCCGATGCACAAAGCTGCTACGCTTTAGACGTCCCAATGCCAGATCATCTAGTCTTGCCTTCATTGGGTGCATTGGCATACTGTTGTACTTTTCCATCTGGATCATGGTTTTTGTGTCTCTTCTATGGGACAATGTCTGTAATCCAGCAACCTTCTGCATCTCTGTTATTGGTGTAGTTTTCATGGCTCCTGTAATGAGCCTGAGAGCTTGATTTTGCACCCTGTCCAAAGACTGCAGATGTGAGTTAGCAGCTGATGACCATGCTGCTGAGCTAAACTCTAAGTGTGGTCTTATTACTCCATTATAAATCTTCTTTAGATTTCGTTCATTTGCTCCCCAGTTGGTACCTGCTAATTTTCTGAGTATGCCTAGTCGTCTTCGGGCCTTTCCTTCTGCATTTTCAATGTGCTTATTCCATGTAAGCCTTTGGTCAAATGTCACCCCAAGATAGGTGGGGTAGCTTTCTTCCTTGATCACGGTTGTCCCTAGGTGTATGTTAGCTGATTTGTCCTTGGGGGCGAGGGAGAACAGTGTTGTGTAGGTTTTGTCTGTGTTTATTGTGATAAGCCATTTCTCTGCCCATGACACTAGCATGTCTGCTGCCCGCTGCATTCTATAATTTGCTGTGGTGACATTTTCATCAGCGCACCAGAGTACTAGGTCATCTGCATATAAGGCAGCTTTAACTCCTGCAGGGAGATCTTTCACCAGGTCATTGATGTAAACAAGGAAGAGTGTTGGGGAAATTACTCCTCCTTGAGGTACCCCCTGATGGAGCAACACTTTTCTGCTCTGCAGACCATCAAGAGTGACTCTAGTTCTCCTGTTATGCAAGTATGACTGGATCCATTTCATCATGTTGCCTTGGATTCCACTTCTCCTAAGTTTTGCAATGAGGCCATCTTTCCACACCTTGTCAAAGGCCTGCTTGAAGTCGACCCAGATCGTTAGGACCTTTTTCTTCTCCTGGAAGGCATCTTCTATTGCTTGAGACAAGTAACTTGGTCTTCTATACTGTAGCATTCTCTAAATCCAGCTTGTTCCGGCACCAGGATCTGCTCAGACTCTAAATACCATTTCAATCTGTGGTTGACTATTCGCTCCATAGTCTTCCCAACACAGCTTGTGAGACTGATTGGCCGGTAACTTGCAGCCTCGGTCTTACATTTCCCTTTCTTTAGTGTGGGTATTGTGATGGCTTCTCTCCATACTTGGGGTACCGTTCCTTTCAACCAGCTGTGGTTGAATATCTCAAGCAGTTTTGTCTTTGCTGCTGAGCTCAGATTTACTAGCATTTCGTTGCTGATTTTGTCTGGGCCGGGTGACTTTTGAAACTTAAGCTTGGAAATAGCCTTCTGTAGTTCTCCTAGTGTGATGGGTTCCCTCATTGGGGCAGGAGTATCTGTCTGTCCCATGGTTGCCAGTATTTCTTTTCTTATCTCTCTCTGATGATCTATGTTAATGGGTAAGTTGCTTTCTGAACTGTATCTTCTAGCAAACAAGTCTGCAGCTTGTTTTCCTCTGAAAAGTTTGCCACCTTCATCCAATGTGATAGTCTGCCTAGGTGAGGAACGCTCTTCATTTAGAGACATGACTAATCTCCAAAGTTTCCTGCCGTCTTTCTCAAGGTTCAGCGATGCCGTTTTAGTTCTCCAGCTTTTCCGTTTTTCTTCTAGCTTTGTTCTCTGAAACTCTGCTACAGCCTTTTTCCATTTGTTGTGAGTTTCAAGTGAAGGCTGAGACTCTGCGTCCTTTCTAGCCCTGTCCATGGCTTCCTGACGTTCTTGGAGTGTGCTGGACCAGTATGGTATGTAGTTACGCCGGCATCCTTTGGGAATGGTTTCTTTTGCAGCTTGTAGTATGCATCTGTTGAAGTCTTTTACCACTTCATTAATGTCTCTGTTCTGTACCTTGAGGGTAGACAGCAGCGTGTTCACCTGATGCCTGAATAAACCCCAGTTGGCTTTTTTGTAGTTCCATCTTGTAATGGCTGGGCCTGTACTGAGAGTTGCACTCTGGACAGTAAGAAAGATTGGGCGATGGTCGCTTCCCCCTAGTTGGTCTCCTACTTCTCTACTAATAGATCCAGCTATATCTGGTGTGGAGAAGGCAAGATCTGGTGTTGAAGTTGTATGCCAGCCTCTGGAGTAGAAGGTAGGAGTATCTGTGGCATTATTGACTAGGATTAGGGAGTGATCATCTTGCCAAGTTTCAACCTCTTCACCTCTGTGATCCAGATGGTTATAGCCCCAGCTCTGGGAGTGGCTATTAAAGTCTCCAACTGCTATAAAGTTGGTGGCTGGTACCTGTATAGAGCTGAGACTCAGGGGTTTGTTGTTCGGACAGTAATAGTTCAGGAGTTCTATTTCCATCTTGTCTACCTTTATCTGCAACAGCTGATATTCTGCTCCATCCATGAAGGTTTTCCTTTCGTGTGCAGGAATGTTATTCCTTACAAGAGTAAGTACTCCTCCTTTTCGTCTATCTCTTCTGTCGGATCTGAAGCATTGATATCCCCTTATTTTAAAGGTTTGATCTGCTTTCAAGTGAGTCTCTTGGATACAGCAAACACTGACTTGCTTCTCATACAAGATGTTTTCCAGCTCTGTCTTTTTGCTGTATCCAGCCTGCTTGCTGTTCACTCCCTCTGCATTCCAGTGCATCATGACAAGTGGCACTCTGGGTTTCTCTTTTTCTGTTTTGTTTTGGTCAGTAATTCTCCGCCGTCTGCTGACTCCACAAGACGGTCTAGAGGGTCCTCCAGTAGCTGAGGGTGGGCTCTGTCGAGGCTCAGAGCCCGGCACTGCACCTGCCTGGTGGAGCTCCACAGGGCGAGCACCAGTACGAGATTTATTTGACGGTGTACTCTCCATAGAAAAAAAAAAAGCGAGTTGCGTGATACTGTGGTTTCCGGTGCGCCTTCTGGCCCAGTATCTATGACTTTAGCACCTGTTCAACGGGAGAGTGGGCTCATCCCTAATCTGTTTATGTTCCCAGTAGTAGACTATTCGCAAGCAGCCTGGGGGTGTCACTGCTCTGCGCGGACCTTGTTTACCGAGGCGGCGTCCGAGCTCGTATGGTGAAAATATGGTTGCATTATCTTCAAAATAGCCCTGTCTTTCCTGCCATCCTGCAACTTTGAGTTAGGGAGTTCTGAGCTCCAGTCTCTTTCCCAGGCATTTTATCCTGGCCTGGCACGCATACAGAGGACCCCACTTCTGGTTCTAAGTTAGCAGTTGGGGACAGGTGGGGTAGCACACTGTGCATTCCCCGTCATCCAGGGGGCTCTCCAACTATGCAGAGCTTGCACAATGCTGTGCTCTGGTTCTGGGCTCACCCAAGGAATCCTCACGTCCTGCACAGAGCCACTTCCAGATACCCACCACCTGCCAACCCCCCATTGTAGAAATCTCCTGCATGCGGCCATCCAGTCAAGAGCCAGTATTAAGTCTGGTGCCCAAGTGATTCCCCCCAAGCTCAGTGTGCAATTCTGGGTTCTCATCATGCTGCAACACAGGGGGGATTGTGATGCTCAGCCATCTCTCTCAACTCTGCACCGATAAATGACATCGGGGACTTAACTGTGTCTCAGTACTGGGAGGCCCCGTTTCCGGGTACACCACACACAGCCAGTTGAGGCAACGGTCGCCGTGGGCGTGTCTTCAGTGGGGAAGTTGTGGAGTCTTCCTGTCCATGTTCTTGCACATCCTAACACTGCCCGCAAGACATCGGAGGTTTGGAGAGTGGCCTTCTCTGCTTTTTTTTAGCCGGGGTGGGCTCCCCGGGCAAGTCTCGATGGGGATCGGGACGTGTCCACGCGCCAGTGGGCCCAGCATCGGCCGCATCTGTTGGAGGACTTGCTCTGCCAGGTTTGAGTTAGTAAATTCCAACTTTGTCATCTTCTTGGCATTGTGATGCTGGGGTGCCTGTGGATTTCCTAACGCCCCGGGTAGAAGCCAGAAGTGTACTGTGCCAGCTCTGGGGGAGATAAAGGGGGTGTTTCTGCGTCTCCTTGTGATACGTAGCCAAGGTAGGGCTCACAGTGCTCTTTCCCCGCCACCAAATTGCCTGCTGGTTACGCCGAGTTCTCCGAGGCTCTAGGCATGTGACCAAGAGTTGAAGGCAATAGGATCGTCACGTCCTGAGTCTCTGTGCCTGTACGATGGGTTCCGATCTTCAGGGAGCAGTCCACACTCGTTCCCACTCCCAAGACTTGTTCAGTATCCATCTGGCTCCTTCCCACCCACAGAGGGCGTGTACGGTGTAGTGCACCGGTTTTATTATCGAGGTTTGCTCCTCTAGATCCGTTGTGTTTAGCCTGAGGATTCGCACCCTCAGTTACCAGGACTACCTCGAGGAGGGTGTGGCTCTTCACCACGCACAACGATCTTGGGGTATGAGAGGTTTTGCTAGGCCAAGAGACTAACACCGCAATGGTCGCTCCTTTCATGAACAGAATTCACTAGGCCTAGGGTGAAGCAAGGGGGGAAACCCACTACCCACAACACCAGCACATCATACTCCCTGTCTGTAGACTTTGCCCCAGGTCTTCTAGTAAAGGCATAGGTTCAGCATCGAACTTTGTAACTTGATTCAATTTGCGATAGTCAACGCAAAGACGTATGTTATTGTCTTTTTTCCGAACAATAACCATCGGCGAAGAATATGCATAAGTGGATGGTTCAATTATTTTTAAATCTATCATCTCATCCAACTCCTTCTCAACCTGTGCTTGAAAATGTATAGGAATAGGATAAGGTCTGACTCTAATAGGAGTATGGTCAGTTAGAACAATGTCATGTTCAATGACATGAGTTTGTCCAGGGATGTCAGTGAGGACATCCTGAAATGTTTGTAACATAACCGAAACTTGTCGCTGTTCTCCTAGAGATAAATCAGGAGAAACAGTAACATTTTTCCATGATTCACTAGAATGAAGTGGAATCATCGGAAGCGGAAAATTTACATCCGAAAAACTTGTTTCCTCATCCTGTATTACGGACAGTGATGAGTAATGACCATGTTGGGCTGGAGAATCGTCCGTTGCCTGGAAAATAGGCTGTAAATAATCAGGAAGTTCGTGGGATTCCGTAAGCATGTTGATGTGGAAGGTTTTATGCTTCCCGTCAACATCGACAATATAGTCAACATCTGAAATTTTCGATATTATATCGTACGGACCTTTCCAAGAAATAAGAAGTCTGTTTTCCCTACAAGGTAGCAAAACAAATGCTTTGTCACCAGGACAAAGTTGTCGTAAGGTTCTCTTCTTATTGGCAAATTGCCTTGCCTTCTGTTTAGCAAATTCAGAAGAAGTTGCCAATTTGCATGCTTCGATAATCTTTTGTCTCAGCGCGATGACATATTCGTAAGAGGATTTTGTGTCATCGGTAATATGATCAGCGGTTATGAGATCGTGAAGCAAAGACATAGGGCCGCGCGGTCGCGCGCCAAAGACAAGTTCAAAGGGAGAAAATCCTGTATGTTCATTGGGGACCTCTCTGTAAGCGAAGAGGGCTGCAGGTAAAACCCTGTCCCAATCTTGAGGATGATCCTCAGTTATTTTCCCTAATAAGTTTTTGAGTGTTCTATTTAGGCGTTCGACCATCCCATTAGACATTGGATGATAGATACTACTCAAAGATCTCTCTATCTGTAGAGTAGACATCACTTGAGACATGGTATCCGATATTAGTTGGGTGCCATGATCTGACAATATTTCTCCGGGGAATCCCAGACGAGAAAATATTAGCCAAAGAGCGTCTGAAACATCGGCAGTGGAAATGCTCTTCAGAGGAATAGCCTCTGGCCAACGTGTGCACATGTCCACACACGTTAAGATAAACTGATGTCCTCTGGCAGATTTGATCTTAAACGGACCAATAATGTCTATTGCCATTTTCTGAAACGGCCGAATAGGAATGTCTGCAGCCTGAATAGGTGCAGCATGGCGTGGACCTTTGGATTTGACCTCTTGACATACTTTACAAGATCGACAATAAATCCGTATGTCCTTGTTTACAAAAGGCCAAAAGAAAGCCGCAAGAACTCTAGACTTCGTACGGGAAAAACCCATATGTCCAGCACACTGAGAGTCGTGAGCCTGCTGCAAAATTTTAACTCTCAAATTCTTGGGTACAAGAATCTGAGAATGACTTGACTTAGTGGAGTCTTGAACCATACGTACAAGTACGCCATTCTTCATTGTAATCCAAGATTTACGATTTGTATCTTTATTCGGATCACCTTTTGTTGCAAGAGTGAAGAATTTCTTTAGAGTCGGATCATCTTCTTGCTGTTTTATAAACGAGTCACGAGAAATTACCAAGGGATCATCTTGGTTATGCACTTCATTATCTTCATTAGATGAAGTTTGAGGCATATTAAGAGCTTGAGCTCTAGTGACTACAGCATTAGCAATTTGCATATTTTGTTTTTCCCAAACGGAAATCTGTTGCGGAGTGCGATCTTTGACTCCGTGAATACGACCGATGATAAGATCAGCGATCGGATTCGGCAGAAGACATGCGTGTACATCTCCTGTAAAGAAAGGAGTAGCAATCCTAATGATAGCAGTAGAGTATTTCTCTAAGGTGCCGCCAAATGTTACACATTTGACTACTTTTCCTGTAGCACGAGAAGGATCTACGAGTGACTGCCTAACACCAATTGTGGTGCACCCAGAATCAAAAAGAACTGAGACTGGATTGTCGTTTACTAAACCTTTGTGTAAGACAAGAGAACCTCTTCCATCATGCGCTACTGACGCAGGAAGAGCGGGAAGAGGATGGCCACAACTTAAAGTGGACACCGTAGTTGGTTCAAATAATGTTTTGCATTGGGGGCACTGAGATGCTCTCCCAAAATCAAAAGCAGAACATGCCATATTATTAGCGTCATTATTATCTTTAGTCTGTTTATAGGCTTCATGTGACTCTTGCTGTGCAGAGTTTGCCTGATAATGTGATTTATGTTTTTTGTGTTGTGATCTACCTCGATTATTATTGCCTCTATAATCATTATTGTATCCTCTATTGTAACCCCTATTTGGGTTTGAGTCATAGTTCTCATGGTTACCATTATCATATTCATTATAATGAGTATCTCTATACTTATGATCTTGTTGTCTCCGTGACGGATAACTTAATAATAATAATAAATTTTTTAAGCACCAAACACGGCGCATAAGGCAGAAACCAGTGCTCTCCAGGTTGTTCGTTGTGACGCCACTCCTCTTAGCTCTTGCACATTATTTAGGCCCAACGTTCTTCCTTCTCTTATTATTGTTCTTCTGAGTGTTTCTTTTGGTCTTCCTTTTTTCCTCTTACCCTCAGGAACCCAAGTGAGCGCCTGTAGTGGTATTCTGTTGTTTTGCATTCGTAGGACATGACCGATATATGACCATCGTCTTTTCCTTATATAGTCGGAGACATATTTCTGCCTAGAGTCTTCTCTTATTTGTCGATTAGTCTTGAATTCTTTCCAACTGATGTTCATGAGTTTTCTAAGACATTTGTTCTCGAATGTATTCAGCTTGTTCTCCAATGATTTTGTTATTTTCCAACTCTCACAGCCGTATGTTAACACTAAGATAACATTTGAATTAAACAGACGAAGCTTGGTATGTATATTCAATGATCGTAATTTCCAAATGTTAGATAATCTATTGAAGGCGCTAGCTGCCAAAGCAATTCTAGTATGGATTTCTCTTGTTGTGTCACCATCCTGAGTCATTTTACTGCCTAAATAATTGAAACTTTCAACTTTCTGTAGTTTTCCCCCGTTCAAGATGATATCAAAGGTCTCGTTAGAAAAGTTCATAGCTTTAGTTTTAGAGGCATTTATTTGGAGACCTATTTTAACTGAGAGATGACACAAATTATTTATTGCTTCTTGGGATTGTCTTGGTGTTGAACTTAAGAATGCTACATCATCTGCGAAATCCAGGTCCCCCACTAATTTTCCATTTGTCCATTTTATACCCAATTGTTCATTGTGGGTAGAGTTTCTCATAACCCAATCAATAGCTATTCCAAAAAGTAGTGGTGACATAATACAGCCTTGTTTCACCCCTGTTTCTACTGTAAACCATTCTGTATTCCCTTTATTTGTTCTAACACAGCATCTTGCATTGTCATATAGCGCTTTGATTATATTCACATATTTTGTTGGAAAACCATAGATTGTAAGTATCTTCCACAATGATGGGCGGTGTAGACTATCAAAGGCTTTTTGAAAATCGACGAAGGTGATAATAAGTGGCGATTGCCTTTCCACTGATTCTTCTATAATTGTTCTTAGTGTGAATATTTGATCAATACATGATCGTTTCGGCCTGAAACCCGCTTGTTCTTCTCTGATCTTTTCGTCAGCATGCAATTTAAGTCTTTCTAACATCATGCAACATAATAATTTTCCAGGATAACTTGGATAGTTTCTATAATGACTTCCTCTACGGAAATTCCTATAATTGTGACCAAACTATTATGGTTACCCTTTTTATCAAACCTGTTTTGTGGTCCCTGAAATTTATGTGAGTAATTAGGGTTGTATGGTGTTGCTGAAGCAACTGGCATACCTTCCTTAACCTTAGCATTGCTAAAAGCTACGTCCGGATGTGCAGTGACATATTGGGTACAATATTCTTCCATTTCTTTTAGTGTCTTGGGTTTACGCTCATGTAGGAATTCAAGGAATGGTTTATTTACACTTGACATAATCTTTTCTCTGAGCAACAAGTCCATAAGAGCTTCATATGTCTTTTCTGTTTTGGACAATTCAATCCAACGATTAAATGTAAGACGTGTCCTTGCAATGAATTCTGAGAATTCTACTCCTGATTCAGGTACCATTTTCTTAAACAAAAGACGGTAACCATCCTCTGTTAATTAATATTTTTTTAACAAGGCTGCTCTGATAACATCATAATTATTCTGATCAGCCTCTTCTACCAAGCTTAAACTAGTCAGAGTGTCACCTTTCAGTATCTCAGATAACTGATTAGCATATTGTGATCTATCCACATTATGATTTCGACAAGAACGATCAAATCTATCTAGCCAAACTGTTATATCGTCACTGGATGGATTAAATGCTGGTAGCTTGATCTTGTAAATAAAAGGTTTAGCATTACCACCAGATGACTGATTAACATTACTCATGTTTGTCAATTTCAACTTTTCTAACTCAAATGCTAAAAGTTTTTCTTGATGTTCATGTTCCATCTTTGTTTTTCTCTAGTCAGCTTCTCTATCTAATCTCTTTTGTTCAGCTTCAGTTTCTCTTTCTAATCTTTTTTGTTCAGCTTCTCTATTTTGATTTTCCATTTCCATTTGGAATCTCTTTTCGTCCACTTGCTTCTGCAATTTCTTTTGTTCAAATTCTAATTCCATTCTTCTATCATCAGCTTTTTGTTTTTTCTCTTCAGCCTTCAGTTTATCAATTTCCAAATTTTGTGCTTGTTGATATTGAGCAGTCGCATATTCCTCCAATTTATCACCTGTCTTTCCAAGGGATTTACCCAGCTCAATAAAATAATCAAGTGTAGACATATTGTCTAATATTATGAGTCACAAAACCTGAAATAATTAACTATCTTATTTCAATCTTAATAGTAACAAGTCTTAAATCAAGCACTTGAATAATCACACCACATTATATTATCCCAATCTCTGTGCGAAACAAGTCTATGTCCAAGAACTTGTATATGAACCTTTATAGAAATATCATCAGTCAATTCTTTATCATAAGTGCACTTCCCATTCAATAGTGCATGACACTATTCATCATTTATTTATCATCAGTGTATTGATAATAGTGCATCAGTATAATCCATTAATTAATTACCATAAGTGTAACTACTAACAAATGTAAACAAAATCACAGTGTAAACAAAACTACAATGTAAACAATAACAATGTAAACAATAACAATGTAAACAATAACAAAGATCAGAAACAATATGAAAACATTCGCAAGATACAGCGAAAAATAAAGAAAATATCACAAACAATGTGATGATATCTGCGATTAAATTAAACAAAACACATGACACCACAGTGTATAAATATAAATGGTGTATAAAACTAAACTATAGAAAAGAGGAGACCTACAAGTACAAACAAATCAAAATAAAACTAAAGAAAGCGAAAAATAACGAAAACAAAACTGCACATATCGTCACAACTAAACAAATATAGCAACAGTTGTCGCTAGCAGATTTTCAATTAAGAAAACCGCACCTATAGACCACTAATACAAGACCTCTATCACGTGGTATATCTTATATTAGTCACACGCCCAACCTCCCACTGACATGTAAACATATAAATAAATAAATAACATATAAACATATAACATATAACAATATGAGAAGAAACAGAAGGCTCAGCAGAAGTATAAGGGCACAGTTCACAAACAAAACAGGCCACTTAACTTTAGCAGATCCAATCGTCTGTACAGCAAAAACAAATGGTAATCAGCATCCTAAGGATAGAAGATCCAACGTTGATCACACATCTGAAATTGCATCAAAACTGCCACGACGATGGTACTTGAGCTTCAGAACAATGTAAGTAATGTAGATACGGTACTTGGCCTTCTCAATACAAGAACTCGATCCAATTCGGAACATGGCCTTCTAAATAGCAGCAAGTCGATTCAACTGGCAACGTATGTCGCAACGCCGGGTACTGTCATTTCACTGGCATAAGTAATGCTACGCTGAAGTATCATTTCTTGTAGTTGAAGAATAAATGTTGAATGTAGTGGGTAAGGGACCCCGTATGTGCTGGCTACCAGACGAAATCCAGCTTATGGCCACCAAATGTTGAAGGTGTATATTATCCACCAATGTTGAATGTAGATGTAGAATGTGGATGTATCGCCACTAGACACCAGAGATGATGAAGGCGGAGAAGTATGGTGTCTTTGGTCTGGTTTGTGTATATGATGTAGATGTGGAGTCAAACAGGTAGCAGTAAAGTAGAGTCCACACAGGACGTCACATAAACTCACGACGTAGAATGTCAATGAACGTTGTAACTGCTAGTGACGTTTCCATCATTTATTGGGACGCCACAATGACAAGATGTGTAGACATTAATATGTAGAACAGTCTTCATTATATCGACATAGTCAGCACAACATTCGACAGCAGACAGCATAATAATGGTGAATCAAATCATGGGCTTCAATGCATCATAATCGACTGTAAATGTATTCAGGTGTGGAAACCATCATCCTTTTCTATAACAGTCGATATCTTTATAAATGTATAAATGTAGGAGATTAAATTCCTTCTCCTTCTCTGACCTCCAGCAAGATAGGCATGACTTCTGGAGTATCAAGTAATGTCCTCTGATTCCCTATAATAACAACGGTATCAAACCTAGACTGACGTGGAACCGCCAGAGCAGTAAAGTCCAACCAGCAGATAGCCTTTAGGACATGCATCAACCCGATGCATAACAACATGGTGATTCGTGAGTTGAAAACTTCTCATAACGTCGACGCTTTCCCGCCAAAGGAAAGTTGACAACTAGGCACAAAATGTCAATCATAAAAGTTAGCGACAATGATAATCAATGTAGAGCAATTACCTTCTCTTCAAGAATAAATACACAACTCACTCGCCTCCAGGCGCTTTGAATCACAAAGGGAAATATCATCTGAGATGAACACTATAGAGGACTTCCATTTTCCGAACAATATAACATGACAGACGCTGAAAATGCGTCTGTCTCACTCGGCAAAATCTGTGACACTGCCTGGGCGGAAGCTGGTGCAAAACCCACAACCAAAAACCCAGACATGCGCAGAACCGTTCGATTTGAATACAATTCACACAACGTCGAAGCTATGGGCACATTCTAAGAACTACACTTAAAATCGAGCCTTATAAGGATAGGAAATAATTATCGACGCAGGTTAACAAACGTTTACAAGAAAAGTGAGCCTGAGCGCTCCATAAATGGACATGACACCACATCGGTCAACTCACAATAATACCGGCAACCGAAGGGCATAAGAACAGGTAACTACCTAAAGTAAAAAGTAACTCCAATTCCAAGAGTTATATACCTTGCATTAGAAAAATTGAGTACACAGATAACATAGAGAAATTCTTATGTGTAACAGGTTTGCCTCCCCTTAGCTCTACATTAGTGGTCCAACCGTGGTCAAAACTCAAGAGTATCTAATGTGGGTCTTCACAGGTGTCTGTCTACCTTCGCACAAGATCACTCTTGGCAGAGTTGTAGGTAGAAGGATAATGATGCTTCTAGCTCTAGGGGATTTCCACAAGATATTCATAAAAGCGAGAACAATGCTGCATTGGCCGAGCACGTTAACCCTAGTATCTGTCGTCAACTTTTGTGAAGGATTAGGTTATCTTATAATTCGTTAGCTCGTTCAAGCCCCCAGCTGAGGTAATTCAGCGAATTTCCTCTTATTATTATTTTGCTCCGTTTACGTGTATTTAAGACATTGTATGAGACATACGAATTTAGTACATTCCAAATAGTTAAATCAACTTTAGATTTGTCTTTATACAAGTAATAAATTTAGTAGTCAATTATGTTTAACAGTTATAAAAAATGGATAATTGTTTAGAAAAAAAAGTATTCATCACAGTGTGATATTATGGTTTTCTGAAATGGTCAGTTCACTTGGCAGCTTTTAAGTTTTACTTACCTCCCAATAGTTGTTTGGGTCTTTGCAGATAGATGAATGGATCGCTCGCGTCCCTGGTCAAGATTTAAGAGTTGCAGCACGTTCCAAGTAGAATCATGGAGTAACTGCAAAGCAGGTCCCGCGTCTCTAAGACCAGTCTGATGATGGGGTCTAGCAACGACTTCAGGCCACTTATACCCTCACTTGTTCCATAAATAGTACCCTCAACTGATATCACTAACTAGTATGGCAAAAGAAGAGAAACGAATACCCTCTGAGTATTGAGTTTCCCGACACATACTTATGCACCCCCCTCTTTTCATTCCACCATCCCATATATCTCAGAACTTTTACTCTCTCTTCTGAATTAATCTTAATCCCAGTGAGCGAAAAACTATCTTTACTTTTAAAATGAATAGTTTTATATTTAACTTTAGTTGAATATGTTAATAATATAGTTTGAATATGGTTACATTTACATCGGTTGAAAAGGTTGTAAACTTTCATTACAGTTAGAGTGAATATATTTTACATTTACATTCGTTGAAAAGGTTGAAACTTTCATTACATTTAGAGTGAATTTGTTTTACATTTACACTGGTTGAAAAGGTCAATAATATAACACGTATGTAGATAATTTCTTTCATCATTCCCTTCCTGCTCCATATGGAACTTGGGACTACCTCTGCTTTTGGCTCTTTATAAGAAACTCGCAATAAAGCAGTCACCAGCCCTGGCAGTGGTGGGTCATGAAATCATCATTCTATATGCTGAGGTTGCCAGGCTCAAATGACTTGAACATCCATGTAGCGAAATTGTTTTGAGGAGATAGGACAGCTTGAATGGAATGAATGAATAAAAGATAATCTTTAGAGGAAACTCTTCCAGACTGCAAGTTGAATGCACAGTCTCTCCTCGGGAATTAGTCCACTCAAAAAAAACTTTCTAAGAGAATTCAAGTGAAACTAAACAGGATATTCTCTAGGCGATAAATTCTTTATCCGATATCCTACAAAGGACTATGTATAGTACATATAGATGGATAAGAGATTTGGTGCCCAGCCACATTAAAAATATCCCGACCCAATAGTGTTTATTAATTTTGGCTCTGCCCCCAGGGTGTAGATTTATGTTACTAAAACTATACAACCCAATTAAATATTACAAAGAAAATAACAACAGACTCGGTTATGTAAAGTTTACAAAATTGAAAATAGAATCTCACAATATATTCAAATATACAACTATATGATATGTTCCCTAATCTATGAATGGTTCTGATCCATGTCAGAATTAATTTTTAATCATAGGACAATGGGAATATTCTGTAGTGGTTCTGCTGGCATGTTCAAATACTCATCTCAATTGCTGATGTAGTCTTGTTGCCAGGGGTTCAATATGTCACAGCACTCCAGGTCCCGCAAGTTCTTTTTAGGGTTTCAGAGGATGGCAAGTTGCTTCTTCTCCGTCTTGACTCAGGGCGCATCACCAGCTGGGATGGATTAAGTCTGCCCTTGAGAACACTGCTTATGGTTTAGTCTTCTGGTATGACAACCTGGTATGACAACCTGGTAGGACTGGATTGACAAACAATTTGAGCTCCATTAGTAATCATGCCAGAGAAGTCATTTCCCATATCTGCTGGACGCTACTCGTCCATCAGAAATCTAACAACATTCATAGTTAACATTACTAACAAAGTGCTCTCTATTATCTATAAAATATTATAGCATAACTGATGTTATAAGCAAACAGGTGGATCTAAACCTATATCTGGCTTCCAGCTTGTTTACCGCAGTGATTTTCAACATATGGGCTGTTAGCTTCACCAACTGTGAAGTTTGGGGCAGTGGTCATCAAAAGTTTGAGAACCACTGGCCTACCTTGTGCCCACAGAGCAATAAAATCAATTTGGGGTCACTGTCAACAATGGTTTGAGAACCACTGGGTAATAGTTTTCTATTCTTCTGTAACATGTTCAGCTGTCATTGCTGCTAAGGTTTGAGAACCACTGAATTTCAAGTCAGTCAACATATTCATTTATGAAATTGGCTAGTGCTGTTGCCCATTATTACATAGTTCTAAGTTTATGTGATACGCATTCATATACCTTATTAATACCATCATAACATAGGATACATGTACATTAACAGATTAAAACATAATAAGGATATTTGCAGAAATCAGTTCAGGATTAAAATATGACAAGGATAATCATGGCTGAAATCATACAGTAGAATTTAGTAGAAATCATTCAGTATAAAACAGGACAAGGGTAGTTCATACATGAAACTGTCAGTATACATAATGTTGTTGTCTCCTGTACAAAATCAAGGATATTAATTTCTGTCACAGTGAAAAACAAAAGATACTGACATGATATGTTGTAGATAAACATATGATTAATTCATGTTATTCATATAACAATATAGATCACTTACTCGCTGCGCTCATAACCACCGCTGTTTAAAATGACCGGGTTTCTCTGCTTTTCTTGGGATCAACCATGTTGTCCCTGTCAGTCTGCCGGCTGGCGAGAGAATGGGCTTACCAGACTATGCCTTGAAAATCGCGCCTAATTTCTCCAGGTTTCAGTTTGGTTGCTGAGGTCAAAGGTCAAAAGTCAATAATCTGCGCTCCCTATCCATTGGCTGAACTACAATTATTCAGGGCGCGGTGTAAAAGTTCACAGCGGTAAAAGGTCACAGTGGTTTTGCCAGTCAAACGTAGAACAAAGGAATTTATTTCCCGCAGCAAATGGGAGATCTCCTGATGTGTAGTTACGCATGGTAGATTCTAGAGAATTTAGAGAGAAGGAATGTTTTGGTATGAGAAAAGATTGACAGAGAGAAAAGAAGGCGAATACACTTCGTGACATAGGCCCCCTTTTAAAAGTTATGCCTACGGCTAACTTAAGTTGAGCCGACTATTCTCTTCTGTCTGCTAATACCTTCCTGTTTCATATCTCTTGTTAATTCCATCTCAGTGTTTCCTCTTTTCCCTCTGTCGAACGGTATGCCTGTAATCAACACATGTGTATCCATTTCCTCTTCAATAAGTAGTTGAGGTGGGTTGAGCAAGCCTGCTCGAAAAAATATCCCCCTCTTCTTTTCTCCCTTATGGATCCTCCATTGAAGCTTGCCTCCTGGCAAAGAGCTTGCCCTAAAGCCTACACTCTGCTTGCAATGAGGTCTATAGCAAATAGTTTTGCGTGATGAGGTTGCCAACCTCATACACAACCTTATTTTAGTCATATTATTTGACCTGCCAAAGGACACATACCTATCTCCCCAGGTATGAGAGCGTGTATGATCTTCTATCCCTGTTTCTCCAGTGACAGAGAAAGATAAGTCTACCATTTGTTCCTGCCCACCAGGTACCAAGGAAATTTGAACCCGCTTCACTTTCTGATCCCAGAGAGTGGGTGAGGTTATTGAAACTGACTGAAGACTAAGTGCTTGAGGCTCATGTTCCTCTTTATCCGTTTCTCCCGTGTTAAAGGAAGATATTCCTGAAACATGTTTCATCCCACCAGGTACCAAGGAAATTTGGACCTTCTTCACTTTCTGATCCCAGAGAGTGGGTGAGGTTATCGGAACTGAGTGAAGTCTTAGTGCCCGAGAGTCCTGTTCCTCTACAGCCGCTTCTCCCATGTTAAAGGAAGGTATTTCTGAAACATATTTCATCCCACCCGGTACCAAGAAACTCTGGCCCGGCTTCACTTTCTGCATGCAGATAGTGGGTGAGACTATCAAAACTTGTTCAGAATTAAGTGCACTGGGGTGGTCATCCCCTTTGCGCTCTTCCAACTTTTCAGTGAAAATATTGGAAGATGAGTTAGGCATTGGAGTTTCCATAGCCTGTTCAGTCACGTCGTCTCGGGATCGTGCTGAGTCTTCTAAGATGATATATTTCCCTCCTTGAGGTATGGGGTAAATTCGTTCATCTAATATTGCGGCCTTTACTTTGCCGTTTACAAAGTTCGACCTAACTTCTACATAAGCTAAAGGCAAAATCATCCTTCTGTTGTTTATCATGGGTGCTGTTACCTCAACATCCTCTTCAGTGACTTGATCAGGGTCGATAACAGAGGCTGAGACAAGGGCATCACACCCAAGACCTTCATAATACACACAGGTGATTTCTTCTCCATTTACTCTGGCAGTCTCCACATTTTGAGAATCCCTGTATCCACTCCGGGCCTTCGTCAAGTTCCCATCCATGGTAGGGACCTTAGCTTTGTATGAAGTCTGTGGGTTTGGGTCTCGGCGTCTACAGTCTAACTGATGTAGGGTGGCCGACAGGTGATGTTCAAGAACATCCCTTCCCTCCCCATAGGTTTGCGTACTCCTTTTCCGTTGAGTGATCCTATTTGGTTGAGCGATCCTATTTACTTGAGCGATCCTATTTACCTGGTTGTTGGTGCGGTTGTTTTCAGTATGCCTGTCGTGAGTTTTTGCTGAGGATGAGGAAGGTCTCTTCAGATTATTTGCACAGCTGTGCTTAATCTTGTTTTCAGAACAGTCTAGAGGTCTCTGTTTAGATATCCTAGCCTCTGCTCTGTCTGAGCCTGAATTCTGAGACATAGACTCGGCTTCATGTGGTGCAGTTATATTTACCGCGGAGGGTGGTGATGCAACTGGCAAAGGAGTGGCATGATGAGTATTCCTAGATTCAAGTTTATCCATAGATTCCATTTTTGTAGGTTGAAACTGAGTTTCCATTTCTTGCAGTTCTTCCTTATACTGGAGGGATTTTTCTTGTCTTTGTCTCTCATGTTCCACATTCTCTTCCTTGCATTTTGCTCTCCATTCGTTCTGTTGCCCCATTATGCTCATGAAACATTCTACCTGTTCCGAGACATAATTTTCCAGCAAACTTCCCGAGAAGCCAGATAATTTTCCAATCTTATATGATTGCGCTGTCCATTTCTTCAGTCCTTTTATCTCATCCATTTTAACAGCAGTGGTTTTGCTGAGCAAGTATGAGATCTCTAACTCACTATCCAATAAATACAGGCCTAAATACTTTCTATAGCCGTAACTAAACTAAAGTATTTTAACAACCTATGTTATTTAAAACCAGCATATATAAAATATAATTTAAATATTAGTTAACAACATGTAACTAATAACAGCAGTACCACCAAGAATATTTTTCATAACATAACTAAAATAATGTTTTTCTTGTAAAAATTTATGTGTAATTTAGTCTAGGGTAATTTATATGTCCCCTCTTTAATCTAATCCTAGACTTGGACACCAATAAGTGACAAGTATCTACAGCAGTAGTGGTCTAGGAAAGATAAGAGTTTTCATATCTCAGACAAATGTCTAATTATGAAAAAAGTAAATCCCGGACGAGCCCGCAGTGTAGCGAAATTGTTTTGAGGAGATATGACAGCTTGAATGGAATGAATGAATAAAAGATAATCTTTAGAGGAAACTCTTCCAGACTGCAAGTTGAATGCACAGTCTCTCCTCGGGAATTAGTCCACTCAAAAAAAACTTTCTAAGAGAATTCAAGTGAAACTAAACAGGATATTCTCTAGGCGATAAATTCTTTATCCGATATCTCACATTAAAAATATCCCGACCCAATAGTGTTTATTAATTTTGGCTCTGCCCCCAGGGTGTAGATTTATGTTACTAAAACTATACAACCCAATTAAATATTACAAAGAAAATAACAACAGACTCGGTTATGTAAAGTTTACAAAATTGAAAATAGAATCTCACAATATATTCAAATATACAACTATATGATATGTTCCCTAATCTATGAATGGTTCTGATCCATGTCAGAATTAATTTTTAATCATAGGACAATGGGAATATTCTGTAGTGGTTCTGCTGGCATGTTCAAATACTCATCTCAATTGCTGATGTAGTCTTGTTGCCAGGGGTTCAATATGTCACAGCACTCCAGGTCCCGCAAGTTCTTTTTAGGGTTTCAGAGGATGGCAAGTTGCTTCTTCTCCGTCTTGACTCAGGGCGCATCACCAGCTGGGATGGATTAAGTCTGCCCTTGAGAACACTGCTTATGGTTTAGTCTTCTGGTATGACAACCTGGTATGACAACCTGGTAGGACTGGATTGACAAACAATTTGAGCTCCATTAGTAATCATGCCAGAGAAGTCATTTCCCATATCTGCTGGACGCTACTCGTCCATCAGAAATCTAACAACATTCATAGTTAACATTACTAACAAAGTGCTCTCTATTATCTATAAAATATTATAGCATAACTGATGTTATAAGCAAACAGGTGGATCTAAACCTATATCTGGCTTCCAGCTTGTTTACCGCAGTGATTTTCAACATATGGGCTGTTAGCTTCACCAACTGTGAAGTTTGGGGCAGTGGTCATCAAAAGTTTGAGAACCACTGGTCTACCTTGTGCCCACAGAGCAATAAAATCAATTTGGGGTCACTGTCAACAATGGTTTGAGAACCACTGGGTAATAGTTTTCTATTCTTCTGTAACATGTTCAGCTGTCATTGCTGCTAAGGTTTGAGAACCACTGAATTTCAAGTCAGTCAACATATTCATTTATGAAATTGGCTAGTGCTGTTGCCCATTATTACATAGTTCTAAGTTTATGTGATACGCATTCATATACCTTATTAATACCATCATAACGTAGGATACATGTACATTAACAGATTAAAACATAATAAGGATATTTGCAGAAATCAGTTCAGGATTAAAATATGACAAGGATAATCATGGCTGAAATCATACAGTAGAATTTAGTAGAAATCATTCAGTATAAAACAGGACAAGGGTAGTTCATACATGAAACTGTCAGTATACATAATGTTGTTGTCTCCTGTACAAAATCAAGGATATTAATTTCTGTCACAGTGAAAAACAAAAGATACTGACATGATATGTTGTAGATAAACATATGATTAATTCATGTTATTCATATAACAATATAGATCACTTACTCGCTGCGCTCATAACCACCGCTGTTTAAAATGACCGGGCTTCTCTGCTTTTCTTGGGATCAACCATGTTGTCCCTGTCAGTCTGCCGGTTGGCGAGAGAATGGGCTTACCAGACTATGCCTTGAAAATCGCGCCTAATTTCTCCAGGTTTCAGTTTGGTTGCTGAGGTCAAAGGTCAAAAGTCAATAATCTGCGCTCCCTATCCATTGGCTGAACTACAATTATTCAGGGCGCGGTGTAAAAGTTCACAGCGGTAAAAGGTCACAGTGGTTTTGCCAGTCAAACGTAGAACAAAGGAATTTATTTCCCGCAGCAAATGGGAGATCTCCTGATGTGTAGTTACGCGTGGTAGATTCTAGAGAATTTAGAGAGAAGGAATGTTTTGGTATGAGAAAAGATTGACAGAGAGAAAAGAAGGCGAATACACTTCGTGACAATCCACTAGCAATTTTCATATATTAATATTCACATGTCAAGATATACGTATTAATTCGCATATTAATAATGAAAAAATAAAGAATTCAAAATGTACAACCTACGCCAATCTTTAGGCTCACAGACTGCTAGCTCAGAGAAATAAAGGCACTTGTAGAGGCCTATTACACTTGGTCTGGGGGTGTTGTTACTTTAGCAATAAGTTCCCACTGTGACTTGTGTTTCAGTTCCCTCAGATTCCAGTATTCCATGTTAAAATGGTAGCGTTTTTTGGGGGAGCTCTAGGTCTTCAATATGCTCCAACAAGGGTCCGGTCTGATACTATTTTTAACTCTGGCAAGTTCTGGTTGTCTTCTTGTCGCGAGATGTATTTTCATAGTACTTTCAACCGACTAAAGTGTCAGGTTATATTGCCCCTCTCGTTCCTGGCACGTGTTGCTTACTATTAGACCAGGCCCCAATCATAAATGTAGTTATTTTTACATTTCGAGAGCCGGCCAATAATTTCAAACATGCGAGTTTAGGATTAGGTAATTCAAAATAGTTCCACTAGGAAATTTCTGTGCATTAATGAAAAGGTCATGTCTTCCAAATATGGAATGAAAACATCCGATCAATCTCTCGACAATGTTTACAAATAAGATATTACTTTCATCTAAAGTAATGTCTTTGTAACAGGGTGTACAGGAAATGATTATTTCATTCGTTTCCGCCGAGTGCAGGCTGACAAGTCGAAAATTTATCGCGTAGCACTCCTATGTAAACATGACACGCGTTAACTATACGAATATTGACCGGGCCAATCTTATTTTTAACCGGCGTCTTAATCTTAGCAAAGCCAAGAAGAGCAAAGCAAACATGATCAATTATCACTGAAGGGAGTGTAAAATGTATAAGAAAATAGCTAATATCTGCTTGATAGCAGAGAAAGACATGGGCCGACCACGGAAATTGCGAGTGATTTTGTACACACAAAATGTAACTAAATACTGCCGGAGAGGAAAAGAGATTGATCCAATGATTATGTGACAGAAGACATGGAAAGACATTGAGCTGATGGATCCGTGGCATTGTCTGTATTGTAGATTCAGACTTTTCCTGTAGCTTCTCTGCCATTCCGAGATTTGTTGAGTTGGGTTCATGAGTTCCAGTTTATTGTTTGCGTATTATCTCATGGCTTGGCAAGCATTTAAAAGCTTCTCACATTGTGTTTCAAGCAGGAAGGAGGAAGAGAATTGCATACTTTGCATTTCCCGCAGTTCAAGATGTTTTTTAAACATGCAGGGCTAAAATACTGTGCTCTAGTTCTAGGCTTTCCCAAAGAATCGTAACTCTCTATGCAAAGCTGCTTCCCAGCTTCCATTGCCTGTTATCTATGCAATGTCAAGTTCTCCTGCACGCAGCCAACCAGGTAAAAACGGAGTTGAGTGTGAAGCCAGAGTGCAAATGAAGCTGAATACTAACATCTGAAGGAGGCAAGCCACTTACTTTTAGCATGTTATGAGAAGAGGACAGCTAGAGTATATTGTGACCACAAAAAGATTGAAGGAAAAGCGGTAGATGACGAGAAAGAGAGAAGATACTAAACAGTTGAACAGTATGGCATGTAAACAAGTTACCAACAGATTTGATCAACAGTACAGGAAACAAGAAGTTGTGGACAGACATAATCGACTACGCCACCAGTCATGGTACTTGGAGAGGAAGCAGAAGAATAGAAAGTTTGGGGCCTCAAGTGATTCCTCTAAGCTTGGCGTACAATGTTGGGTTCTCAACCTGTTTCAACACAGCGGAAATCATGATGTTGGGCTATTCTAGATCCTTGAGCGTTGACCAGGAAACTCAAAGGTTGCCTATTTCCATGATGCACCCCGTGGAGGGGCTTCATGTTCTTGATTAGCGCTTTAGCTCTGGAATTCGAGCACGAGCAAGGTGAATTCATTTGCATCCCGGATGAAATAGTAAGATATATGAATCGCATAACACAAGTGATATAGACCAGTAGTTCTCAACTTGGGTAATGCCATTTTTCTAGAGGGCTACAGTAAGATTGCAAAGTACCTTATTTCCAGCTAACAGCGATATGGGGGGAGGGAGACCACAGAGGTAAATGAGGCTCAGAAGGGGGCCATGAGCAAAAAAAAAAAAAGGGTTGAGAACCACTGATATAGACACAGACTATTGTGATAAATTATATTGTCATTTTTCCAAAGACACATGAAATACGAAGTTTGTGCGGGAAAACAAAACGGGCGTTTTTTTAGCAGCTCTAAGTTGTTTTTTTTTTGTTTTGTTTTTTTTGGTATTATTAATGTTTGCAATTTGACGAATAAAACCACGGGTATACGAGACATTTGATATACATACATTATTTTGTATACGAGTGTTGAAGAAGGGACAAAATATAGTGCTGTGTCTAATACGTGGAACAAAATTCAGTACTATGTGCGTGCGATACGTCGAACAAAGTGACAAAATACAGTGCTCTGTTTAAACGTTGAACAATGGATAAAATTCTAATTCCAAAGCGTTGAGCAAGGGACAAAATACAGTGCTATGCCTAACACGCTGAACAAGGGCAAAATAAAATGCTTTGTCTAACACCTATGCAGTCCTATGTCTACAACTAATACGTTGAACAAGGGACAAAATACAATATTTTTTCTCACACAATCAACAAGGGGCACAATACAATGCTCTGTCTAACACTTAGAACAAGGGACAAAATTGTTTATCTAACACGCTGAGCAGGGGACAAAATGCAGTGCTCTAACACGCTGAACAGAGACCAACCACAGAGCTCTGTCTTTTACACATTGAACAAAATACATTCATGCTTCCTCTAACACGCTGAGCAGGGGACAAAATGCAGTGCTCTAACACGCTGAACAGAGACCAACCACAGAGCTCTGTCTTACACATTGAACAAAATACATTCATGCTTCCTCTAACATGTTGAGCAGAGGACAAAATGCAGTGCTCTAACACGCTGAACAGAGACCAACCACTGAGCTCTGTCTTACACATTGATCAAAATACATTCATGCTTCCTCTAACACGCTGAGCAGGGGACAAAATGCAGTGCTCTAACACGCTGATAAGAGACCAACCACAGAGCTCTGTCTTACACATTGAACAAAATACATTCATGCTTCATCTAACACGCTGAACAGAGACCAACCACAGAGCTCTGTCTTACACATTGAACAAAATACATTCATGCTTCCTCTAACACGCTGAACAGAGACCAACCACAGAGCTCTGTCTTACACATTGAACAAAATACATTCATGCTTGCTTTAACATGTTGAGCAGGGGATAAAATGCAGTGCTCTAACACGCTGAACAGAGACCAACCACAGAGCTCTGTCTTACACATTGAACAAAATACATTCATGCTTCCTCTAACTTGTTGAGCAGGGCACAAAATGCAGTGCTCTTCCTAACACAGATTGACACTGATTTTCACTGAATGTCGAAACGGAGATGCAAACCTCTTGAAGAATTTAAATGAAATACTCTCAAATAGAATATTGCATTTAATTGCTCTTATCCTCTATTTTACGTTACATTCTTATTTAGGCATTTTCCTGTCCAACTTTGTAACTTCAAAGCCAAGTTTATAAACGTGTAACCTATGTACAAATTTATGAACCTTTATTACTGTACCAAATACATGTTTTAAAACCTTACTTGCTGCTCTGAACACTTAAGTGATCTGAAGAGCATATAGCATTTCAAACATAATTTTCTCAATGTCATATGAAATGACACTTAAGAAATTGTGGTGTCCGCCGTGTCAGGGTACTGGAAACTTGTCATACCCTTCTCATGAAATTAAATGCAGACTGATCTAGAAGTAGAAGACAATAAAGTGTGTTAAACATGTCCCAGTTTGGTGATCACCCAAAGTCAAGGTTGGCTGAAGTTGCTTCACTAACTTTAAGTACTCGCGTCAGTTTTATTATTTTCCAAGTCGGCGCTAAACTAGACTGAAACTTGACCTTTGCAGCCTATAAAACTTAGCCAGCCCAAGTTTAACGCTTTATTACTGTACTTTAAATTGTGTTCTTAAATAGAGTTTACGCATTTTAATGGCAGCAGGCAGAGCACGTTTCCGAACTTTATTGTCCGGAACTTGTCCATGCTAACCCGTCTGCCTTTGAAGTTTAAAGAGTTTCAGGTTGACGAAACGGCGTTACAGTAACAAAATGAACGTTTAAGATGCGCGAACAAACAAAAATATGCCACTTCTTGTCTAGGAATAATTGAAATCGCAGACAACAAAGGATGGAATTTTGAATAACTGTTTGGTTTGAACGTTTAAAAGGAAAAAAGGGCATAACTCGAGAACATTGCGACTAGAGTTATTGTTACTTCAGTATTTCGTATGTCAGTAAACATTGCTTGTGTCATGTTATTTTATTACGCATAATTTTTGTAATAGCTTTAGTAGTAATACAGACAAGGGAATATCAGTGAATAATTGAAATACAAAAAGGGAAGACAATAAAAGATTGAATGAATCATACAGAGTGAAAGCTGAGCATGTAGTATATTATATTTATTTATTATTCTTCTTCCTCCACTTTCAAACTTTAACTCGAATGTGTTTAAAGAAAGCAGTAGTCAGCCTGGTTTGTGGCCGACGGCAGCAGTCATACATTGATCTAACAACGAAGCTGAGTCTAAGAGGTGCCATATGCTCTATATCATTCCATGTCAAGGACCTTTGCAGGGCTTCTTCCCATTGGCCTTGTTGGACCTGCTGCACTGCTTTTTGCAACCTCTTATCATTCTCAGCTCCTCGTATCTCCTGAACTACCATGTCTCTGCGCTCCCTGCTTGATGCCTTGGACCACCAGCGGATGTCTCCATGACCAAATCCCCGTCTATTCGTTTGTGTGTATCCGATTACCTCCATCAGTTTGAGCGACTCTTGGGCAGCATCAACAGCTTCTTCCACTCTCCACTTCCTTCCCGTTTTCAGTGTGGGCTGAATGGACTTAACCACGTCATCTGCTGACTCGCGTAGCATCATTGCAAGCCTTGCCTTTCCAACTTTGTACTCTTCAACAACTGACTTGAAGGGAAGCAGAAGTTTTGACGTTTTGCAGTACAGTGCTACATCTGACAGACCTGGTGGTACCCCTAGCCATTTCCTCATAAACTTGTTGACCTTCTGCTCTGTAGCTTCCACTGTACTTGTGCTTATTTCATATATAAGCAGTGCCCACAACAACTTAGTTATCAACATGAACTGGAGGCACCACAGTTTGAATTTTCTTAGGAGTCTGCTTTGGTCTATGATCTGTAGCCCTCTGCCTGCCATTTCTATTGTCTGTTGTACTGCCTTCGAGTTTTTTAATGAGGCATCGTACACTCTGCCAAGACTTTTAACAGGTTCCTCGATGACAGTAGGGATTCTTTGGTTCGAAACCATGAATATGACCTCTGCTATCTTCCCTTTCCTGACTGATAGGCTTCTCGACTTCTTGGGTTTGAAGCTCATTCTGCACCAGCTGACTAGTTCATCCAGGCGTGCTAACATCCTCCGGGCCTGATGTTCATCTGATGTCAGAATTGTTGTGTCATCCATGAATGCTTTGAGCGGTGGCATGTGACACATTCCACCGAGCTTTGGACCTATAGCCATTCCTTCAGCCGCATTGAGGATTACCTGCATAGCCATCACGAATAGTATCGGAGAGATGGTACATCCCATCGCAATTCCAACTTTAAGGCCAATGCACTTCGTTGAAAATCTGACAGAAAACCCTTCGAAATACAGCTTCAGCATTGCTGCAATCTCTTGTGGAACATGATATATTTCTAGGGCCTGCCGCAACATCTGGTGTGGAACGGATCCATAAGCATTTGCTAGATCCAACCTGATTACATGGAGGTTTGTTCTGTCAGACTTTGCCTTTTGGATTGTTTCCCAGATCATTGTGGCATGCTCTAGACATCCTGGTGTACCTGGGATACCTCCTTTCTGAATGGTAGTGTCAATGTACCCATTTGCCAGGAGGTATGTAGTGAGCCTTTTCGCCATCACTGAGAAGAATATCTTCCCTTCCACATTAAGTAGTGAGAGTGGCCTGAACTGACTGATGTCTGTGGAATTTTGTTCCTTCGTGATGTAGACTCCGTTCGCCTTTCTCCATTCCTTGCTTACAAGCTGGGTTTTCCATGCATTCTTCAGTAAACGGAGCAGTCATTTGAGCACCTCAGGGCATCTCTTATACACAACATATGGAACACCATTAGGACCTGGAGCTGACTTGCACCGAGCTTTCTCGACAATGCTTTCTACCTCTTGCATCGTTGAGGGCTTGGTGTTAAACTCAGCTCCTGGCTTATTCGGCCATTTAAGGCCTGCCATGCTGCTGAGCGGCTCATCTTTGCGACCATCTGAATGTGTCATTCTAAGGTGTTCTTCCTGGTCTTCTTTCCTGTATTTTTTATTGTCTGAGCGTTCACTGTCTTGATGTGTACTGTCCATGATCTCAGTGCATACTTTTCATTGTCTCAGCGTGTACCTTTCTACGCACCATAGAGAGTGAAAGGTACGTGATGATGATGATGCAACAGTTAGAGCGTCTAGAATAAACAGCACACGTCCGAGCTAACAGCGCCTGAGATATACAGCCTGTGACTGAGTACAGCTGTCAGGAATTGGTGAGACCTTTTCCCGTAGCTTTTAAAGAGGTTTAAAAAAACGGCTGAAGTGTCATGCCCCAGGAACTGTTTAACATTCAATTACGAGTCACAGTGATATGGGAGAAGGATTAGTTAAAAATTGGACGAAGTCTCTAAGCTTGTCGCGGTCGTCGGTTGCGGTTGAGTGGAGTCAGCATTTCTGGTCATTGTTGTGTGAAAGACGAGCAAGTGCGCTATTTTTGTGGTGGAATAGATTTATTATCAATTTATTCTGTGCTTCTTACAGGGCAACAAACCACCACTGTAGCTAGTCCCCTTGCATGAAGCCTACACCACACACTCATACTCACATACTCACGTACTCACATACTCTTACAGCGGTGGTTTCTGTGACAGTTTGTTTCGCATCATGAGGTTGCCAGCCACATGCACAACGTCATATTAGACGCCCTGTAGGACATGCCTAAGGGTACAGTAGTCCTTTTCTTTCTTTGATTATTAAATAAATAATGGAGGAAACATTTATTTAAGAGTTCACCCATCCGTGACTTTAACCTACCCGTCTATTCTGTTATTCGTCTTCCACTAAGCATTGCTGGATACAAGTATTTCGGACTTTATTTGGTATATACTTGCTGATAGGAAAGTTATATTAGTGATTGCGTCTTTAAACTGTCTGGGTCGTCCACGGGTTCTATATACCATAGTTGTGTGACTGTCATGACAATGAACTCAGCCAATAAAGCACTTTTTTAGTGGTGCAAAATTGGCTGAGCGTCCTTTCACGATGTACTTGTCACAGCAAGGCGATGGCGCCGTTTGGTTGGTGCTAGGCTCGATTCCCCGTAAGCCTATTACTTATATTTTCTTTTCTGTTGTCTAGTGCCATCCTTTATGTCCAACGAGTACCTGTTAATTACCTTTATTTATTGATTTACTCATTTATTCTTTGCTTATTAAAGCTTTTTTCGGAGGCCATATGACAATACAGTAGAACTCCATTTATCCGAACCCCAATTATCCGAACATCCAATTATCCGAACACTTTTTCGAGAAAAAAAAAAATCAGGCGCCACCAGTCATGTTAGACTTTCTTTTTGAATCTTTTGATGCTGCAAGCTTCAAATGTGTGCGAACAATTTGTAGAGGATGGAATGGGCTAATGGTCAGTCGCTTACGTACAGGAAGTCAGTCAGATCATAAAGTCAGTTAATATCTGGTTTACCAATCTAGTGTACGTATGCGTTCTAGGCAGAACACTGGCTAAACAGACAGTTCAACTTAAAATAATTGTGTCTGCTACTACAGCAGAATAATTTTGGTGTGCAAGTATTTCTCTGTGCGATATGGAATCTTCCAGAAGGCCTAAAGCATATAAAAGGAACCGCAATGTTTTGTCAATTGAAACGAAAACAGAAATTATCAAGAGACTAGGAAAAGGTGAAACTGTGTCTTCACTTGCGAGGATTTCCAATGTTGGGAAAGCTACCGTCTTTGACATCAAAAGTAACAAGGATAAAATTATGAGTTTTGCACCGAAATTGGATAGTGAAAATGGGTCGAAGAAACGTAAACCATGAGACATGCGAAAGATTTGAAATTGGAAGAGGCTTTGTATATATGGTTTGTGCAAAGAAGAAGCAAAGGGGAAACTATCTCTGGTTCTCTATTGTGTGAAAAGGCACTTCAGTTCAACAATCAACTTGACTGTCCTCCTGACTTTAAGGCTAGCCAGGGATGGTTAAGAAACTTTAAATCTCGTCATGGCATACGAGAATTGGAGATGCAACTGCCGCTGAAAATTTTAAAGAAACATTCTTGGCTTTTTTGGAAGAAGAAGATTATTCACTCGATGTGTATAATGCCGATGAGACTGGCTTATGCTGGAAATCATTGCCTCAAAAATCACTTGCATCTCAGCGCGAAGCAGCTTCCCCTGTGTTTAAAAAGTGCAAAGAGAGAGTAACAATTTTGGTAGCCGCGAATGCCAGTGGAAGTCATCGTTTACCGGTGCTAATGATCGGTAAAGCCAAAAAACCCACGTTGTTTAAAGAATGTGACATGTCTCCCATTGTGCTACAAAGCACAGAAGAGTGCTTGGATGAATAGTGAAATATTTCTTGATTGGTATACAAATCAGTTCATCCCAAATGTGAAGAGGTTGAGAGAACAAGAAAAGAAAACTGGAAAAGTAATTCTTCTACTGGACAATGCACCATCTCATCCAGAGACGGATACATTGAATGCAGTTGATGCAAATTTTAAAGTAATTTTTCTGCCTCCCAATGTAACAGCACTGATTCAACCAATGGATCAGGGTGTTATAGCAAAGCTTAAAACGATGTACAAGAAGGAAGTCATGCGTCGTTTATTGTTGGCTGAAGATGAAGAAAGTGTGGTGGCGTTTTCCAAAAAGCTTAATCTCAAAGACTGCTGATATATGTTAGCTGATGCTTGGACCACCCTGTCACAAGATAATCTCAACAAGGCTTGGAATAGATTGCTTGGGAAAAAAGGAGGAAATGAAACTACTGCAGTGGACACAAATGATGATTGTATAAATGAAGTTGTGGAACTGTTTCAAGCAATGCCCGGATTTTCGGCCTGTGACAAAGATGATGCACACATGTGGCTAGAAGATGATAATGATTCTGGTTTTCAGTTTTTGAATGACGAAGAAATTTTGTCTTTTGTGCAAGAAGAAAACCAAATACATGTAGTGACCGATGATGAAGACTCCTCAGAAGTACATGATGTACTTGTAGATTATGAAGAAAACCCAAAACGTCGACCAAGTCCTGAAGAGGCCTTTATAGCACTAGAAACAGCGATGGCTTGGTACGAGCAAGAAGATGACAGCTGTCCTATACAGCTTCTGCTGTTGAAGAGAATGCGGGACTTAGCAGCCAAAAGGAGACTATCCAGTTTGGTGCAAAAGAGGATTCCTCATTAATTTAAATAGTGGGTTACATCTGTGCAAGTACATGTATACGTAAGTTGCGCCTGGTTTTGAATCGTTTGTAATGTTATTTTGAAAACATTTCTCTTTCTTAAAAAAAAATAATTAATACAAGTAGTACATGCACTGCAAAATGTAATGAAAGATTTTGGTGATACAGTGATCTAATACAGTGTGGGTATTATTATTACAGTACAAGTAAATATGTTTTATAGTGTAATTTCCTTGTGATGGTTAATTATTTTTAGAAATATGTGTACATGTACTCGATACATTATGTAATCCAATTATCCGAACATTTGATTATCCGAACGATGCTCGGTCCCATGGGGTTCGGATAAATGGAGTTCTACTGTATTCTTAATTTAATGACGTATAACTTTAAAAACAAAATTACTTTGCACACAGTTAATGATGGCAATTTTCTTATTGCTATATCGTTGGAAAGTTTATTATACTTGTATTAACTACTTAAGTCTTATTGTTCGATCCCCAGATGAGGTGGGACTTTTTAGGCCGTAAACAGTTCCCTGGGTCGACCCAGCCCCAACTGGGTACCAGAGCAACTTCTGGGAAGGTTAAGGCGGCCGGCGTGATGCAGACCACATCACCCCTAGAGTGCCGATGGTCAAGAAAATATGGGCCTTACACCGTATTGTCACGTAGGGTTTATATTCATTTAATTGCCTACATCTTCTTCCTATTCTTTCACATAAACTCTCTCTTTTAATATCTCTGTACTTTTTTTTTCCTGTGTATTTTTCATCCATTCGTTTTGCGAATATTATTCTCATATAATTCGCAAACTTTACCTGTTTCTTTCTCTTAAACTGAGAATCGCGCTAGGACGATATTACGTAGATGTCAGGGCTGCAGGGCGTCAGAAGGCGTGATAAGTCGGTTCGCTGAACACAGGACGTAGCAAATCGTCTTCATTCTCACCGAGCGCGCGAGCTTCTTCTCGGCATTAGTCCCGGTGAGGTGTGATACTTTACATCTGCACCGGTCAGTATCCAGACATTTGGCTGGAAAATCCCAAACTGACACGGCGCTCACTTGGGCCATGGTCAGCTGTAGTGTGAAAACTGCCCTGAAATGGAGTCAGGCTGTCTGGGATTTGAAACTGACACGCGTACATCGTGGTCAGTAGGTGACAGTTACGACACGCGTTAAGCGGACGTAAATGTTGGGAGTAGGGGAGATAATTTCGCGTGGCGAAATAGTTTGGGCCCTTTGTCTGATTTTAAGATATTGGCCAAGTTTGAAACTTTAATTTCATTCTCGCTCATAGACTCCACAGTAGATAGGTCGCTCGAAAACAGAATAGCTGTTAGAGAAGATCTCAGTTTGTTTCGGCAATTTGTCGAACTTCTAGACTTCCAGAAATATTTTCAGCATTTTTATTCTTAAGTTGTGCGACTACCTGTAATTCTGTGGTTGAGGTAATTAATATGATAGATATATAGATTTTGTGAGTGTTAAAGTGTTAAATCGCTTAATTCATTTTAATCTATTTCTTTAGCGCAGAAGAGAAATAAAGTGGTAGGCTATTATATTTTCTAGGGAAGCATTCAGTGGAAAGCAGACTAAAAATTAAAATTTCTAGCTTATAACGGCAATTGTAGCTATTTATAAATTTAATTTAACTGCTAATACTCAGTCGAGTGTATTTTTCTAAACTAACGTATAAACTCTAGAATCCAGCCTCATGAATGATGACGGGATACGCACGTGTTCCTAATTTATGAGGATTGCTGATTTTAAATATAACTTACGTCACGGGAAGTTTAAATGATAAGCAAAGCTCTCTGCTTGCAAGTTTAAATGTAAGTTTTAACCAGTACAGATTCTGTTTATTATATTATATGTGTTATTTTTCCTCCACACAGTGAAAGTTTTGGGGTGACCCTAACTTTACCAGCACCTAGTAGTAGTTTCCATACTTGTGAAGAAATAGACAGTCCTTATTTTGAACCACGTGGGTTTTCTCAAGTAACACTGATCTGACGGTGCAAGTTAGACAGAAATACTAATATCCCTATAACGGGTTTTCAAAGACTGTAATGATAAATACTGGACCTTGGAGCCAGCACTTAATTTCTTCTAGAAACTCTATATAATTTGCTGCCTGGTGGCGTGAATATTAACAATCATTTCCCGACTAGATTATATCTTGTGGACAAATCTGTGGTGTGACTAAAGTGAATCCTATACTGAGGGAAGACACCGACCTGACATTCATCATTTTTTAGAAACCTACGCTATTGACACTGTGCTCTGCTAACTCCCGCGCCTGGAATAATTGTTAGGTGACTTAATCAGACATTTGAACAAATTTGCATACCCAAGTAGTCGTTCCCGGAGACTCCAAGTTAAATACGTCTTTTGGAACTGGGGACTTCTTGGCAGAAGACTGCATTTTTTGAGTCTGTGTGAAAATCTAAAATCAATGGGTTCCAAGAGGCAGCAAGCAAAGTCGTGAGTACCAGTGTGAGAAGCCATGGCGGAATGAGTGTACGCTGGTTTGAGTGATATTTTTCACTATTTTATCTTTGACACCCTGTTGCTGTCCTAATTTTTTTTCAATCTGCATAATTTGTTGCTAAGGCTAGAGTTCTTGTGTTTTTGTCTTAGGTTAAATCAGATTTTTTCAAACTCTGTGCATATAATTACGAGATAAAACATAGAAAAACTCTTAGACTCAAACCCTATGTATCTGTGACTCTGGCGCCATCGTCTGTTCTCTTAACGGGGCCGTGCTAAACCTAGAGTTAACACTATAACGGGGCTATCATCCTTGCAACATTTCCTTGATTTTTTATGACTATGTGTATATGTATTTTCCTTGATGTACTTTCTTTGATGTTGTGAGCCGATTTTTCCTGATAATAAAATCGCTCTTGAACTTAATAATCGTGTTCGGTCAGCTCGTTCTAGATAATATATATATCATTTTTATAGTTTTCCCACGTCTGTGTGTTTACCTGTCGTCACGTGTATGTGCGTGCCTGGGAGTGATAGAAATATAAATGCCTTAATGGCCGTGTAACGGGATCCTTTACCTTTACCTTACTGAAGTCTGAACTTTACAGTGTAGTCTAAAATATAGTCTCACAACAAACTAGCAGGCTAACAGTGTCATGGGATGTAGGATAAAGAGAGAGGGATAGTACCTCACGGTGAGAGACAGCCATGTCCTTTTTAGGATAGTCAGGATCCTATTTGGTTCTCCTCTCTTTGTCTAGCTCATGTATGGCTCCTAGAATACCGCTTGTGTACGGCGGTGGCCACATCCCGGGCAACAGTCTTGGCTGACTGGCTAAACTACATGGGTGGAGTAGGAGCAATCTTACTCAAGGGAATGTCCATCCCTAGTACACAAAGACTGAGACGGTGAGTGAGGCGGAGGAATCTGAGAAGATCAACGGCTCGCAAAGCGAAACAGCAAAGTGTGTGGCGCACTAGAGGCATGTCGGACATAGAAAAAGACAATGGCTAGCCACCGTGGAAGAGATTGGGGCCTTACCACGTACTTCCTACAGAAAGTAATGGAATCACAACAACAAGATAAGAACCGATATGTAGAGAACTCTCTGTCCCCTGGGGAAGAATCTACTGTACAAATTAACAGGGAAGAGGCAACTCCTCTAATGAGTAAGGAAGTACATAATGACGAGTGTTCCTTAAATTCTGTTGAAAGGGAGCATTCTGAGAAAGACCACCTAAAAACTAGTAGGAGAAGCCTAAAAATAGGAACATGGAATGTTAGAACTTTAAACGGAGAAGGAAAGCTGGACAATCTTATATTAGAGGCAACCGACATGAAACTCGATATACTGGGAGTTGCAGAGGCAAGACTTTTGGATACAGGCTACATAACAAGAGACCAGTACACGCTTATACACTCAGGAGGAGAAAAACACGAAAGAGGGGTAGGAATGTTGATAAAGAAGGAGTTAGAAAAATACGTATGTGGATACTGGACACACAATGACAGAATGATGTTACTAAAGATGAGAGCAAAGCCATTCGACATATCAATCTTACAAACTTATGCACCAACTAAAGATTACAGCGAGGAAGAAATAGAAGAATACTATGAAGAGCTACAACACACACTTAAACCAGTCAAATCTACAGATGTGTTGATAGTAATGGGTGATATGAATGCAAAAGTAGGAAAAGGAAAATACAAGAAAATAGTAGGACAGTATGGATTAGGGACAAGAAATGATAGAGGAGACAGACTTATCCAGTTCCGTGAAGAAAACCAGCTGGTCATATGTAACACCTTTTTTGAACATCACCCAAGGAAATTATACACATGGAAAAGCCCAGGAGATGTAACACGTAATCAAATCGACTATATCATGATAAAACATAGATTTAAGAACAGTGTCACAAGTGCAAAGACACATCCTGGCGCCGACATAAATTCAGATCACAATCCAGTTGTCATCAAAGTAAATATAAAGCTGAAAAGAGCAGGAAACAGAAGACAGGAGGAACCCCAGATAGAAATATCAGCGCTGAAACAACCAGATATAAAACAGAAATATTTAATCGAAGTCAAAAATAAATACCAACAGTTATTGACAGAAAGCATGGAGCAGTATAGAAGAGAAAACCCAGAAGAAAAAGCAACCGCAAAATGGGAATGCTTAAAAACAAGCATACAATCAGCAAATGCAAATTTACCTAAAAAGGAGTCTAAGAAAAATCAAATTTGGATGACAGATGACATCTTGAATAAAATGGCAGAAAGAAAAAAAGGAAAAAATACGCCAGAATATAAAACAATAGACAATGACATACGTACTATGTGTAGAGAAGCAAAAGAATGGTGGATAGAAACAAAATGTAAGGAAATAGAAGACTTGGAAGCGAAGCACATGACAAGAGATATGCATGAAGAAATAAAGAAATTATCAAATCGGTCGCGGTTTGCACAAGGAGGAAGCTGTATCAAGAACAAAAATGGTGTAATATTACTTGATGAGAAAGACATATCAAACAGATGGGCAGAATACGTAAAAGAACTATTCGAGGACAACAGAGGTAAAAAACCATCACCAGATTCTAATGAAGGCCCACACATTCTCAGATCAGAAGTAGAGAATGCCATTCATATGATACAAAAAGGAAGATCAGCAGGCATGGATAACATAAACATTGAAATGATAGAAGCTCTGGAGAGCTTTGGTATAGATACAATCACAGAAATATGCAATGATATATACAATACAGGATATTTACCACACGACATGAAGACATCAGTTTTTATAACATTGCCCAAAAAACCAAATGCAACAGAATGTTCAGACTTCAGAACAATCAGCCTGATGAGTCATGCAATTAAGATACTGCTCAAAATCATACAGGAAAGAATAAAAAGTAAAGTAGACAGCGAAATCCAAGAAGAACAGTTTGGTTTTAGACGGAACAGTGGAACAAGAGAGGCAATATTTTGCCTAAGAAGATTAGCAGAAAAATATACAGAGGTCCAAAAAAGTATGTATATGTGCTTCATTGACTATAAGAAGGCTTTTGACAGAATCCATCATGAGAAAATAATTGAATGCCTCAAAGACATAGGTATTGATGGAAAAGATATAAGAATACTCAGTAACCTTTATTGGGAGCAAACTGCCACAGTAAGATCGGGAAGGAATTATTCACCATACATAGACATAAAAAGAGGTGTCAGACAAGGTTGTGTGCTGTCCCCCTGCCTATTTAATTTATACACCGAAAAAATTTTCAAACAGATACAGGAAATACCAGGACTGAACATCAGTGGAAGATCAATAAACAACCTTAGATATGCAGATGATACCGTGTTGTTAGCTGAAAGCGAACAGGAGTTACAAGAACTAGTGAAGCAAGTGAACAGTA
Organism: Oreohelix idahoensis; assembly: GCA_024509875.1. Lineage (NCBI taxonomy): Eukaryota > Metazoa > Mollusca > Gastropoda > Stylommatophora > Oreohelicidae > Oreohelix > Oreohelix idahoensis. The sequence continues at coordinate 68,989 of JAMPIV010007332.1, read as the reverse complement.
TAAGTCATGAATATGGACTCGACATTAATATTGAGAAAACTAAAACTATGATAATTAGCAAAACAGATGATAAACCCACATTAAAGATAAGCGTAAATGGGAAAATCCTGGAACAAGTCAAGAGCTACGTATATCTTGGTCATATAATAACAGAAGATGGCAGATGTGAAACAGAAATCAAGAAGAGAATAGGAATGGCCAAAGCTACATTCAACAACATGAAACATATACTGACATCCAAACAGTTATCTCATAAATTAAAACTGAGAATCATAAAGTGTTATATATATTCTGCATTTCTGTATGGTGCAGAAACATGGACGATGAATAAGCATTTGGAAGAAAGAATTGAGGCTCTTGAAATGTGGATATATAGAAGAATGGGGCGTATCTCATGGAAAGAGATGAAAACAAATAAGGAGGTCCTAGAAAATCTAGGTATGAAAAGAGAACTAATGAGAGAGGTCAAAGTTCGGCAGCTAAAATACTTTGGCCACATAAAAAGGCATAACACCTTGCAGAAGACCATAACAGAAGGGAGAGTTGAAGGTAAACGTGCAAGGGGAAGACAGCGCTATAAGTGGGAAGATAACATCAAGAGATGGACGGGAAAGAGTCTATCAGAGTGTACCACCAAGACAAGAGACAGAAGACGTTGGAGATCCATTACAGCCAACCTCCGTTGTGGAGATGGCAACTGATGATGATGATGAACAGTGTCATGTGAATGTCACTGGCGGATCAAGGAATTGTCTAAGGGATGGGCGACACATCAGAATGATAAGGCTGTTCCCCCCCCCCCCCCCCCCCCCCTCTCTCTCTCTCTAATGGCTCCTTATTTACAACATATTTTTAGACAATTAAAAAACAAATAAACGAACTTTGAAAAACTGTGACGACTTGATAGTTTTATTATACGAATACAGTAACTCAAGAATATTCATTTTTGTTTTAAAAGATTATGGCTATTTATAACAGAATTACATAAAAGTAAGATACAACTACAAAGAGACAACATTTTATAAAAATTCATTCACATTTTATATTATAGCATAGCATTTTTTTTATTTTATTTGGGATTGATCGCCCTATACAGAAATTATTCGCCTATTGTTACAAAGTCCTCTGTTTTTGTGGCTCGAGTGAAGTCTGAAACCATAGCATTACAAGGCAGCCCTTATTCTAGAATCCGCAGTGTTCAAGGAAGAGAGGGAGACCTAAGATACACGGATAAGGGAATTGGACACAGACGTGAACGGTTTAAGACGACACGGAAAAGTTTTGACAGGATGGCTGATGAAAACTTGTCCACTGTGGTCACCTTCCCAATTCCAATAGTAGCCTCCACCTGTGCCATCCATGACATAAAATTAATATGAAACAAATATAAAGGTATGTTATCAGGCACTCGCAGGAAATAAAGAAGTAGAACACCAGACAACAGAAAAACAACAGACATGAGTGGCTTACCCAGGATTTGAACACTTATTCTTGCGCCATTGATGTCAGCTATATTTGCATCCAGGGGGTGTCTTCTGCCTTTGGTTATCCGCATGAAGGCTTTTCTCTGGGCCATTGCATAGCTGGATCTGATCACAAATAGTCCAAGCATGTACCTCATCGTATCAGTGGAGGTATCTCGTGTGCTGCCCAAGACTATTATATATATATATATATATATATATATATATATATATTATATATATATATAAAAAGGTAAAGGAACCCGTTACACGCCCATTTAGGCATATTGGGAATATGGTGTTAGGCCCATATTATCTTGACCGTCGGCACACAAGGGGTGATGTGGTCGGCATCACGCCGGCCGCCTTAACCTTCCCAGAGTAGCTCTGGTACCCATTTGGGGCTGGGTCGACCCAGGAGCCGTTTGTGGCCTAAAAATTTTTCCGCCTCATCTGGGGATCGAACCATAGACCACTGCGCTAGGAAGCCAGTGCACTAACCACTATGCTACCGCGGCTCCATATATATATATATATACACTGTATATTTATCTTGTAGAACGTGACTTCTTGCCAAAAGTTCGGCGGCGTAGTGGACTGCAATCGCGAACTTCTTTTTTTGTGTGGTTTGGTTTTTAGGACTATCTTCACTGCACACTGACACTCTTTCAGTGTTCCGGTCTCCTCCCTTAGATCACACAAGGAGGATCTCAGCACAGTGCACGAACTCCGTAGCACCGTAGAATCCCAATGTGTGTATACAGGAATCACACATTCTATAAATTTTTTTTGATGGGTAGGTTTCAATTTTTATTTTTATTTTGCCAAAGCAGCGGCCTTATGGCCTACTCTTTACGCTTTCCAATTGCCGTGGTATTTTTAACGTGTGCAACTTCCACACGACACCTCCTATCTTTTGCCCTTATCCGAGAAGGCTTGGCATCCGATCTCACAACCCATGAGACCGGGGGGGGGAGAGAGTATGATATCCACAAAATGTCCATAAATTATATTCCCTCTACTGGGAATCGAACCCTGTACCTTTAGAATTCGAGGCAGACGCTATACCTCTTAGCCACTCTGACCCCTCATATTACTTCCTTAATTTGTCTTGCTCCTTTACCTGTGTGTATTACACTAGTCAACAACCAAAATGTACCAGAAATGAAAATAGCTGATCTTAACTAATTTTGGTGTGCTGAAAACGAAAATGACATTAAAAAATGTTGATTGGCTCTAGTTTTCAAGATATATGCTACTAGTTTATTTAATTACGGTCAATTTATATATATGACGTAACTGTTGTGGGCGATTGCATAATTTTTTCTAATGACCAATAAAAATGTAACTAGAAATTGATGATGCAATCCTACCTATGATTACATCACCTTTGTGTATAAATATCTTATCTCTGATAAAATTTTGCCATTAGTTAGTGCATTTGTCCTTATCAAAAGTATCGTAGTTAGAAATGCCTAGGACATGTGTGAACAGTGCTGATAATTTCTGTTATATATGTGGTGAGGTGACATTTCTATCACAAAAACGAAATATAACTTAAGTGATTAAGAAGGAGTACAGTTTGTATTTTGGCTGCAGAATAGGAGATCAAGATAAGAGCTGGGCGCAACACATATGCTGCAATACATGTGCAGCACATCTTAAACTGTGGTTGACTGGCAAAAGGCAAGCTATGCCTTGTGCAGTCCCAATGATTTGGAGAGAGCCCACTGATCATCTCAACAACTGTTACTTTTGCATGGTCCCTCCAATTGGGAAAGGCATATCAAAGAAGAAAAAAATGGACTCTGGAATATCCAAACATCCCCTCTGCAATACGTCCGGTACCACATGGCGATGACCTACCAGTTCCCAAAGTGTCAGAATCATTTTCAGCGGCTTCCACTGATGAAGAAGAGGACATTGGTGGTCCTGAACCATCAACGTCAAGCGACCCAGATTTTGAGCAAACTACATCCACTAAACCACACTTAATAACCCAAGGTGAACTGAATGATCTTGTAAGAGATCTGAATTTACCGAAGAACAAGGCGGAGCTTTTGGGTTCCAGATTGCAATAGTGGAATCTCCTGGCAGAAGATGTTACAATTTCTGTGTATAGGAACCGCCAGAAGCCGCTTATTACATTCTTTTTCAAAGAGGGTGACCTTTCTGCGTGCCACAACATTTCTGGTTTAATGGCAGCCCTCAAAATCAATTACATACCGGAAGAGTGGAGGCTTTTCATTGATTCATCCAAGACGAGTCTTAAAGCTGTTTTGTTGAATAATGGTAATGTGTTACCGTCAATTCCAGTTGGTCACGCAGTTCATATGAAAGAAACTTATGAAAACATTAAGCAGCTTTTGAAGTGTATAAACTACGATCATCATCATTGGTCACTTTGCGGTGACTTAAAAGTGGTCGCTTTTTTGCTTGGACTACAGGGTGGATACACCAAGTACTGTTGCTTTCTCTGTGAGTGGGATAGCCGTGCACGAAGTGACCATTACATCAGAAGACATTGGCCAATCAGGCAGTCATTGCAGCCTGGCAGTAAGAACGTTGAGAACCCAGCACTTGTCGACACCAGCAAGATTTTGTTGCCACCCATGCACATTAAGCTGGGTCTCATGAAAAACTTTGTCAAGGCAATGGAGAAAACAGATGAGGCTTTCAAATACCTCATCAGAAAATTTCCAAGACTGAGTGAAGCTAAAATAAGAGAGGGGGTATTTGTTGGTCCGCAAATTCGAAAACTTCTTCATGATGACGAGTTTCTTTGCGTGTTGCATGGCAAGGAAAAAGTAGCCTGCTAGCATTTAAGTCAGTGGTGGACAATTTTCTTGGAAACAACAGATCTGATAATTACAATGAAATTGTAGAAAATCTCCTTCTGAAGTATAAGAGTCTTGGCTGCAACGTATCTTTGAAAATTCATTTTCTGGATTATCATCTGGATTTCTTTACATCAAACTGTGGAGCGGTCAGTGATGAGCATGGTGAACGATTTCACCAGGACATTGCTGCTATGGAGACAAGGTATCAAGGCAATTGGAGCCCTTCAATGCTTGCTGATTACTGCTGGACTGTGACAAGAGACACCTCATCGATTGACTACAAGAAGCAAGCAAAGAGAGCTCGAACAGCGACTGAATAATGACGGAATGGGTTCAAATGTGCCTTTTTAAAACATGATATGTGAACTTTAAATAATGTTTTTATTTTTTCTATCATTTTATGTTGAAATATCAATTAATTGAGTATGTAACCACAATTTTTATAATGCTAAAGTAGAAAGACTAGCTGTTCACCCCAGAGAATTAAACATTATTTGTATTACTGTAATGTAAATTCATCATTAAAAAAAACCCAGAGCCAATTGGTGAATTTCATTATGATATTTGAAATCAGCATGTCAAAATCAATAAGAAATGGTATATTTAATTTCTGGTACAAATAACTTTTGAAAATTTGTTGACTAGTGTTATTTGTCTGTCGAGTACCGAGGACCTACTTCTGCATGATATTATTGTTGCTATTAAACTGCTGTGTATTTAGATACATCATGTGTATTCAGCCTTGCCTTAAACCTGTTACACCCTATTACAGCTGGTGCAGGTTTTACGTAGTCAAACATATGGAACCCAGCTTTAAATACAAAATTCTCAAATTCGCTGCCGTAAGTTGATCAAGTTTTAACATACCCAAGAACTTGAGTGGCTTGCGACATATAGATTAGCTTCAGGAAGAGGTAGGCGGTGCTGGTCCAGGGAGACGAAGATCCTGTACTAGTTTCAGTGTTTAAACTTCACTGTTTCAGATGAAAGGAATAAATGGCTTCTAGATTTCAAAACATACTCGCACATTTGGTCCAGAAATGTTTCCTTCTTGGTTAAATAAGAAAACAGAGTACTAGAAAAAGCATAAAATCGAGAAATGAAAAAAACAGAATAAAGGTAAAGTATTGGAGCTGGAGTAGTGTTGGAATATCTCATCCAAACAAAATAAACACACATTTGGCTGCGTTTTGCAGTCGGCGAAAAAGATACCTTGCAAATAACGCTAATTTACGTTCAGACAGATTCGCGTTTTAAACACGACACGTTCAAATTGTCGAAGAGGAATTAAGAAAACGAAATGTTTGCCAAGAAGGTTCCAACGATCTTCACTTTCGTTGTCAGAAAATTAACTTGTGGTGTGGTGGAGGCTGTATTATTTTTTCAAAACCATCTAAAAATCTGGCCGTGTTTTGGTAAGCCGGAGAAAGGTTATCCAAACAGAGCGGCAAAAAGGAACCGGGTGGAAGGAAGGACTTGGATGAGGTAACGTTTCGGAGGTTCGATAAGGTCATACAAATAGATACAAGAACACGTGTTACAGGGGAAGTGTTGATCGGAGAAATGAAGAAAATCGTTTAATTTTTGAGTTTTTGGGAGATACGCGTTTTTCGTTTGCTATTGCAGCACTGTTTATGTAAATACTCAACATCTTTGCTTGGTGTGCAGTGAGCGTTAAAAACCAATAAAAAAGTACAGAGAGTTGTGTTAGTCGTTAAAATTCATTCACGTTAGAATGTTCTAACACACAGGGGAAAATTAACGGCTTTCCATAGGGAAAATTCATGACCATTAATGTCACATATTTAAAACGAAACGCGTATTGGCTGTTTCTTGCAAACACAGAGTTCCTTATGTTGATCAAATCATCAGTCGGGTCATACTCCTTTAGCAGTTTGCGTCTGTTCTGATTTGTCAGGAAACAGAAGTTCTGCTTACGTTCAGGTTTCCCCAGAAAATTTCCAGGTAAATATTGAAGAGGTCATGAAGCAAATTTCAATTTCTTCTGTGAACGTTGTTTTCGAGAAAGTCGCTGTTCTATGGTGACTTCTGTCGTAAACTTTGATATTAAGCGTTGCTGTAATTGATGGGGTAAATAACAATAGGTAATTCGTCTTACTAAGGTATAGGTAATAGGTCTTACTAAGGTATAGGTAATACATCTTACTAAGGTATAGGTAATACATCTTACTAAGGCATAGATAATATGTTTTACTAGGTAATGCGTCTTATTTAAGGGTTAGGTAATATGTCTTACTAAGGCAAAGGTAATATGTCTTACTACTCACACAACTATGGTATAAAGGACCCGTGAACGACCCAGACAGTTTAAAGACGCTATCACTAATATAACTTTCCTATCAGCAAGTATAGACCAAATAAAGGCCGAAATACTTATGTCCAGTAATGTGTAGTGGAAGACGAATAACACAGAATAGACGGGTAGGTTAAAATCAAGGATGGATGGATGAACTCTTAAATAAATAATAGAGGAAACCTTGAGTCCTGTGAACAGTAAAATAAATTAGTAAATAAATTATATATATATATATATATATATATATATATATATATATATATATATATATATATATATATATATATATATATATATATATATATATATATATATATATATATATATATATATATATATATATATAGATAAACAGTGATGGAAGGCATGGTCCCTGGAAAAAGGGGAAGGGGTCGACCTAGACGACGGTGGACCCAGGACATCACAGAGAGTCTGAACTTGTCTTTGGCTGATGCAGGTCGATTTGCCCAGTTTTTACGTGAATATCCCTTTTTTCCCTGTACAATGACAGGTGTCCACACGCCATTCAGGCAGACACTCGCCGTCTTCGGAGTGTACCCATTAAAGCTGGGTTGGCTCAGGAGCCGTTCAGATTATTCCAGTCCCTAGTCGACGACACTTCTTCACATGTTTTCGCCAGGGCTCAAATTAATCCAGTCCAAGTCCCGGTCGACGACACTGCTTCAAATGCCCTGGCCCGGACTTGAACCTGTATCCCCCGATCGTCAGCGCAGTTTGGTAACCATTACACCAACGTGGTTCCCTAATATATATATATATATATATATATATATACATACATATATACATATATACATATATATATATATATATATATATATATATATATATATATATATATATATATTGTGGTGAAGTGGGATGTTATAAATATTTATAGGGGACTTAGTGTACTGACTGAGATCAGCTGTGAAGGTATCTATATCTATTAAGAGTAGTGTATTATAGATAACCTTACTTGCTACCACATATCTCTATATCTCAGTCAGAATTATTCTGGAATAGTGTGATGCTACGTTATGTGTCTAGGGTATGAGTATGGTGAAGTGTAAGTCACAACAACAGACAGATAAACAATTTAATTTAATCCACTACTCTTGACAACACTGTGACACTCACATACATATAACACTCTATGAGAATAGCTTACAGGAGACACTCGTAACTTTTCAAATAACAATATGTATTCATTTCTGTCATAAAGGCATATGTGTGTCCTGATTCAAAGACAAAGGAACCAGGAATCACAATCAATGTTAATTACAAGTTATGTACAGAATGTATTAATATGAATCTGGTAGTGACATATATTATTAAAAATATCCTATGTGTGTCAGTTGTGTAATAGTAGTATGAGGTAATACTGGTTTGTTTTGTTCAAGCTCTGTTGGTAGTTGTCATCATGACTTCAATAGTTTGTCTTAAGGAAACTAGTATTGGAGATGTTCTCAGTTCCTGATATTAAGACAATTAATTTCCCCTCTTAATATTATTTTTACAAAGTCAATTCAAGATGAGGGGACATAATGTTGAGCTCAGCTGGCCAATTCGCTTATCTGGCGTGATGGCGGCAGGAAAGGACTCCTCTGCTCGAATTCTCCCCTGGGCTCTGGAGACACCTCACTGATAGCTAAAAAGACCAAGGAGTATGCTGTCCGACTCGGGATTCAGCAAAGCTCTGACCAGGTGCTGCTCAGTACCATCAAGACCACGGTCCCTGAAAACAAGAAGGATGTACCTTCTACTTCATAACTAATTTATATTCTCTTTTACACTGATCACAATACAACACAAACATTGAGTTCAGAGCGTTAGGCCAACTGTCAGCTTCATTTGAAATACTTTATTCCAGTATTACCCTTCTTAATGGTTACTACGCCTCTGCACTTCCAGCATTATTTCTTTCTATTCAATCATCCAGGTGTCAGTGTACTGTTTGGCCATTCCATGCCGTTTTACTTCTCTCCGACACCCTCTGTTCAGGCTGGAGCATTATAGGCTTTACCTCACGTTTGCCACTGAACTACACATATATATACAGGCATAAATCAACAATTCACATTCAATTTTCATTAAAAGATATTGAATGGTTCAAGCTTACCACAATTCATAGAATAACACAGATACGTTGATTAGCAATGAATTCTGGCACAAACTGGCACAAATTCCCATCTGCTTATCTTCCAGGCTTTTATTTAGCAAAATATAAGCTGGCTTCAACGCACTGATGCTTTATCAAGCTTATTTAAACAAGTGGTTTCGAACTAACGCTCCCAAGTGTGTATATCAGCGAGACTGGCCAATGAGCCACGTTTCGACAAGTGTTTGAAAAAATGTTACCCTTCCCCGTCTCCCTTGACAACGAAAGATAGTATTTATAGTCCGACCAATCGTGGTTAGGCTTTCATTTGTTGCGCTCCAATCAATTTGGAGTTTACATGGTAGACTATTTCTGTAACGTAAATTTTTTTCAAACACGTTATAAAAAAAATCTTATGAGCAGAAATGATTTCATGCTGTCAGGCATCCTCACTATTTTATTTTGGGTATAATTTATTAATTCCTGGACTATTTGCGTAACGTTTTACATATTCTTTGTCAGCAAGCCCTAAGGAACCCAAATATCCCAATTTAAAGGAGCTACGTGGCTGCGTTCAAAATAGGTATTTTCTACCTCCTGTTTCGAAGATGTGCTGTCTGGGTACTGTTATGTTTTCAACCGTAAACCCATCTATTGTTATCTTTCCTAATAAGCGTTTTTTATGATTTATAAACCTAACTCTGGGAAGGGTAGTGAATTTATCACTGTCCGTCCGAAAAAGTTAGTGCTTGTAGTCTTACACGCGTGATGGCAGCATTTGTGTATCGCGCGACGCGGGTTGGGGGTGGCATTAATAGCGAGACGCGTGTTTAATTTTGCATGCGTTCGGCTTTATTCGCCCCTCTCTCTTCTCGCTATCCTTTAGTCCATCTGCCTTTTGTTTTTGGTAACATAGTGTAGAAAAAGACATGAATGGAATTTAAAATTTAGGTCAACTTGCATATCTCAAGGTTTTTCTTAGAAATACAGCACACGTTTCATTGAAGAAAGCGGGTATAATACAGTAAGCTTTTACTATCAACGTGAAAGCGTTACAATTTGCAGACGAAGCAGAAAACAAGGGGGATTTCGAGTACTGTCATTGTGACAGCACTGTTCTTTACCATTCTTCTTCCTTTATTAATTATATGTATTTATTAGGCTTTATATTTACTTGATAATTTATATATGTGGATTAGAATATTCCACGACACCTCCCCTCTTAAAACAGACATTATATGTCAGTCCTTTATTCTATATACACATAGAGAAATTTATTATTATTATTTCTGGGGTTTACGGTGATTCTCATCACACGGATGGCGGCTTAAAAAATCAGCTCCCAAATTGGTTTTTCCAGATATATACTCGATGCTAAAATTATATGGAGCCAGAAGCAAAGACCATCGGAGTAACCTAGAGTTCTCATGCTTAGCCTGTGCTAGAAACGATAAAGGTTTGTGATCTGTTTGCAACTTAAATGCCTTCCCATATAGATAAATATTGAATTTCTTTATTGCCCATATTACTGCAAGACATTCTTTTTCGCTAGTTGAGTAGTTGATTTCAGCTTTATTCAACTTTCTGCTAGCATATGCCACTGGGCTTAATTCCCCATCCAATGCATCTGATTTCTGTAGTAGAGTTGCACCTAACCCAATATTACTTGCATCCGTCCTTACTATGAATTCTTGACTTAAGTCAGGTAATTTCAAAATGGGTTTACTTGTGAGCTTTTCCTTCAATTCTTGGTAAGTCATTTCACATTGTGGTGTCCATGTAATGCGATCTGGATGTCCTTTACGTGTCAATTCCGTTAAAGGTGCACATATGGAATTAAAGTTTTTGATATACTTCTGGTAGAAACCACATAATGAGACAAAGGATCTCACGTCCTTCTTGGTTTGTGGTCTCGGGGCTTTCTGTAGTTTCTCTAAATTCTTTGGGTCAGGGGTCATGTTTCCCTGATAAACTGTGTGTCCCAAAAGTTCCAATTCTTTACATCCAACGCAACATTTGGCTGGTCGGGCTGTTAAATTTGCCTCCCTAAGTCGATCAAACAGCATGTTCAGAGAGTCAATGTGTTCCTCAAATGTTTCTGTTGCTATAAGGATATCATCCATAAAATTTGTTATAGAGGGATTATTCAGAGGATCCAATAATTTTCTCATCATTCTAGAGAAGACACTAGGCGCATTCTTCAATCCAAATGGCAATCTATTAAACTCATAGTGTCCTTCTGAGGTACTAAAAGCTAGGTATGGTCTAACCTCAGGCTTTACTGGAATCTGATAGTATCCTTTACTCAGATCCACTTTTGAGAAATATTTAGCTTTATTTAGTCTGGCAAACAGCTGATTTGTATCCGGCAATGGATCCACCTGTCCTTCTGTAATAGCATTCAGTCTCCTGTAATCTATACAGAGTCTATGTTCTCCAGAGGGCTTCCTTAAGAGTACTACACCGGAACTATACGAAGATTCACTGTGCGAAATAATTCCTTCCTTCAATAGATAGTCTATCTCTTCCTTCAAAGCTTTCTCCTTAGCAAACGGAATCGAATATGGTTTCATACAGACAGGTGTGGAGTCTATGAGTTTCATATCATATTCCAATAGGTTTGTATGCCCTGGTCGGTCTGTTAACACCTCTGCATGAGTATTTAGAACCTGTTGCACTTTCTCTTTCTGAGTTTTCGTTAAATGTGTACTGATTTTCACCTGTGCTGCTGTCTCACAGGGGTGTAATGGATATTCAAATGATGAAAGTGGTTCCTTTTTCATCTCCATGGCGATGGACAAGGTCAACAAGTGTGTCTCTTCCTGATCTTCTCTTTCCAAATATTTCTTCAGGAGATTCACATGATAGATTTTTTCTTTCCCCTTCTTATCTATCTTATAATTTGTTCTAGACACCTTCTCTAAAACTGTATATGGACCCTGCCATCCAATTTGTAACTTATTCTGACTCCCAGGCAAAAGAAGCAGTACTTTCTCTCCCACAGCCAAATTTCTGTCTTTCGCCTTCCTGTTATAATAGGCAGCATGTTTCTTCCTGGCTTGTTTCAACTTTTCATTGGCAAGTTTCCAGCCAGTTTTCAAACGAGTAGTCAGCTCATTCACATATTGGTATGAAGATGTAATGTTTTCCTCTGCCTTTTCATCAGTCCACGTTCTTAACAAAGCTACATGTGGACCTTTAATTGTGTGGACCTATTTGTCCATGCACCGGTATGGTCTCTTCCACTCGAAGCTTTATAGTGATGATTTTTCCTCCCAGAATTATCATTCACAAAACGACCGCTACCAATTTTTTTCTTGGGGCTGTCTCCCCTCTTAAAATTCTTGATGAGAGATTTCATCCCTACATCCTCTTCCTCCAGTTTGTTTAAGTCCGATTGAGGGATTTTCGGCTTATCCTGGGGTAAGACATCTTTTTGCACTCTCCGCATAGTGGCCATTGTAAAACAGTTAAGTGAAGCTTGTCCGTGAAAAGGGGCTTCCCATTCCATTTGGTCCACTTTATCAAATCTATTTTTCTTTTTATTATCAGGCCTAATTTTGCTCCGGGGCGTGTCCAGGTCCTGATCAATGTTCCCACTTGTGGGTGTTCCCTCATGTGCTATGCTACACCTTTCTACAAAATTTTCAATGTCCCATCTTGCTTTGGGCCAATAATAATTGTGAGCCACCTTTTGGATGATGGTACCTATCTTCTCATGGTCCCCATCTGGTTTCACATGTAGGCTCCTTATTAAGTCTGTCCTATATCTTTTTGGAAGAACCAGCTGTCCGTGACCATTGGATCTAGTTCCAGTCTTCCTATACATCAACTTGTTTTTCATGTAAAAATCTCCCTTGCCTGGAGTTGTATGACAAGTTGACAATTTTCTGAAACAAGGCTTGAGTGTTTTATCCCCAGCCTGTGCCTTCCTCATCTCTTCTGGAGTGGTATCTAACATAATATCCTCCTCCTGTCTTGAGGTCGACCTGACCTGAAGGGTTGCCATATACACAGGTTTCCTTCTGCAACGGTCAGTGTCATGATTGTCCATCTGACAATTCTTACACCACCTTTTTCCTTGGTTGAAAGATTTTCTTTCATTATATTTCCTTTCATCGAATTGTGGGAATTTATTTTTATTGTCATACCGTGGCCTATCAAATTGGTGCTTACCTTTATTTTGATCCCTAGGATCAAATTGATTAAAGTTCTGTGGTGCCCTAAAGTTGTCCACTTGTTTCTTTTTATTACCTGTTACCTCTGCTTGAGCTGCTTGATACCTTTCAGCAACATTTAGCAACTCACCCAGCCTCTCTGCACCTTGTTCCATGAGAAACTTTCTCAGGTCTGGAGCCATGGACTCTCTTAGTTGCTCTATAAGGACCATTTCCTTAAGATCTTGGGTTTTCCCCAGAGAAGTCCATTTCTCCAAGTATGTCTCTATTCGTGCAGAGAACTGGTGATAGGTTTCACCTGACAGTAGTTTAGCATTCCTAAATTTTTTCCTATAAAATTCAGCATTCTTTTCATATCTTAACAAAAGAGCCTGCTTTAGCATGTCATAATTTTCCTGATCACCTCTGCTCATTTTTGCAAAAACTTCATAAGCTGCCCCACGAAGTCCCTGAGATAACTTTAAGCTCCACCTTTCTCTCTCTAACCCATACGTGGTAGCTAATAGCTCATACCTATTTATATAGCTCTCAATATCATCGTCTTTCTCAACAAAATGATCTAAATGAAAATTCATAGCTGAGGTTGAGGCTCCTTGGCTAGCAGTGGCATCAGAGGCAAAGGGACTGGCACCATTTTCAGGAGCATGGCCCTGAAACTCAAACTCCCTTAGTCGTAACTCATGTTCCCTTTGTAATCTTTTCTCCTCCTTTTCTGCTTCCCTCTCTGCAGTCAATCTTCTTTCTTCTGCAGCTAATTTCTTCTCTTCTCTTTCTGCAGCTAATTTCTTCTCTTCTGCTTCCAATTTCTTAGCCTCTTTGTCAGCCTCAATCTGCAACCTCTTAGTCTCAGCCTCAGCCTCAAACTGTAACTTCTTAATTTCCCTTTCAGCCTCTAACCTTCTTTCGGCTTCAAACCTTCTTTCTTCGCGTTCAATAAATTTGTCACATTCCGTCGTGACATAGGCAACCATAACTTGCCCATCTAATCCTAACTCTTTTGCAGTCTGAACCGCAGCAGATCGAAATTTGGCCAGGTCCGCCATTGTCTATCAGGTAACTTAATACAATGTCTAACCAACAATTCAATCTCTAATGGACAACACAGGCACCGTGAGCTCAACCTTATTTAATTCCACCCAAGGATACCTTTTAATTCTTATATTCCCTGAAGTGAATTACCCCCAATATTTTTAATAGTTAAAGATTCAAAATCCCGAGAGCGAGACCCCAATATATGTGGTGAAGTGGGATGTTATAAATATTTATAGGGGACTTAGTGTACTGACTGAGATCAGCTGTGAAGGTATCTATATCTATTAAGAGTAGTGTATTATAGATAACCTTACTTGCTACCACATATCTCTATATCTCAGTCAGAATTATTCTGGAATAGTGTGATGCTACGTTATGTGTCTAGGGTATGAGTATGGTGAAGTGTAAGTCACAACAACAGACAGATAAACAATTTAATTTAATCCACTACTCTTGACAACACTGTGACACTCACATACATATAACACTCTATGAGAATAGCTTACAGGAGACACTCGTAACTTTTCAAATAACAATATGTATTCATTTCTGTCATAAAGGCATATGTGTGTCCTGATTCAAAGACAAAGGAACCAGGAATCACAATCAATGTTAATTACAAGTTATGTACAGAATGTATTAATATGAATCTGGTAGTGACATATATTATTAAAAATATCCTATGTGTGTCAGTTGTGTAATAGTAGTATGAGGTAATACTGGTTTTGTTTTGTTCAAGCTCTGTTGGTAGTTGTCATCATGACTTCAATAGTTTGTCTTAAGGAAACTAGTATTGGAGATGTTCTCAGTTCCTGATATTAAGACAATTAATTTCCCCTCTTAATATTATTTTTACAAAGTCAATTCAAGATGAGGGGACATAATGTTGAGCTCAGCTGGCCAATTCGCTTATCTGGCGTGATGGCGGCAGGAAAGGACTCCTCTGCTCGAATTCTCCCCTGGGCTCTGGAGACACCTCACTGATAGCTAAAAAGACCAAGGAGTATGCTGTCCGACTCGGGATTCAGCAAAGCTCTGACCAGGTGCTGCTCAGTACCATCAAGACCACGGTCCCTGAAAACAAGAAGGATGTACCTTCTACTTCATAACTAATTTATATTCTCTTTTACACTGATCACAATACAACACAAACATTGAGTTCAGAGCGTTAGGCCAACTGTCAGCTTCATTTGAAATACTTTATTCCAGTATTACCCTTCTTAATGGTTACTACGCCTCTGCACTTCCAGCATTATTTCTTTCTATTCAATCATCCAGGTGTCAGTGTACTGTTTGGCCATTCCATGCCGTTTTACTTCTCTCCGACACCCTCTGTTCAGGCTGGAGCATTATAGGCTTTACCTCACGTTTGCCACTGAACTACACATATATATACAGGCATAAATCAACAATTCACATTCAATTTTCATTAAAAGATATTGAATGGTTCAAGCTTACCACAATTCATAGAATAACACAGATACGTTGATTAGCAATGAATTCTGGCACAAACTGGCACAAATTCCCATCTGCTTATCTTCCAGGCTTTTATTTAGCAAAATATAAGCTGGCTTCAACGCACTGATGCTTTATCAAGCTTATTTAAACAAGTGGTTTCGAACTAACGCTCCCAAGTGTGTATATCAGCGAGACTGGCCAATGAGCCACGTTTCGACAAGTGTTTGAAAAAATGTTACCCTTCCCCGTCTCCCTTGACAACGAAAGATAGTATTTATAGTCCGACCAATCGTGGTTAGGCTTTCATTTGTTGCGCTCCAATCAATTTGGAGTTTACATGGTAGACTATTTCTGTAACGTAAATTTTTTTCAAACACGTTATAAAAAAAATCTTATGAGCAGAAATGATTTCATGCTGTCAGGCATCCTCACTATTTTATTTTGGGTATAATTTATTAATTCCTGGACTATTTGCGTAACGTTTTACATATTCTTTGTCAGCAAGCCCTAAGGAACCCAAATATCCCAATTTAAAGGAGCTACGTGGCTGCGTTCAAAATAGGTATTTTCTACCTCCTGTTTCGAAGATGTGCTGTCTGGGTACTGTTATGTTTTCAACCGTAAACCCATCTATTGTTATCTTTCCTAATAAGCGTTTTTTATGATTTATAAACCTAACTCTGGGAAGGGTAGTGAATTTATCACTGTCCGTCCGAAAAAGTTAGTGCTTGTAGTCTTACATGCGTGATGGCAGCATTTGTGTATCGCGCGACGCGGGTTGGGGGTGGCATTAATAGCGAGACGCGTGTTTAATTTTGCATGCGTTCGGCTTTATTCGCCCCTCTCTCTTCTCGCTATCCTTTAGTCCATCTGCCTTTTGTTTTTGGTAACATAGTGTAGAAAAAGACATGAATGGAATTTAAAATTTAGGTCAACTTGCATATCTCAAGGTTTTTCTTAGAAATACAGCACACGTTTCATTGAAGAAAGCGGGTATAATACAGTAAGCTTTTACTATCAACGTGAAAGCGTTACAATTTGCAGACGAAGCAGAAAACAAGGGGGATTTCGAGTACTGTCATTGTGACAGCACTGTTCTTTACCATTCTTCTTCCTTTATTAATTATATGTATTTATTAGGCTTTATATTTACTTGATAATTTATATATGTGGATTAGAATATTCCACGACATATATATATATCCTATATACCATAGTTGTGTGACTGTCATGAGAATCATCTCATCTCAACCCATAACCCGTCATGGGTCGTAGGGGTGCCATGGTGGAAGCATCAGCAGACAGGGTCCTCCACTGCTCTCTATTCTCAGCAATGCGTACAAGTGTGGAGAAACCGTGTCCTGCCCATTCTTTGATGTTATCAGCCCAGGATTTTCTTTGCCTTCCTCTTCTCCGTTTACCTTCGACTGTTCCCTGGAGGATCGTTTTCGAAAGGGAGTCATGACGAGTTACATGCCCAAACCAGGCAAGCTTTCGACGTTTCACTATTGACAAAAGTGGTTCTTGATGGCCTGCATAGGTGTTTATCTTCTCTCTAACATAGACATTTGTTTTGTGCTCTTTATAGCAAATGCGCAAAATTCTTCTATAACATTTATGCTCGAAAGCCTGAATCCTTCGCTCCGTATCTGCAGTGAGTGTCCAGCCCTCACACCCATACAAGAGAATAGATAATACAAGTGATTTGTATAATTTGATCTTCACAGGAAAACTGATGTTACTTTTCCAGATCACATTCAACCTTGTCATGGCAGCGGAGGCCATCTCAAGTCTTGTCTTGATTTCTTTATTTGATCTTCCATCACTACATATAGTGGACCCGAGATATTTAAAGGTGTTAACTTCTTCTAACGTTTGCCCATTTAACGTAATGTTGGTCGGAACATGTTTCTTATGGCTATTCACCAATATCTTGCTTTTTTCTATATTAATTTCCATCCCATATGTTCTTGTTACTTTCTCCAGTCTGGAGGTAAGGTCTTGAAGTTCTGATTCTGTTCCAGCTATCAGATCAATATCATCAGCAAAACGTAGATTACACAGAGGTCGGCCTCCAATCGATATGGTTGATTTATAATCGTAGAGAGCCTCCTGCATAATATGTTCTAGATAAATGTTAAAGAGCACTGGTGACAGGATACATCCCTGGCGAACTCCTACAGTTGTTTTGAAAAATTCTCCAATGTCATTGCTTGCAAAAACAGCACTGCTTGCGTCCTTGTATAGTGCTTCAATGATATCTATGATGTTGGTATCAAAATTGAATTTTCTCATTATCTGCCATAAACCTTCATGCCAGACTCGATCGAAGGCTTTTGTGAAATCGATGAAGTTATGGTATAAATCATGTTGATGCTGGAGATGTTTTTCGATCAGTAATCTAATATTGAAGATTTGTTCTGAGGTACTTCTTTTTGGTCTAAAGCCAGCCTGTTCCTCTGACAAGATTTCTTCTGATTTCTGTTTTATTCTGTTCAAAAGTATCCTTAACATCACCTTACTTGGATGACTAATAAGGCTAATGGTTCTGTAGTTCTTGCACATTTTTAGATTTCCTTTCTTTGGAAGCGGTATTACTAATGACTGCGTTGGCCATTTTTTTGTACTCCATATCTTCTGGCAAATTGTTGTCATGATTTTTACTATATCTGGTCCTCCATATTTCAAGAGCTCTCCTGGTATATTATCCACACCCGGTGACTTCCCTCCTTTCATCGAACATATAGCCTCTTCCACTTCTTCCCGTAGTATTGCTGCATTTCTGAGTTCTCTGTTTTCGCACTTGATGTTGTTTAATATGCCTAAGTCAGTGTCAAGTTTACAGTTATATAATTCTTTACAATATTCTGTCCACCTTCTCATTACAGCTGTTTTTTCATTGAGCAGAGCCCCATTGCTATCTTCTATGACAGTTACCCTGGGCTGTTGGGGTTTTGATAGTCTTCTTAATGTGTCAAAAAACTGCCTTGCTGTTACCTTTTATTAGCCCCGTATTAATGGACTCACATTGATCAGCTACCCATTTTTCTTTGGCCTGTTTCATTTTCTTTCTAATATTTTTATTCACCATACTGTATTGCCATGCTGCTTCAGGAACCTCTTTCTTAACCTTTTTCATTTCTCGCCGTGTATCACATAACTTCAGAATTTCATCTGTAACCCATGGTTTGTTTATTTTCTTTCTTTTACCAAGTATTTCTGTTGCTGATTCAATGAGCACGTCTTTCATGTTCTCTGTGATTGAGTTGATATCATCCTCCAAAAAGTTGAGAGCTGCGAATTTTCCTCCAACAGTTGCCTCAAAGATTCCCGCGATTTCTGGATCTTTCAATTTGTCTAAATTGAATCTTAACTGAGAACATCTGTTTTGATTATAGTTCTTTTTGAGTTTAAGCTTGAGCGTCATCAATACCATGTCGTGATCACTACCAATGTCGGCGCCAGGAAAAGTCCTAGTCTTGGCTTTATTAATGCTGGACTTGAATCTTTTGGATACAAGAATAAAATCAATTTGGTTATGTATCTCAGTTTTTGGGGCATGCCACGTTGTTCTTCTTGATAACTTATGAGGAAATAGTGTATTTGCAAGGGTTAGTTTATAGTTGCTGGCAAATTCTAGTAGCCTTAGTCCTCGATCGTTGGTTTCTCCAGTCCCAAATTTCCCCACTGTGCCAGCCCAGTGACCGTATGCATGAGAATGACCTTAGCCAATAATGCACTTTTAATGGGGTGCTAAATTGGCTGAGCGTCCTTTCACGATGTACTGTCACAGAAAGGGGATGGCGCCGTTTGGTTGGTCCTAGGTTCGATTCCCGGTAAGCCTATCACTTATATTTTCTTTTCTGTTGTCTAGTGCCACCCTTTATGTCCAACGAGTACCTGTTAATTACCTTTATTTATTTATTTACTAATTTATTTAACTGTTTACAGGACTCAAGGTTTCCTCCATTATTTATTAGATTAAGCTAACACCCCTTTGCATTAAATAAGTAAATGTGTGCTTACCGAATACAGAGTAATTCTTGCACTACAACTGCTATTAAGCTATGGCGCAGAATATCAATTTGTCTAGTGGCAGCATTTTTTGAGGCAGTGGTATTGCGTGATACAGACACCTTGCTTAAATAGTAAGCTAAAATCTGCAGGTGACTGAGCATGGCTTCTGCACGTTCAAAGATCTAACATAACAAGACATAAGGGTCTAGGGGAATGTTTCCATGACGACTTAAGATACAGGAAAAAGACGTAATCAGAAGCAACACTAAGCGGTCTTGTGAGCGACCTGATTTCGAGATTTCTAGACGCAGGCGGAAGGTTGAAAAGTTAAAGTTACTTCCCCGGGTCCACGATTCTCTGTAAATCAAAGAATACGGGGAACTAGCCGTCATCTACTAGAAATGCAGAATGAAAGGACCTTTAGCTAGATGCCAATGTCCACGTGTAAAGGGGTGGAATTAGCCTGCCCAACGTAAGATTGACATGAGCAATGCCAGAAATAGCAAATAATAATTAAGATATTAGGAGCTATAAGACAGAAAAGTGGGAGTAGACAAAAAGTTATGAACAAGACAGGGCTTACTACTCGGCTAAAAGTGGCAGACATTTCAATCAAATTATGACACTAAGGTATAGGTAATTGGTCATACCAAGGTATAGGTAATATGTCATACTAAGGCATAGATAATATGTCATACTAAGATATAGGTAATATGTCATACTAAGAACATAGGTAATATGTCACACTAAGGTATAGGTAATATGTCTTACTAAGGTATAGGTAATATGTCTTAGAAAGGAATAGGTAATATATCTTACTAAGGTATAGGTAATATGTTTTACTAAGGTATAAGTAATACGCCTTACTAAGGCATAGGTCAAAAGTCATACTTGGTATAGGTAATATGTCTTACTAAGGTATAGATAATACATCTTAGTAGAACATAAATACTACGTCATAGTAAGGCACGCGACAAAGAAAATTACCTATGTTACGGCCACAGGGCATTCGTCAGGGACAAACGAACTAAAACAGAACAGTAAGAAGCGATAACTAAGTGAAATACATTACAACTAATGTAAAATGATGCGCTAAAACTCTGACAAAATTTCCATAACAAGTTTTTGTTTTCTCTAAAGTGATAAATTGCTGAAATGCCGGAGTAAAAGAAATAACCGGGCAAAAAAAATGAGTATCACATAAAAGATAGACGGACATTATAGAAATGTACTCAGAGTCTTCTAACCGGAACAAATTAACGGGCACAAGGAAAAAAAATTCGATAACAACAGTGTTGCAGCATGAAAAAAACAATGATCTCACCGCCGCATCACAGAAGATCAGGTGAAAGAGCAGGAAGACGAAACGATAATGAGAGAATGGAAGATCATTAAGAAGAATTATTCCAAATACAGGCTTAAGTCGTGAACAGTTGGTCACAATTAGTATTTTGGTTCTTAGAGTTAAAGGTTCCAAGTGTTAGCGTGGTCCTCAGCAAAGCTAACGTGATACATCGCCGGTGAGTGTTTATACATAGCCATAGGTGTGTTCATACGCAGTCAATGAGTGTCGATACACAGCCAATTATTATTGATATAACAGGATTATAGAGACACTAGAGCTTACTTTGTCACAAACCGCACCACAGAATTGTCGAATCAAACGGAAATAACGCGATCCAGCTAATAAAGATTTGGTCAACCAACTCAAGCTAATCCAGGCGCATATTTCACGGACTGTCATTTGATATTAAATGTGAAAATCAGTCTTAACTTCCCCTTGCCACTCCCCGCCGCAACACCCCCCCCCCCTCCCCCCACCCGCTTTTCTTTACCTTTATCTGCAACCGCAACCCAACTTCTTAACTCAGGACAATTTCAAATAGGCAGCGGTAGGTTTGTTGGAAGTTCGCTTTGGAAAATTGAAATGGAAGCAGCTCTGTAGCTTTTTAATTTAGCTGTCTGTATGAATCAACTATAGAGAATTACCAGACATGCTCTCGTACTTACAGGAGACCAGATGAGTGAACGGGCCAAAAAAAGACATAAAAATTTAATTTAAAAAAAAACAAAAAAACAATAGCAGTAAAATGGAACTATGGAACCTAATGAGCTGAGTTTAGATCATGTCAGGCAACTATCGAAGCCCTAGGTCTCGCATATTAGTATTAATAAGGCTGCAACCTTTGAACTATCACACTATTCCCCCCCCCCCCCCTTCCCCCTTCCCGGCCCTCGGGAGCCAATTAAACCTCCTAATTTTCAAGGTGAAACGTAACAAGTCAAACGACCTAATTCCCATTAACTTGTCGAGAGAACGTGCATGTTGTACTGTAAAATCTAAATTGAACACCCATCGAAAGGACACGCTCACACCAGTTTTGGTGTAGAATGTCTGGGTTTTTGTCCACTAAATATAACACAAATTTGAGGGTCAGAGGTGCGGCGTCCGCCTCTAATGTGGATGGGAAGGAGCGAAGCTCCTGACCGGGTTGGAAGGAAAGTCCTCAGGTTCCCCAGCCTCGCAATGATATGTCATTGGGCCGAAGGGCTGAAAGCCCAAGTGCCGCTGGTTAAGAAAAAAAAAAAAAAAAAAAAAAAAAAAAAAAAAAAATTCTAAAGGTACCGGGCTCGCTCCCAGCACAGGGGAATATAATTCATGGACATTTTTATTTATTAAAGAACCGGTCGTTCCTAATATTTTTCTCTCCCATGATCTCCTAAGTTGTGAGATCGGATGTCTAACCTTCTCGGATATATGCGAAAAAATAGGAGGTCCCGTGGGCAAGTTGCGCACGTTAAAAATTCCACGGTAGTTGTAAATCGCAAAGAGTAGGTCATATGGCCGCTGATCTGCAAACAATTTAAAAATTATGAAACCTACCCACCACAAAAATACTTATAGAATGTGTGATTCCTGTATACGCACATTGAGATCCTCGACGGTGCTACGGAATTCGTGCAATGTGCTGAGATCCTTCATCTGTGATCTAATGGAGACGATGAGCGCATTTATGGAGTTGTCCATGTGCGGTGAATATTCATTCATTACCCTCCACTCCCAAGGAGCATAGGCCTTCAACAAACACATGCCAAGTCCTCCTGTCACGTGCCATCATCTCAAGTTCTTTCCACGTTCTCCTCATCATTTTCACCTCTGTTTCCAGCTCTCTTCTCCATGTGCTTCTTGGTCTACCTCTGCCTCTCTTACCCTGGTGATTCCAGAACAAGGACTGCCTTGTAAAGCTATCAACGGGTTTCCTCAGTGTGTGTCCTATCCATCGCCATCGTCTTCTTCTCATCTCTTGTTCCAATGGCACTTGTCTGCTTCTTGTCATCAGTTCCACGTTGGTAACCCTGTCATACCATTTTAATCCTTCTATTCTATGCAGGCACCCATTTATAAAAGTGTGTAGCTTTTTTGGTTGTTGTTTTTGTTGTTCTCCGTGTCTCAGAGCCATATAATAGGACTGACTTGACATTTGAGTTGAAGATTCTTATTTTTGTGTTGGACCCGATTTCTCTTAATCTCCATATGTTTCCCAGTGCAATGAAAGCTCCTCTTCCTTTTTGTGTTCTTATTTTGATATCACTGTCTGTCCCTCCAACTTTGTCTATATTGCTGCCAAGATATATATACGATTCTAAATTCTATGCACTGAATATGGTCCTTAAAAAACCACACCAAACTAAACCAGACTTCCTAGCAAAATCATCGACAATATATATATATATATGATTATATATTACTATCTTTGATTTATACATAACTGTAGAGGTGGAATACAGTTCACAAAAATGTATAGTCTAATAGATCTGTACAGTACAATACACTTTGCTATAGGTAAGAAATGTTCACAGTTAATAGTTTTAGGAGGTTGAATAAGAATAAAAAGGGGTCATATATCTCATTTCGCCCAATTAATTATTGATACTTAGGACGATTTAGTCGCGCAAGTCGACACGCCTCTAATTAATGATTCGCAGGCGGATTAATAAAAGGTGTATTTTGTTTTCTTTGTGTGTCTGTGTGTATGTGTAGGTTCTATTTTCTTTTTATTTGAAGTTTGATTACCAAGATCCAGTAAAAGTACAATGGAATGGAAAATAATAAAATGACCATAGGAGAAAGAGCTTCGTCATCAGGGCGTGCAGCAAACAGAGCACAGCATAACTATCCCTTCTCCACTGTGTTATGTTTTGACGTGTTGCTTGCTCGTTTTCCCTTTCATTTATGAAGAGTCATTAGCACCACAAATTTCAGGTCGTGCAATTCTTTTCCCCAGGACAAATATTTTGTGCACGTATTTTTCAATAAAAGAACGTGTTTGTTTATTATTATCATATTTGTTTGAATTTAAATTGTGTGTGTGTGTGCAGTTATATTCCTTATGTGCGCTAATTTCATAACCTGTGTGCGAGCGCACTTGCGCACAGCTCAGAGTGAACATTCCCCTCCCTCCCCCCAAACATCACGAAAGAAAACACTCTCAAACACAGCGGACCCCTTGGTTTCTTTTTGTATTCCGACATAAAGGAATAACCCGCTGTGTGATTAACACGTCACTAAACGCTCAGCATTTCCTTATCTGTGTTATCCAAACTGTGTTTTGTTCCACACACTTAACCGCGTACCCCTCCCTTAAACTGAATTTCCCACGAGAGGTGTGGGGGGTTCTTATCTCCTCCATTCTCGAAACTTGCGACTCGAGAACGATTCATAATATAAGCATTTCTATGTTTAATCTTCCACAAAATAAAGGGAAAAACGAGGAGGAAAAAAAAAAAGATTGTATTCTTTATATTAGAAATATAAAAATCCACGCACATGTGTCTCCATGGAAACAAGGAAGCTGAATTATTGTGATAAGCCTAGGAGTGGAGGTAAAATCGAGTACTTCTCAAATACCACTGCTCTTTTCAAAGTTCAAAGTTGGCCAAGAGCGTTAGCGCGAAATTCCAGACGCCCTTGAAATCCCACCGGGTCGGCGTTTGAGCACGCGTAATAATAATAGATGTAACTTTTTTTTATGTTTCCTTACGTTGAGAAAGCGATGAGATATAACAGTGTGACGTATTCTTGTAACCAATGACATTACGTAAGTCAAGTACGTTCAGCTGGTTTGACCACGAGGATTGAAAGAAAACTAAGCGAAAGACGAAGAATGTATATATTTATATAATGTTCCAACGAACGAAGTCTGTATGTCTTCAGTGTAAAGAAATAGGCATTATTGTCTTTTTGTTTGACATTAATGAGCTGCAATAATACAATTCTCAAAGTGTTTACAGATGAATACATTATTAACTTCATTAATATTTACTCGTTGATAATTGAGGCATGAACAATTAGTAAACAAGTAGGGAAGGCACTAGAGGCCACAGAGATGTTGTTTTACAGTAGAATGTTAAAAATACCATATACAACCAAAAAGAGTATTGAGGATGTCCTGAAAGAGGCCTATGCGCAAAGGAAACTTATTTCACAAGTTAGAAAGAAGCAATCCACTTTATTGGGCATGCTATGAGAAGAAGAAAGCTGGAATATATCGTAACAACAGGTAAAATTGAAGGAAAAAGAGATAGCGGAAGACAAAGAGAGCGAATACTGGACAGTTTGACATCGTGACATGGATAGAAGTCAACAGCAGAACTGATAAATTGTATTGGAGACAGAAAGTTGTGGAGAGGCATGGTACTTAAAGAAGAAGAATATTTACGAAATATTAATATAGCACTCGGTAATGGAACACACACACAATCACACATTCACATACACGCGTAGTTAGTTAAAGAGAAACACTTCAGCTAGGCCCTTGCAGAAACCCTGCACAAAAACATTAAAGTCCTGTGGCAGTATTGGTTTATGTTGCACGTTGTTTCTCATGTTGAGGCTGTCAGCCTCATGCACATCCTCATAGTGGTCGCCTTTTGGTTTGGTTTGGTTTTAAGAACCATTTTCACTGCCCATGGAAAACTCCATTAGTGCTCCAATCTCCGCACTTAGTTCACACCATGAAGATCTCAGCACAACTTTTACAACTGCCTGAGGATGAAATAGACCTTTACTTTCTTTGTCAACAACGCAGGACCTGAGATGCAATAGCGGTACACAATTAAGCCACTTCCCTGCCTGAACTGTCTGGAGCGTTCAGATCAAAAGCACTGAGCCATGAGAAGAAATACTACAGTTGATTGGTTAGGTTGATATAAACCCTGAAAAGGACTAAAGTCTAGAACACTAGCTAGTCCAGTGGTTCTAAACGTGCACCATTTGGCCACTGTATTTCTAGGGGGCCACAGTAAGATGGTAATGTACATTTTTCCAGCTTACATCGACTATGAAAAGGAGGGGGTTGGGGGCACAGAGGTAGATGAGGCTCAGAAGGGGGCAGTGAGCAAAGAAAAGTTGAAAACCCCTGAGCTAGACTATACATAAATGAAATAAAAAGGCGTCCTGAGGTAACCGAAGCGTTGGTGTAGCTGGCGAGTCTTTTTCAGGGCAAGTCATTTTCAGGGCAAGTCCTTCTCAGGGCTTCATGCTAGCAGATGGATAATGTTAGTCCTTTTCAGGACTTAGTATCTATCGACGCTGACCGGGCTAGCAATCTCGTTGGATTGCTCAAGAGTTCACATGCAACCGGTGTTTCGCTGAACACTGAGGTAGTACAGTCAGCGTTGGCGTAGCTGGTGAGTCCTTTTTAGGGCAAGTCCTTTTCAGGGCTTTATGCTAGCAGGAGGATAATGTTAGACCTTTTCAGGACTTAATATCTATCAACGCTGACCGGGCTAGCAGTCCTTTTCAGGGCTTAGAGTTTATCAACGCATCGCTTCAGTTAACAGAGTTCACTTATTTTTGACTGGCAAATTGCGCTCTGATAAAACCAATTAGGTTGAAAGGAACCGCGCATCGCCACAAGAAGATAAAACCCACAAACTAAAAAAAAAAAAAAAAAACCAAAGCTGGGAGCCGCGCTAGCGTAGTGGTTGCCACACTGCGCTGGCGATCGGGTGATCCAGGTTCGCGCCTGGCTAGGACGTTTGGAGAGTGTCTTCGACCGGGACTTGGACTGGATTAATTCGTGTCCTGGCGATGACATATGAAGGAATGTCTTCGACCGGGAACTGGAGTCGACTGAGCGGCTACTGAGCACAAACCCTCTGTGGATGGGAAGGAGCGGAGATGGTACGGACATCTGGCTCCTGACCGGGTGACAAGGCCATGAAATTTGTTTCACGTCATTTGGCCGAAGGGCTGAAGCCCAAGTGCCGCTGGATAAGGAAAATAAAGAGGTAACCGAAGCTCATATGTCTGTGACTGAGAAGTGCGTGCAGACTGACAAACATCGAATTAAAATTAAAAGTATGTAGATAAACAATTAAGATAAATCAAGCTGTTTTCATCATCATCATCACCATCATCATTGTCCTATACGTTCCTTACGAAGCATGAAACCACCACCGTAGCTAGTCCCGCAGGTAGCCTGCACAAAGCAGGTACATCCTCTTGCTGGGGTGCTTTCTGCGCCACTTTGTATTACACGATGAGCGTGCCAGCTCCATGCTAAATCTCATATTATACGCCGTTTACTCTAACTGCCAGGCCATTCGTGGACCACTGCGGCAAATCAAGGAAGACGACCCGCGGCAACCTTTTAATACATACCTGAGGATACAGTAGCCCGTGTTCTTTCTGTGTCTCTTCGGAGACCCCCGGGAACTTCAAGGGACAAATCCAATTTTACTAACAGAAATTGTATAGTAGTGTACAGCTCAATAGCATCAAAACCAAAACAACATTATAATAGTCCTAAATACCCTTGTATAGTGTGGAAAAGCTCTTCAGAGATTCAAATAGCCTCAAGCTGCCTCCTGCTTTCTTTGAAAATATTCACGTCGACGTCTAAAAGTGTAAGAAGAATATATATATATATATATATATATATATATATATATATATATATATATATATATATATATATATATATATATATATATATATATATATATATATATATATATATATATATATATATATATATATATATATATATATATATATATATATAAATATATATAATATATATATATATATATATATATATATATATATATATATATATATATATATATATATATATATATATATATATATATATATATATATATATATATATATATATATATATATATATATATATATATATATATATATATATATATATATATATATATATATATATATATATATACAGTAGAACTCCATTTATCCGAACCCCATGGGACCGAGCATCGTTCGGATAATCAAATGTTCGGATAATTGGATTACATGATGTATCGAGTACATGTACACATATTTCTAAAAATAATTAACAATCACAAGGAAAATACACTATTAAACATATTTACTTGTACTGTAATAATAATACCCACACTGTATCAGATCACTGTATCACCAAAATCTTTCATTACACTGCAGTGCATGTACTACTTGTATTAATTATTTTTGTTAAGAAAGAGAAATGTTTTCAAAATAACATTACAAACGATTCAAAACCAGGCGCAACTTACGTATACATGCACTTGCACAGATGTAGCCCACTATTTAAAATAATGAGGAATCCTCTTTTGCACCAAACTGGATAGTCTGCTTTTGGCTGCTAAGTCCCGCATTCTCTTCAACAGCAGAAGCTGTGTAGGACAGCTGTCATCTTCTTGCTCGTACCAAGCCATCGCTGTTTCTAGTGCTATAAAGGCCTCTTCAGGACTTGGTCGACGTTTTGGGTTTTCTTCATAACCTACAAGTACATCATGTACTTCTGAGGAGTCTTCATCATCGGTCACTACATGTATTTGGTTTTCTTCTTGCACAAAAGACAAAATTTCTTCGTCATTCAAAAACTGAAACCAGAATCATTATCATCTTCTAGCCACATGTGTGCATCATCTTTGTCACAGTCCGAAAATCCGGGCATTGCTTGAAACAGTTCCACAACTTCATTTATACAATCATCATTTGTGTCCACTGCAGTAGTTTAATTTCCTCCTTTTTTCCCAAGCAATCTATTCCAAGCCTTGTTGAGATTATCTTGTGACAGGGTGGTCCAAGCATCAGCTAACATATGGCAGCAGTCTTTGAGATTAAGCTTTTTGGAAAACGCCACCACACTTTCTTCATCTTCAGCCAACAATAAACGACGCATGACTTCCTTCTTGTACATCTTTTTAAGCTTTGCTATAACACCCTGATCCATTGGTTGAATCAGTGCTGTTACATTGGGAGGCAGAAAAATTACTTTACAATTTGCATCAACTGCATTCAATGTATCCGTCTCTGGATGAGATGGTGCATTGTCCAGTAGAAGAATTACTTTTCCAGTTTTCTTTTCTTGTTCTTTCAACCTCTTCACATTTGGGATGAACTGATTTGTACATAAATCAAGAAATATTTCACTATTCATCCAAGCACTCTTCTGTGCTTTGTAGCACAATGGGAGACATGTCACATTCTTTAAACAACGTGGTTTTTTGGCTTTGCCGATCATTAGCACCGGTAAACGATGACTTCCACTGGCATTCGCGGCTACCAAAATTGTTACTCTCTCTTTGCACTTTTTAAACCCAGGGCAGCTGCTTCGCGCTGAGATGCAAGTGATTTTTGAGGCAATGATTTCCAGTATAAGCCAGTCTCATCGGCATTATACACATCATCGAGTAAATAACCTTCTTCTTCCAAAAAAAGCCAAAAATGTTTCTTTAACATTTTCAGCGGCAGTTGCATCGCTAGATAAAGATTCCACTTGAATCTCCAATTCTCGTATGCCATGACGAGATTTAAAGTTTCTTAACCATTCCTGGCTAGCCTTAAAGTCAGGAGGACCGTCAAGTTGATTGTTGAACTGAAGTGCCTTTTCACACAACAGAGAACCAGAGATAGGTTCCCCTTTGCTTCTTCTTTGCACAAACCATATATACAAAGCCTCTTCCAATTTCAAATCTTTCGCATTTCTCATGGTTTTATGTTTCTTCGACCCATTTTCACTATCCAATTTAGATGCAAAACTCATAATTTTATCCTTGTTACTTTTGATGTCAGAGACGGTAGCTTTCCCAACATTGAAAATCCTCGCAAATGAAGACACAGTTTATCCTTTTCCTAGTCTCTTGATAATTTATGTTTTCGTCTCAATTGACAAAACATTGCGGTTCCTTTTATATGCTTTAGGCCTACTGGAAGATGCCAGATCGCACAGAGAAATACGTGTACACCAAAATTATTCTGCTGTAGTAGCAGACACAATTATTTTAAGTTGAACTGTCTGTTTAGCCAGTGTACTGCCTAGAACGCACACGTACACTGGATCGATAAACCAGATATTAACTGACTTTATGATCTAACTGACTTCCTGTACGTAAGCGACCGTCCATTAGCCCATCTCATTGTCTACAAATTGTTCGCACACATTTGAAGCTTGCCGCATCAAAAGATTCAGAACTGTAGTCTAACGTGACTGGTGGCGACAGATTTTTTCTGGAAAAAGTGTTCGGATAATTGGATGTTCGGATAATTGGGGTTCGGATAAATGGAGTTCTACTGTATATATATACTGAAGAAACGGGGAACTTAATATTCGCTAGTTTGCTCCAAATTTATTTCTCCAAAAAGGTCATACTCTGTAGATGTCACTTCCAACATGTTTTAGACGCATTATATTTAGATTTCCCCAATCAAAGTTCACTACCTTAGAATTGCTCATTCTACTCAGATCATCCCCGTTCCAGCCTTCGACTTTGAAAGAACAATATCTCAGAAGAGGGGATATTATTTACGTGTTTTCCCCCTTAGCCTTTAAGCCAAGCGTCTTTTCTGGAATTGATAAAAAGCTTGAAAGCGCTTGGGGTTTGTACAAACACGCGTTGATAAAAACATATTTGGAATACTGCAAAGGTCACGGAGCACAGAGAAAACAAGAAAGGGTAAGGCACTGAAGGAAACGGAACAAATCAAGTTGTTAAAACCAGAGGGACTAAATAAAAACAAAATGAAACAAAGAGTTTAAAAAAAAAAAAAGATTGGAAAAGAAGTATAGAGCATAGGGGAGAATTCCAGTGCAGAAGAAAGGGAGATGAAAACATGGAAAGGAAAAAATTCAAAGTGAGATAAGCCAGGTTGGAGAAATCTGAGATGATGCAAGGTTAATGGTGACACTCTGTTTGGCTTTAAAAATTAAATAATTTGCGAGAAGCTTGCAGATTAGACCAAGGCTCAGATTGCACTATATACCAGGATGTGTAAAGTAGTGTCGGCCACTCGTATTAATATTTACTAATTGTCGTAGACAATCTTACAAAACTCGCAGCGATAAGGTCTACCTTGAAAGTGATATTGTCTGCTTGTGATGGTCTCTCGTCTTAACGCTGGCGACAACTTTTATCATATTATGATGATGTTAATGATAAGGTCAATGGATAAACTGGTGTGCATATATGACCATTCACCGTGTAGTTTCCAGGGATTCCCTTGTCAGACAAACAAAGAATTGCACTACTGCAACCTTAAGCGTGTCTTGCAAAGTGACTAATATGAGTTTTTGCATGAGGTTAGCAACCTCATCATGTAAAACAAATAGCTACAGAAACCACGTCTGTCAGAGAATGTGAAGGCTTTGGGCAGGATTCTTAGAAGGACTAACAAATAAGCAGTATCTGCAGTGGTGGTTCTATGCTTCATATGGAGAAAAAAATAAAACTAATGATGAAGATAAAGACAACGATGATGATATATTACCACCGTGGTAATGGTTGTGGCTCTGATGGTATTCAAAGAGATATAGTAGTTAAATAGTTTATTACTGCGTAAGGATGTTATAAATCATTAGTCACAACAGATTGCTGCCCCAGGACGCAGTAGTGCCTTCTGTTATTGTTGATCAGAATCGACGACATTATATTCCGGGCAAACGCATAGGTGCTCAGTCTCCTTCAGCCAACGTCGAAGGGTACGAATGCTAATTCTTCCTGTAGAGCAGTGTTTCTTAACCAGGGGTGTGCGACATGCCATATATTTTAGAAGGCGAATCATCATAAACACTGTATACTACACATGTATTAAAGTGTCACTTAACTGTCTTTACTTTTTACTTTTGTTTCATATAAATTAGCGTAACTGTATTCTTCGTCTTTGATCTTTAGCCACCGACTGTCAAAGCAGTCAGAGGCCATCACGCCTGGTAACGTCTCGTAGGGCAGCAACAAACTGCTTCCACTTTGCTCGGTCTGTGGCGATCTTTCGTACAGTGTCCCAGCTCTGGTTCATCCTTTGTAACTCGGCCTCCACAGTTCTCCGCCAGGTTGTTTTTGGTCGGCCTCTCTTTCGCTTTTCTTCTGGCGTTCATAGCTTAGTGTGACTGTGGCACCGATAAAATGACTGTTGAACATCTACTTCTAAGATAAATGAGGAATAGAGAAATCGCACATGGCCATCACCAGTGCCATGTCTGGACAGAAAAACTCTATGGAGATACAAACAGACTCAAGCTGACCACTGGTTTCTTGAAAATATCCAAGTAGACGTCTGGGAGTGTACGAAGAAGAAGTTTGGCCGGAGTGAAGAAATACAAATTTACAAATAGGACGTGACATTTCTGTCACTCTTTAGTAAAAGCCGACTATGAACCAATGAAATTCAGGATGTGGCAAAAGTATACTGTTTTTAACAAATGTTGTACACAAAGATATAAATAATAAACTGTAATCACTAACGGCTTAGACAATTTATGGAATGATTCCGACGTGTCCATGGAGGTCAAGATATACTCCAATCTGCAAATGCCCGGACTCCTTAGACATACCTCTAAAATAAAAAGAAAGACACATCACGAGATCCAAGACCAGCTGAGATAGAAAGATGAAAGAAAGACAAAATAAGAGACAGACTAAAGGCCTGATGTTTTGGATAGATGAAAAAAACAAAACACGAGTTTGACTGATAGATCAAAGACTGGATGAGATCGAAATATGAAAGAAGGGCAAAACAGGAGACAGACAGATACAAGACGATTTAATTGAAAGTTTAGTAACACAATCTTTTTCAATCCAAAGCGAGAGTGTGATGGTGCTTTTCAAAACAAGATGATAAAATTTAGTTTGAAAACATGGGGTGTTGTGTGATGCAATAATCGTATCTGCTGCTGCAGGAACACCACCGGAAAACGATTTAATTGGTTGAAGGAATCAAATCGATCTCCCATGTTCCAGGTCTTTCATAAACCTGTGCAAAGCTTTGTAGTCTTACCTGTTACAAGCTTTTCGTGTCAAATTGCCACATAATTGGGTTCGCTCTCTTTTCCTCGCCGGCAGTATTGTTATTTTAGAGTCATCGTTTGCATTTCCCAGGAAATCTCTACCTTTATTAACACGGAAAACCGGAATCCTAGGAATCTGAACATAAAGTCAGAGTGGGAACCTATTGTAAAGTAACACCCCCAGAACACGTGGAACAGGCATCTTAAACAAGTTGACTTAACTATTTCTCCGAGCCAGATGCCAGGCTGTTATCCCAAAGACAATTTGGGGTGAGTTGTACATTTAAAATTCTATATTTTACATTATTAACACGTAAAATATTATTTATATATTGACATGTGAATATTAATATGTGAAAACTGCTAGTGGATGTCCACGTCACACGAGGCTGCCAACCTCAGCGTATAGAATGATGATTTCATGAACCACCACTGCGAGGGCTGGTGACTGCTTTATGTAAGTTTCTTATAGAGAACCAAAAGCAGAGGTAGTCCCAAGTTCCATGTGGAGCAGGGAGTGAATGATGAGAGAAATGGTGTACATACATAATATAATGTTAACCGTTTCAACCAATGTAGAGGTAAATTCAAACCTATTCAGTTTAAATGTAATGAAAGTTTTCAGCTCACTGGGATTAAGATTAATTCTCAGAGAGTGTAAAGTTCTGAGGTAGATGGGATGGTGGAATGAAAAGAGGGGGGACACGTAAGTGTGTCTCAGGAAAATGCAATACTCAAGAGGGTATTTATTCTCTTCTTTTGTGACACTAGTCGGTGGTACCAATTGAGGGTGCTATCTCTGGAACAAGTGAGAGTGTAGGTGGCCTGAAGTCGAGTTTTAGAGACGCTGGACCAGCATTGTAATTACTCCGTGATACTTCTTGGAACGTGACACAACTTTCAGACTTGACCAGTGACGATTGAACCAGTCATCTAGCTGCAAAGAACCAAACATCAGCGGGGGCAAAATGATCAAACTATTAGCAGCTAAGTACAAACTTGAAAACTGCCAAGTGAACTGTCAATTTTTCGAAAACCAGAACATCACCCTGTGATGAGTACTTTTTAAAAAGAATTAGTCATTTTTAAACTGTTAAACATGAGTGATTATTAAATTTGTAATTTGTTTATATACAAATTTAACGCTGATTTAATTATTTTGAATGTACTTCACCCGGATGTCTCAGTCAATTTCTTAAATACACTTAAACAGAGCTATAAAATAATAATTAAGATTTCACTTAATTAGATCAGCTGGGGGCTTGAACGAGACAATCCTTCACAAATGTTGACGGCAGTTACTACAGTTTACATTGCTGGGACTCATTCAGCATTGTTCTTGCTTTCTGAATATATTGTGGACACTACCTCGAGGTAGAAGCATCATTATCCTTCTATCTCCAACTCTGCGAAGAGTAATCTTGTGCGAAGGTAGACACCTTTGAAGACCCACATTAGATACTCTCGGTTCTGGCCACTGTTGGACCACTACTGCAAAGCAAAGGGAAGGCAACCCGTGACACATATGGTGTTATGTAAACTACCACTGGCAAAAACAAAATAATTCAAAGTCTTAACAGAGAGCTGACTCACTGATAGTTCTGTACATCTGACATGTATTGGCTTTGTCAGAGAATTGCAATGATGTGATTGACAAATTTACTTCCACAATACCATCTATCTATCTATCTATCTATCTATCTATCTATCTATCTATCTATCTATCTATCTATCTATCTATCTATCTATCTATCTATCTATCTATCTATCTATCTATCTATCTATCTATCTATCTATCTATCTATCTATCTATCTATCTGTCTGTCTGTCTGTCTGTCTGTCTGTCTGTCTGTCTGTCTGTCTGTCCGTCCGTCCGTCCGTCCGTCCGTCCGTCCGTCCGTCCGTCCGTCTGTCTGTCTGTCTGTCTGTCTGTCTGTCTGTCTATCTTCCATAGAAACAGCCTTTGCCAGTGTACATCTCATCCATAGGTCAACCTGTCTTTTTCTCTCCCGCTCGTTGCACGTACGAGTTATTTTTCTATGTGAATAATTTGTATTATACCTGTGTATTGTTAAATGGTGTTATGTAGGTGAGAATGTACCTGTATACCACTGATTATGTTTCGAATTAGAGTCTGATATACTGTATGGATGTTTTTGAACTTTTTTGTTTTGGTGCTTATGTTGTTATTTTTTATGTTTTATTTTTTAATTACTTTCTTTTTTTTTAACATACTTAATTTTTATTACAATTGGATGCTGTAAATGTATGCTGCTATATTACTTTTATAATGATGCATGCCTTTAAAATTAATGCTTAAAGTACATGTGGGAATGGAAGGATACAGTATGCAAGATGCGAGAGAGAGAGAGAGAGAGAGAGAGAGAGAGAGAGAGAGAGAGAGGAAGGACAGAATGTTAAACGGGCCTGCGCGCCCAATTCTTAACCCATGGAAAATAGAGTCCGTTCGTTCGTTCGTTCTACCTCTCTCTGTCTGTCAGCCGGTCCATTTGTCGGAATGTCTGTCTTTCTATTTGCCTATTAGCCTGTCTTTCCGTCTGTCTATCTATCTAGCTGTTTTCTGCTAGTTTCTCTGTTTATCAAACTGTTTGTCTATTGTAAACAAGCACATATTTGTTTTTATCTCGCCCATCTAAATCGTTTCCCTTAACTAAAATACTTAGATGGGTACTGACACCGTAATACTACAGTTACATCTCAATATTTTGTACAGGTCAAGGAAAGTATATATATATATATATATATATATATATATATATATATATATATATATATATATATATATATATATATATATATATATATATATATATATATATATATATGGGAGCCGCGCTGGTGTAATGGCTTCGGCGTTGTACTGGCGACCAGGTGTTCATGGTTCAAACCCGGGCGTCGGCGTTTGAAGAAATGTTTACGGCCGGAAATTTGACTGAATAGCCTGAACGGCTCCTGTGATAAACCCTCTGTGGATGGGAAGGAGCGAAGCTCCTGACCGGGTTGGAAGGAAAGTCCTCAGGTTCCCCAGCCTCGCAATGACATGTCATTGGGCCGAAGGGCTGAAAGCCCAAGTGCCGCTGGTTAAGGAAAAAAAAAATATATATATATATATATATATATATATATATATATATATATATATATATATATATATATATATATATATTTGTCCAGTTCCTGGTGATACTTACTTAGTCGTTCCTCTTCTACCGTGAGATGTAGAGGTTCCTAGTGGTTTGTAGTTTAACTGTAAGAGTCAAACATCTGTTTTGTCGATACACCGCTTCTGCGAGATTAATTTGCCCATGCCTTTTTGCCATAGAAAGCCAGACCTAGTCCAGACAAGACTTTTAACGAACTGAAATTAAATCTTCTGAAGCTTGTAAAGAAAAGAAAAAAAAATTATTTATTTTAATCTGGAATAGCCACTGGGCGGAGTTTATTGTTCAGTTTGACAAACCTGAGTGGACACATGATATCTGAACAATGATGAGACCCGGGAATGCAGTTTCATAAACCAAGATTCAATTTTTCTACCTTTGGTCAAGACTTGAATAGGTTCACCATAGGTCGTGTCCTTTTGAAAGTTCCCATATTGCGGGTTTGATAGTTGAAAAACAAAGATCAGATTTAGAAGAAGAAATGAGAGAGAGAGGAGGGGGGAGGAGGTCGGTTAGACAGAGAGATGGATGTTAACATGTCTTGAGCAGCAACAATGA
This sequence comes from Oreohelix idahoensis, assembly GCA_024509875.1. Classification (NCBI taxonomy): domain Eukaryota; kingdom Metazoa; phylum Mollusca; class Gastropoda; order Stylommatophora; family Oreohelicidae; genus Oreohelix; species Oreohelix idahoensis. The sequence continues at coordinate 32,539 of JAMPIV010007332.1, read as the reverse complement.
ATGTAAATTCATTTCCTTGAGCGTCCGCGTTCTGAAGCTAAAATTTTGGGAAATTTGAGTGCCAAATTTTGATATATGGCTTTTTATCTTGGTCGATAACTAAAGTGGAAGAGGGAGAGCTGGGAATGGGACATGCCCTGAGGGCCCGGTCCAAAGGTCAATTAGAAGTGGTCGCAAAAGTGCTGCCGCCATTAAAAAAAAAAAAAAAATACTCAAGTGCACGATTTCGGAAACAGCAAAGAGCTTCAAGTTTGATAGCGGCAGAAATTTTATACGCTGGCTCTAATTGTTCGCAGCCAGATCTGGCAGGCCATATGTACAGTTTATCTTAGAATGGCATTGTGTTCTCAGTTGTCTTTATCTCTCGCGTGTCAGAAACAATTCAAGATTGGTCTGCCTGGGCTTAGAAATCTGGACATAAATGACAGCTCTTAACTTTATAACCAGAATTTACAACCAAGACCGTATCTCTTTTGTCGTCCATTAAAATATAGAGAAAACAGTATGTGCGCATTATCTTATAGATGTTGTGAATATTTCGCTGGCCATAAGGTCGATGCTTTAAATGACCAGACGCACAAACATATAAATAGCTAAAAGTGTGAACTAGTTGTTAATCTTTAGCTAAATCATAACAGTTGTAAAAACGGTTTTAAAAAATTTAAAAAAATTATTAATTATTAAAGTGTGCAAAGGTAAAGATATATGAATTTCAATCATATCACTAACTGTACAGGTCGTATACTTCGTTCTGCTATTTGTACAATTGTTCACGTGCATGAATATCATACATGTGTGTGCGCGTTAGCCACGTGTAATTTCCCTTCGGGAGATCGTCTCTTATGAGACACAGAAAGAATACTGCACACTCAGGCATGTCGTACAAGGCTACTAACATGAGGTTGTGTATGAGGCTGGCAACCTCATCATACAAAATAAATTGCCACAGTGGAGGCTCCATGATCCGACAGGAGCGCAAAGGAAATTAATTGATTGATTGGTGTATATATATATATGCGTGTGTGTGTGTGTGTGTGGCTCAATAAATTAATAATGTTTTTCAATCATCAGCGTGTGTATGTTTATTTGTTATATCCCAATAAATTCATTTTTTTCCACCGTCATCGTATTCTGCGAGTTGTTGTTTAACTAGGACTGTTGAGCTTCTCACTCTTTTGCAGCCAATACCAAGTTGAAGACTCCTTTGTATTATCTACACTGTAGATCTAGGCTTTTCCTGTGTGGCTTTTAATGCCATTCTGAAACGTGCTGAGTTGAAGTCATAAGCTCCAGTTTCTCCAGCTTGGCTTGCATTTAAAGGATCCTCACATCTGGTCCCAAACTAGGAGTAAAAAGCGCGTGGCATACTGTACATTCCCCGCCATCCAAGGTGGCTCTCCAACTATACAGAGGTAAAATACTGTGCTCTGGTTCTGGGCTCTCCCAAGGAATTGTCACGTACTGCGCAGAGCCACTTCTCAGCCACCCACCCCGCCTATCACTGGATACATAGTGAGAAAAGCATAGACATAAATTCTCAATGTTTTAAAATGTCTACAGTCAGTGTCCTCCTGTTTGTCCTTGACATCGCTATAATATTCTACTTCTCAAGCAAGTCTTCCATTCTCTGTGGCTCCATCTTTTCCTTCTCGCAGCTTGCCCCCTTGATGTTCAATCCCTTACTTGACCTGGCTGCCTGTCCAGAATCATTTTCCGAACATAGTGTGTGAGTGATCAATCCCCATCTCCTTCCTGTATTTTCTAGATCGATGTTTTTCATTGTTGTCTGTTTTTTGAAATTTTTGAGCTTCCTCGCTGTCTTCCCGTTGTATTTTCAAGTTATTCCATTAAAGTTTGGCCTTATGGCTCTTTGATGGTCCTTTCTAAATCATATTCCAATGTTCATTTTTTTTTTATTTGTTCAAGTCTTTTTCTATTTGTAGTGTGGTTAGAGTGCTGAAATCTCGCATAAAAAGTATGGTTTCGAAACACGGTGGCGTCATGCTCCAGTTTACCTAGCTGTAAATGGGTATCTGACTCTGCTCTTGGTCTAGGAAAGGCAAAGGCAGCGAGAAAGAGCATTGGTCACCACACTTCTCGAAGCTGGACCTGGCATAGTGAAGTCACTATCACTTCACTCCCCTACGACAGCATATGCAATGGAACTATTTTTATCTGGGTTTTTTTTGTAATTCATTGAAAGCAAACAATTCTGATGCGGTTTTATTGAACATGTGTGACAAGCCCAGCTTTTGGTGGTATATCTAGGATTCTGTACGCCTAATAGAGCTTGCCTCTTCAATCTTGATGTTTGTTTTTCTGTTCAAGTCTGCTTGATTTCCACTAGAAATAGAGGATTGATAAAGAATTATATACATACGAGAGAAAGAAAGAAGTATGAATGTATGTATGTTATTTATCGTACAGATAATTTATTAATTTAGGAAATGTACATGTAAAGTGTGTGAGTGGACTGATGCTTTGGGACTGTTGAAACTTGAAGCCAGAGGATTATGTAAATATATTTGCTCCAGACTGAATAAACGTAGCCAACAGGTGGAACTAAACCTTAATCTCGTGAAGATAGAAGTCAAGACACTAAAGGTAAGAAACCCTGCACCCATAAAAATAAAGGACCAAGAGCGAGAAAATACAAACACATTTACATACTTAGGAAGCATAGTAGCATCATATGCCGGAATGAGCAAAGACATCAGTAGCCGAATGAATGAAGCCAGAATAGTCTTCGTCAACCTAAACAACTGGAAATCCTCCCTGTACAGTACAAACGCTAAATTTAAAATATATAAGAGTTGCGTGTTTTCTGTACTTCTGTACGCTGCAGAATGCTGAAGAGTAACAGAAACAGAAAATGTCCAAATTATCCTGTTTCTACACAACCTGCCTAAGGGAAATTCTTCTAATTTTCTGGCTTAACACCATCACCAGAAGAGAACCTGACACCATCACCTGAAGAGACCATGACACCATCACCAGAAGAGACCATGACACCATCACCAGAAGAGACCATGACACCATCACCAGAAGAGACCATGACACCATCACCAGAAGAGACCATGACACCATCACCAAAAGAGACCCTGACACCATCACCAGAAGAGACCCTGACACCATCACCAGAAGAGACCTTGACACCATAACCAGAAAAGACCATGATACCATCACCAGAAGAGACCCTGACACCATTGTAGCGAAAGGTTTTCCTATTATGATAATAGTGGTAGAGCAGAAGTAGAATCTCTCTCCAGAAAGTATGAAGTTCCAGCGCCCGAGAAGTACACTGGTATCACAAGTGAGTTACAGCTGTGAATACTCTGAGCTGGACAATAGATTAGGCTTCAGAAGTATACGTTGCTACTTTCGCTATCGTAACCCTATGTGATAATATAATTAAATTTGAAAAGGTAACTCAGAATTTTAACAGTTAAAAATTTAACAAGTCAAATGAGTACAATTATCCAATTTATTATGTACATCTATATATTCTTGTAATGAGAAATGGTTGTTGTAAGATGGTAAAATGTATGATTATTTACAGTTACAAATCAAATAAACAAGCTAAAAAGTCTTGGATTTATCTTCCCCTGAACTTATAAAACAAGTTTGTCACATTATCTTTTGCCATCTAGTTGTCATCATTAAACAGTCGTTTTAGAAACTGCTCACAGGATTTGTTGGATGGATACACATAAACTCATCTTATGTTATTAGCCACGTCTGCTCGAGGTTCCTGAGACACACTGGAGTACGGAAGACTTTCCTTCAGCCCACCCTATAACTACGGGGGACTAAGGTGTTGAAGATTGGTTGACCTCTAGGCTTCAGTGAGCTGGATCAACTTCTTCAAGTCTTTAGTTTCTCGATCAGGAATGATCATAAACATTGATCATAAAACCTGGAACAAAAGGTAATAGGTGGCCATGTTGTTCCAACAATCTCACCACCCACTGCTGTTCATGATGCGACCATGTCTTCAGTGTTTGTATATAAATGAATGAATCATTGTAGTATGTTACAGAGATAGCATGATAAGATAATGTATACTGTGCAGAATTAACAATATACATGAATAAATCACATGTTATGATACATGGGTACGATATAACCTTTGCCTTCCACTTATGGATGTCAAGTCACTTGTGTACTTGCTGGTATGTCGTAAGCTTCCAGGCAAGAACTAGCCATGATATATGTGGTTAACCAATTAATGGTTATGCTTCCTGACAATGCCGGTGAAGGTTATCTCTGGTTAGCGTCATTCCCTTTTTTATTATATCTGCTACAATCAATCAGAAATAAAATCTGAAATAAAATGATATTAGTAATACATATATTTTTAATAAACTTACATACCCTCTTAGGATTTATAAGCTCACGGTGAGACTGTTTTGGTTGAAGTTAATCTGCCCTGCATGCAGCGTGAAAAAATAACTTTTCTTGTAGATACTGTCTTCCAGTTTCTCACTCTGGCTTCTGGATTTGGTGTGTGTTATTTCCAATGCGTCACTCTGTCCTTATATTTCAGTCTCTCGCCCGTCCGAGAAAGCACCTCCTAAATTCCCCAAAAGATTTTAGTTTCATCTCCTGATTTGAGGCGATTTGAAGCAATCTGTGCTTTTCCTGTACTTGTTTTCTCTTCTGTTCACTACACACTTATATCCTTCCTTCCTTCCTAGGTATCATTTCCTTTTCCCCATATGAGGCTTTCATTCTATCCAATTTATATTTAAATCCGTTTAGGCATGTAGTTATAATAAATGGTTAAAGATTATTAGCTAACTTTTAGCAGATGTGATGAAGGTGAAAAATATTAATTATCTTTAAAACTATTTATATTTGAATATTATCCTTTTGGATATAATTCCTAATCTATCTCCTTTGTTGAATTATTTTTATTTAATTGTATTCCAACCAGGCGTTCTCTTGTAGTGAATAATTTAATGTCCAGTAAATGCAAACTTGTAAAGTCCGCCATACATTCCTATATAGCTATTTCCTCATTCTTCAGTAATATTGTCTGGCTTTAACCGTAATTCACATTTCCCGTTTTCAAACTTCAAAGAAGGACCGCCGCGCTGACCTTGCGCTGTGTGTGTGTGGGTGTCGCGCTACACATTTTTTTCCACAACAAAGCAAGAGGAACCAAATTTCGCTACAGAGCCCTCTTCTTTAAAACAGTGCATGCTCAGTTAACTTTTTGGTAACTCATGCTGCAGTTTTTCCTTACTTTTCTGTTTCTCTATATCTCCTTTGATAGGATGCCTACTTAAAAAATCGGGTCCAAGATTGTCCCGTCCTGGTATGTATCTCACATTGAACGAATATGGAGATAACAGTAAACTCCACTTTAAAAGTCGTGAATTTAATTTTTTAGACACTGCTAAAAACATCAAAGGCTGGTGATCACTTTCCACAATGAAGTGTTTCCCGTAAAGAAAAGGGGCGAATTTTTTGATCGACCAGACCAAAGCGAGGCATTCACGTTCAACGGTAGAATAATTTCTTTCAGCTGTATTTAACTTTCTACTGGCAAAAGCTACTGGTAATAGCATATGTGGCTGTGTGTCTGCCCGCTGTAGTAATGTTGCTCCGATGCCTACATTGCTAGCATCCGTTCTTAGTACGAATTCTTGTGTGAGATCGGGAAGGGCAAGGATAGGTTTATTTGTCAGCTTATTTTTCAACTCTGTATAAGCCTGTTCACACTCCGCACTCCATTGTATTTTATCCGGCTGACCTTTTTTGGTTAAGTCGGTTAATGGCACGCACAATGAGTTAAAATGGGGTATCTATTTCTGATAAAACCCGCACAGTGACACAAAGGATCTTACATCCTTCCTAGTTTGTGGTCTTGGTGCTTTTCTCATTTTCTCTACATTCTTTGGGTCCGGAGACATTTGCCCTGTAGAGATAGTGTGACCTAAAAATTCCAATGTCTCACATCCAATATGACACTTAATTGGACGTGCTGTCAATCCCGTTTCTCTCAGTCTATCCAACAACATGGAGAGTGCTACTACGTGTTCCTCGAAGGTAGTGGTAGAAATCAGAATATCATCCATGAAGTTGGTGATATGAGGATTTTGTAATGGTTCCAACAATTTCCTCATCATTCTGGTGAAGATACTTGGAGCATTCTTTAAACCAAATGGGAGTACATTGAACTCGTAATGTCCATCCGGTGTACTAAAGGCTAACAGTTTCCTAACTTCTGGTTTTACTGGTATTTGGTAGTATCCCTTGCTTAGATATACTTTTGAAAAATACCGAGCCTTACTCAATGTAGCAAACAACTGATTAGTGTCAGGTAATGGGTCTACCTGAGATTCAGTGATAGCATTTAGTTTCCTATAATCAATGCAATACCTGTGTTCACCACTAGGCTTCCTTAATAGCACCACACTTGAGCTGTAGGGAGATTCAGACTTTGAAATAATTTTCTCTTTTAAGAGATAGTCAATCTCATCCTTGAGTGCCTGTCCTTTAGCATAAGGTATAGGGTATGTCCGCATACAAACTGGTGTAGGGTCAGTAATCGTCATGTCATACTCTAACAGATTAGTACACCCCGGCTTATCTGTGAGTACATCAGCATGGAATTTTAACACCTCCTGAACCTTTTTCCTCTGCTCAAGAGTTAAATGTTCACTTACATTAACCTGAGCATAACTTTCTGTAGTTGTTAGGGGGTATTCCATGGAGGAAATTGGTTCATCCTGCATTTCTGTTGCTATGGACAGGGTCATGATATGTGCAACTTCTGATGCTTCCCTGTCATAATACTTTTTAAGAAGGTTGACATGATATATCTTCTCCTTTCCTTTCTTGTCAATCTTATAATTGGTCCTGGAAAGTTTTTCCAATATGACGTAGGGACCCTGCCATCCAATTTGCAATTTATTATTGCTGCTGGGCAACAGTAACAGAACTTTTTCTCCCACCTCAAGTTCCCTATCTTTTGCTGTTTTATTGTAGTAAGCAGCCTGCTTCCTCTTGGCCTGTCTCAAGTTATCATTTGCCAGTTTCCAACTTGTTTTCAATCGAGATGTCAACTCGTTGACGTATTGGTATGAAGAAGTCACGGTTTCTTCTGCTTTTTCATCAGTCCATGTCCGCAACAATGCTTCCAGTGGACCTTTGATTGGTCGTCCAAACAACAACGTAGCTGGAGCCAATCCTGTGGAGTTATGTGGGACTTCCCTATAGACAAATAGTGCTGACGGTAAGTATGTGTCCCAAGTTTCAGGTTTCTCACTAGCCAACTTTCTAAGGATTGAAATGAGCGTGCCATTGAACAGCTCTACTTGACCATTCCCTTGGGCGTGGTACGGGCTACAGTGATAATGTCTAGCTTGAAATAACCTGAATACTTCTTGTGTTAGCTTTCCCCTAAACTGAGAACCATTGTCAGTCAATATTTGATGTGGTAAACCTAATCGGGTGAATATTGTTAACAGTGCCTCTGCCACATGTTTCGAATCTATTGATGACATTGCTACTGCCTCTCCCCACATAGAGCAAGTATCGACCAATGTTAAGATATATGCATTTCTCTTCTTGGTCCTACTGAGGGGTCCAACAATATCCACGGCAACACGTTCGAAGGGCGTTCCCATGATGGGCATTTCTCCCAGTGTTGCTGGTGCAGTCCTATGTTTAGGAGCTACTCTATGGCATTCTGGACAAGATCTCACATACCTCTTTATGTCCTCTGTGATCCCTGGCCAAAAGTAGTGACAGGCTTTCCGTTGTCCAGTGGCCCCTATTCCCATATGTCCACTGAAGGGTATAGCATGTCCTAGCTTCCTAACCTGCTCCCTGTATGATTTTGGCACTACAAGCTGTCCTTGTCCTTTAGGTCCTGTTCCAGCTTTTCTATATAGTAGGCCATTTTTCATATATAAGTCTCCTTTCTCTGGAGGGTTATGGCTTTTAGGTAATTTGCTAAAGCAAGGCTTCAATGTACTGTCAGCAGTTTGAGCCTTTCTCATCTCTTCTGGATGAGTATTGATGATAGTGTCCTCCTCTTTCTTAGAGCTTGCCCTGGTCTGGACTGTTGCCATCACTATGGGTCTTATAGGTTCTCCTAGAAAGACATATCTACATCCCAGTATTAATGGGTAGATAGGGTTGTCCATCACTGCTGCTTTGATCTCTCCTTCCACATAGCGAGATCTTATGTTGATACGGGCTATGGGCAGTGTCATGGTTCCTGCTCCCTTGACTGGTCCTCTGATTTCCACTGTTTCTGTGGTTATCTGTTCCGGACTCACCAGAGAAGAGCACACTACTTAGTCAAAGTCCAAGCTTGTATCATATAAGCACAGTACTTGGGTGCCATTCAAGGTCACTTCCTCACAGACAGGGGGATGATGGAGGTCCTTCTGACTATCTGCCAGGTCCTTCCTTCCCTTGTTCTCTGTTGTAAGGCATGCGGAGTGATGAGGAGGGTTTTTCCGTCTGCATTCCGCAGTATTGTGGTTACTCATTTGGCAAGATTTACACCACTTTCCTTCCTTTCTTGGAGGTTTCTTTTCTGATCCTAGAGGGTTTTTGTCTTTATAATCAGTTCTGTGTTTGTTCTTGTTGGAATTGTCCCTGTGTTCATAGTTGGTAAAGTTTTGTGAAGGTTTGAAGTTCTCACCCTGCTTCTTCTTATTTCCTGACACTTCTGACTGAGCTGCTTGATATTGTAGTGGATTTGGATGGTATTGTATGGTTGAGATGTTACCTAGTGTAATGAATTAGGTCAGCTGTGAAGTCTCCTGAGATAAATGTTGATGCGAATTACAGAAGTCTCTTCTTACTACCACTTACGACCTCAAACATATCTTTTTTTCTCTAATAATATGAATGTAGCTACGTTAAAAAAAGTCTAGGGTACTGAAATGTAATGTGTTGTAGTAGATTACACACTCACACACAGATATTTAATAAGTCTAATAATAATAATAATAAAATTTATAACACACTGAACTAACTCAGGCTGTTTTAGTTTTAAATATTAAATCTTTTGTTAAATTTATTTGTTCTGAACCAAATGTTTGTTGGTCAGAACATATGAAATATTATGGAGTTATAAATGGAATGCATAATTATATGACATAATAAAATGGAATGTGATTACAAAGGTATGTTATAAGTCTGGTTAATATTAATTATATTAGATTGTCCCAGGAGAACTAATACTGACTGTACTGTTGGGGTGGTATCATCACGCCCAGTCCGTGTCTACCAAACATTGTCCATTGACTTATGGGATGAATACATGGTTTATTTTCCCACAATGGTATGTCTTTATTAGATGGTGAATTAGTTGGTGGATTAGTTGATAAATTAGTTGGTAAATTCGTTGGTAAATTAGTTGGTGAATTCCCAGCAGGCCAGATCTCACTTATCTCGACTGCGTCGATCTTGTACAAGAGTCTGGTGGCAGACTGGGTCAGATCTCTCTGACCACACAGCACATCTTACCCAGTTGTTTTCACATAGTACTAGTTCCCCAAGACTACATTGCATCTGAGATATGTTCAATAGTTTCCTTCTATTCAATAAGATAGGTGATATGTTCCACTGATCTCAACAATAGATCCGCCTTCCATAGTTTTAGTAGGCGTCCATATATTTTGTTTGTCTCTAGACCCTGAACTTGGGCTGGGGATCTAGAGCGAGCACTTACTTGTCGTAATCATTTTATATGATATGGCAGTATCAATCACTCGAAATATTAAAATGTACAAAAGAATTGCTTTCATTCTTACCAGAATTCAGAATTGAGAACACAGTTAAATGCTAGCAAAACTCAACTGAGCTGCTGGCTATATGATGGCGTTCCACTAAAATATGTATTATCTTCTGGAAACAACACCACAGGTACTAAACCACTGTGTCTCTGGACAGTCTTGTAACGAATGGCAAAAATGCGCATCTCTGTCCTGCCAATATGATTTCATTCATCCAATCACCGACTTCCCCCCTAACTTTCAAATCTACAACCAAAAGTCAAATTTCAGTCAGCTCTCAGTCAAGTATGTATTACTGTCTGTTGGTCCGTCTGTCTCTACTTGTTTTTTCATAAAAAACACGCTTGGTTCTTGGACCAACGCCATGCAATACCCTACACACTTCTGCCTCCGAAGTTATTTTTAGCCACAATTCTCCCCCTTTCCCCTCTCTTTAATTACGGCTCGATTTTTGCAATTGCGTCTCATGGACGAAAATTTTGAAACTTTAGTGACATTTTTTTAACAGTGCAGTCGCTCCTCTGATATGAACAACACAGTCTTTTGTCAATATCTTCCTTATTATCTATCTGTCTGTATAATTTAAAGTATATTATTTCTCTGCTCAAGATGGGCTATCAAACTAGCTAGGTTTTATATTCATAACATTATTATTAAGAAAAAGTTACTTTTTCAAGGTTAGTTTTTTTCTTTTGAAATCTGTTCGAGAACCTTCTCCACGGCGTTTGCCGCTGAATTCAAATAACAATCAAGTATCGTAAAAGTCCAAGAAATGACTGTTTCTGACAAGAGCTAAAGTCGTTTTTTTGTCCACTTCCTTACCTTGTGTCAACTAGTGACGTGAATTTTTTTTTCTTTTTTTCTTTTACTATCAATTGCGTCTTTTAGCCTTGCTATCTTCAAACACGTGTTCAGTCATATTTTTCCTTTTGTGTTCTCCGTTTTCTCTCCCGTCTACAAAGGGTAAATGTTTCGTCTGCACGTCTAACTCGTTAGTTTTAAATGGCGGTGGGAAAGGCTGGCATGGGCGAGCATGTCTCCTAGTATCTTACGCATTATTTTTAACCCTACATTTTATCGTTAAATTTGGAGATATTTTAACGTTGTATCATGGTAAATTTATCACAGATATCTTTCAGCCATGGTTAAAATATCTTCCAATCTCTCTGCTCCTTGCTCCATAAGAAATTTTCTCATTTCCTGAGGCATGGATTCTCTCAGTTGTTCCATCATGACCATTTCTTTTATATCTTGACATTTTCCTAAGCTAATCCATTTTGTCAGATAAATTTCCAATCTGGCAGAAAATTGGTGATAGTTTTCTCCTGGAAGTAGCTCAGCAGTTCGGAATCTCTTTCTATAAGATTCAGAATTATTTTCGTACCTGACCAGTAAAGCTTGTTTTAAGATTTCATAATCTTCCTGGTCTTCTTTTGAGAGTTTTAAATAAACATCGTATGAAACTCCCCTCAACCCCTGAGATAGCTTAAGGCTCCATTTTTCCTTTTCCAATCCATAGGTAGTGGCCAGTCTCTCATATCTATCCAGGTATGACTCAATGGCGTCCTCCTTCTCAATAAATGGATTCAGGTGGAAACTCATGGCTCCATTTGCCGTGCTCTGGTTTTACCTACTCTCAGAGTGAGGTGAGCTAGCACCATGATTGCTAGCTGCTCTCTGGAGTTCAAGTTCCTTTAAACTTAGCTCATGAGCTCTTTGTAACCTTCTTTCTTCAGCTTCAGCTTCCAATATTAGTCTCTTTTCTTCTCTTTCCAGTCTTTTGGCTTCTCTCTCTGCTTCCATTCTTTTGACTTCTCTCTCTGCTTCTAAGCTTTTGGCTTCTCTCTCTGCTTGTAGTTTTCTTTCCTCTCTGTCCATATGTTTGTCCACTTCCTTTGTGAAAAAATGGATAAGAGCATCACCTGTCAATCCTACATCCTTTCCTTCTTGCATGATTGCAGATCGAAACTTCACCAAATCAGCCATGATGCTTACTTACCAGAGGGTATATAATTTTATCTTCACTAACCAACTAACTTAATTAAAATCAATTAATTACTTTGAACAAGACAAATCCTTAAAACCTTGTGAGCGTTTCCTATTTACTTCGTACTCAATGGTACTACTATTACGAAAAAATTTCCAAGTTTGTAAAATGTATGATTATTTACAGTTACAAATCAAATAAAATTGCTAAAAAGTCTTGGATTTATCTTCCACTGAACTTCTAAAACCAGTTTGTCACATTATCTATTGCCATCTAGTTGTCATCATTAAACAGTCGTTTTAGAAACTGCTCACAGGATTTGTTGGATGGATACACATAAACTCATCTTATGTTATTAGCCACGTCTGCTCGAGGTTCCTGAGACACACTGGAGTACGGAAGACTTTCCTTCAGCCCACCCTATAACTACGGGGGACTAAGGTGTTGAAGATTGGTTGACCTCTAGGCTTCAGTGAGCTGGATCAACTTCTTCAAGTCTTTAGTTTCTCGATCAGGAATGATCATAAACATTGATCATAAAACCTGGAACAAAAAGGAATAGGTGGCCATGTTGTTCCAACAATCTCACCACCCACTGCTGTTCATGATGCGACCATGTCTTCAGTGTTTGTATATAAATGAATGAATCATGGTAGTATGTTACAGAGATAGCATGATAAGATAATGTATACTGTGCAGAATTAACAATATACATGAATAAATCACATGTTATGATACATGGGTACGATATAACCTTTGCCTTCCACTTATGGATGTCAAGTCACTTATGTACTTGCTGGTATGTCGTAAGCTTCCAGGCAAGAACTAGCCATGATATATGTGGTTAACCAATTAATGGTTATGCTTCCTGACAATGCCGGTGAAGGTTATCTCTGGTTAGCGTCATTCCCTTTTTTATTATATCTGCTACAATCAATCAGAAATAAAATCTGAAATAAAAATGATATTAGTAATACATATATTTTTAATAAACTTACATACCCTCTTAGGATTTATAAGCTCACGGTGAGACTGTTTTGGTTGAAGTTAATCTGCCCTGCATGCAGCGTGAAAAAATAACTTTTCTTGCAGATACTGTCTTCCAGTTTCTCACTCTGGCTTCTGGATTTGGTGTGTGTTATTTCCAATGCGCCCTCTGTCCTTATATTTCAGTCTCTCGATCGTCCGAGAAAGCACCTCCTAAATTCCCCAAAAGATTTTAGTTTCATCTCCTGATTTGAGGCGATTTGAAGCAATCTGTGCTTTTCCTGTACTTGTTTTCTCTTCTGTTCACTACACACTTATATCCTTCCTTCCTTCCAAGGTATCATTTCCTTTTTCCCCATATGAGGCTTTCATTCTATCCAATTTATATTTAAATCCGTTTAGGCATGTAGTTATAATAAATGTTTAAAGATTATTAGCTAACTTTTAGCAGATGTGATGAAGGTGAAAAATATTAATTATCTTTAAAACTATTTATATTTGAATATTATCCTTTTGGATATAATTCCTAGTCTATCTCCTTTGTTGAATTATTTTTATTTAATTGTATTCCAACCAGGCGTTCTCTTGTAGTGAATAATTTAATGTCCAGTAAATGCAAACTTGTAAAGTCCGCCATACATTTCTATATAGCTATTTCCTCATTCTTCGGTAATATTGTCTGGCTTTAACCGTAATTCACATTTCCCGTCTTCAAACTTCAAAGAAAGACCGCCGCGCTGACCTTGCGCTGTGTGTGTGTGGGTGTCGCGCTACACATTTTTTTCCACAACAAAGCAAGAGGAACCAAATTTCGCTACAACCATCACCAGAAGAGACCCTGACACCATCACCAGAAGAGACCCTGACAACATCACTAGAAGAGACCCTGACACCATCACCAGAAGAGACCCTGACACCATCACCAGAAGAGACCATGACACCATCACCAGAAGAGACCATGACACCATCACCAGAAGAGACCATGACACCATCATCAGAAGAGACTCTGACACCATCACCAGAAGAGACCATGACACCATCACCAGAAGAGACCCTGACACCATCACCAGAAGAGACCATGACACCATCACCAGAAGAGACCCTGACACCATCACCAGAAGAGACCATGACACCATCACCAGAAGAGACCATGACACCATCACCAGAAGAGACCCTTAAAAGACGCCAGTATGCGTGATGGCCACTGCTTGCTTTGTCAGTCAGCGGCCAAAGGGGCAAAGGAGAAGAAGAAGATGTTATCTCCAGTGCAATCATAGTGTCGTACAGGATATGCAAGTGTCGATGTAAAATAAGAGCCATATTAATATAGTGGAGACAGTTTTTAATCCTGGTGTTAAATTCGATCTCCTACATGATATGTTGTATTTAATGTATCACACCATACATGTCAATATATTTTATGGAGAATGAAGATGCTGGTATTTATATACATTTAAATGTATTTTGGGGAGGATAAAGATTCTGATATGTATGAATGTATGTATGTATGTACGCCACAGAATGTGGCCAACTGTCGCTTAGAGATTTATGATCAATAAATTTTCTATATTCTTTTTTTCTACCGGTGTCCTCTACTTTATTATCGCTCTTTTATCCTTTTCCTGTTTTTCGCATTCGTTCGTTTGCGACAAAAATATTACTTTCCCATTCTGACTTTTTCCGTTTTTTTCTCATACTAGTAACGCATTTTATTGCGTAATATCTCAGTCCCTGGATGTGGACGAAATAGTGTGAGAATTCGTCTAGTCAGACATAGAGAGCAGAAATTTGTCTACATTTTCATCTGACACGAGTTTTTCTTCGGCTAGATTCTCAGAAAGAGGTGTGTAAGGCGCCAAATCTGCATCGCTCAGAAATGAGACATGTTGCAGTAGGTGTGAAGACGCACTTTTGGCAGTTATGGATAGCGTCTAAGTGAATGTGAAGTGTTAAGAAGAGAGGGGGAGACGGAGGTTTTTGAAAATAGCGCGCATCCTTTGTCAGTTTAAGATATAAACCAGAGTTTTAGACTTCATTCACGCAGTGCTCCGCAGTCAAGACTAGAACGATCTAGCGTTCGATTCCTGAAGATCTCTGTTGATAGAAGCATCATTTAGTTGGTCGATTGCCACCTAGCTTTCGATTCCTAAAGATCTCTGTTAATAGAAGCATCATTTAGTTGGTCGAAGTGGATTTAGTTCTTAGTAGTTCCGTGTTGAGGTAAATATATTATATATCTAGTAGTGTTGAGTGATTCAGTGATAATCGCTTATTTCATTTTACTAGTTAGATTTCTGTGCAGAAGAAATTAAATTTATAAGTCTGTTATATTCTCTAGTTGACGTGTTTCAGTGGAAAGCAGAATAAATTAAAATTTCTAGCTTAAACTCATGCAGCTATAAATAAATTTAATTTAATTGCTAATAATCAGTCGAGAATATTTTAAACTAACTTATAACTGCACTGATTCATCATTGAGTATTGACGAAATACGTATGTATTTCTAATTCATGATGACTGATTTTGGAAATATAACTTATTTCACGGGAGATTTAAACGATAAGACAAGCTCTACGCTTGCAGTTTATAATGTAAGTTATAACCGAGGAATAGTATGTATAAGTATTTTATATGTTGTTTTCTCTTTATTCAGTGAAACTTGGGTAGCCCAACTTTTATAACGGTTTTAGTACAGAGAAATATCTGTGAAGAACAAAAACATTTTTTTTTCTTAAAGACTTGGGTGTATAATGTAAAACCTGTCTGGCATTGCGTTGGCATCCAGAACGACAGAGTACCCATTATATGAACTTTAAGATTAAATGAAGTAACAGACCTATTGAGCCAGATTTAATTCTTCCTGAGAAAAACCTCAAGTACATTCCAGCCCCTGGTGGCAAGTAAAATATTACTATCAGTAACATTCCGACGGAGTTCTGACTAGTGGTGGTGTGACCAAATAAAGTCCTATACTGAGAGAAGGCGCCGACCTGACATTCCTAGTTACTAGAAATTTAAGCTATTGACACTTTGCTCGCGGTTAACGTTCGTGCCTGGACAACTTTAATGTGACAGA
Organism: Oreohelix idahoensis; assembly: GCA_024509875.1. NCBI lineage: Eukaryota > Metazoa > Mollusca > Gastropoda > Stylommatophora > Oreohelicidae > Oreohelix > Oreohelix idahoensis. The sequence continues at coordinate 16,725 of JAMPIV010007332.1, read as the reverse complement.
ACCAGATATCCTAAAATAAGAATAACCAAGGAAACGTTCCCTGAAGTAGTGAATTCAACCTATCTTTGTGGAGCTGGGGTTCCCTTGGCCAAGACTACCCTGGAGATTCTGTAGGTGCATGTCCTAAAAATTGTTTTCCAGAAGTTGCTACCAAAGCTGTAAGTACGAATGCAAGCTAGTGATCACGGCTGACTGAATAGAGTGAATGCAGGACTGAGCGATTCCTTTATTGTTGTATTTTGGCACCCATTTTTGCTGTCTTAAATTTCTTTATGCAAGTTTTTTTGTTGCTAACAATATTTTCCTTAGGATAGATCAGAGTATCAACGTCTGTTCATACCTTTAAAGGAAAATCTTAGACTATAGCATATGTATCCGTGACTCTTTGGGGCTATCACTTTTCTTCTAACAGGACTGTGGGCTATACATCGATGGAAAAGATCATACCAATGGGTCTATCATTCTTGTAGCAATTCATTGACTTTATGACTATTTGTATATGTTTGATGTAATTTTATGTGTTGTGATGGAATTTTATTATGATAATTAAAATTCACTTAAACTTATTCCAGTGTGTCGGTCAGTTCGTTCCCAATTATCTATATTTCCATTGTCATAGTTTCACGTCTATGTGTCTATTGTAGTCACTTAGGTGTGTGTGTATGTGAGGGATATATATATTACTATATATTATACTAGACGGTCTGACAAATCTTAATCTGTTGTAGATGATAGGCTGACTGAGAGAAATCATCTCGAGGGTCAGAGACCGACTCTAATACAAGGTCTGTCCGGAAAGTAATGAGACTGATTTTCTAGGGCCAATCAGAAGGGCCGGGTGGCGGAGTCTCCAGGCGTGACGGTTGGTGGGGGATGTTAGGTAAACGATAGATTTCTCGTCAGATGGCTCTGAGCTTTTACAGAGTGCGGATCGCTTGCGAAGTGGACAGCTGTTTGAGCAACGCGTAACGGTCAAAATGCAGAGGAATGTCGAGCAGCGATACGCGATAAAGTTTTGTGTAAAACTTGAAAAATCCACGACCGAGTCGCTTGCTATGATACAGAAAGCCTACGGGAAGGATGCTTTATCGAAAGCACAAGTGTTTCGGTGGCACAAAACGTTCAAAGAAGGAAGAAGGTTCGAATGAGCAAATCGAAGACGAAATCGATGCTCGTTGTCTTTTTTGACTCTAAAGGTGTTGTCCATAAGGAGTTTGTACCACCTGGACAAACGGTCAACGCTGCATTTTACGTGGAAGTGCTTAAAAGGCTGAAGAACAGAGTCGCGCGCGTCCGCCCGGAGATGGCCAACACCTGGGTTATTCACCACGACAATGCGATGGCTCATGCGTCCCTGTTAGTGAGAGAGTTTCTGGCGAAACAAACCGTGGCAACGCTGCCTCAACCTTCCTACAGCCCGGACTTGGCCCCGGCTGACTTCTTTTTGTTTCCCCGGCTCAAATCCAGCTTGAAACGACACCATTTTGGGACTGTTAAAAACGTGCAAGCTGCCGTGACGAGTGCTTTGAAAGAGATCCCCGTTCAAGACTTCCAGGCGAGCTACGACGCGTGGCAGAACCGCTGGCAACGGTGTATTGATGCTCAAGGATGTTATTTCGAAGAATTTTAAGTGTATGTAAGCATGTCTTGAAATAAACCAATTTTATGGAATCAGTCTCATCACTTTCCGGACAGACCTTGTATATTTCCTCCACCTCACTCGTGAAATCTATTTCTATTTTATCATCTCCCACTGAGCTATCACTCGTTTCTATTGCGATTCAGAAGGGACCAACCCAAGTCTTAATTCCCCTATCAAAAATCTACGACACCAACCCAATTACAGCGTGTGGTAACAGCCCTTATTAACTCTGTATGAATTTATGTAAATTTACTTTATGTAAATTCTAATGATTCTCCTATATGCCATGTTGTATTTTATTATATCATGTCAGTACATATCAATGTATTTTCTGGAGAATAAAGATTCTGATATGAGTGTAAATATGTGTGTGTTAATGTATTATGAATTACATATGTATGTATGGATGTATGTATGTGTGTATGGATGTATGTATTATGTATGTATGTATGTATGCATGTATGTATGCATTTATGTATGTGTGTATGGATGTATGTATGTGTATGTATGTATGTATTATGTATGTATGTACGTTTTTATGTATGTTTGTAAGTATGTATGTTTGTATATTTGTGTGTATGTATGTATGTATGTTTGTATATTTATACGTATGAGTATATGAATGTATATTTGTGTGTATGTATGTATGTATATATGTATAAATGCATGTTTGCATATATGTATATACGTATGTATGTTGATATATATATGTATGTATGTATGTATGCTTATATGTATGTACGTATGCTTATATGCAGGTATGTATGTTTGTGTTTTGTGTATATTATGTATGTGTATGTATGTGTGTATGTATGTATGTTTGTATGTGTATTATGTACGTGTATGTATGTGTGTATTCATGTATGTTTATGTATGTATGTATGTTATGTATGTGTATATGTCTGCATGGAAAGTCAGATCCTGTTTAAGAGTGTAGGAAACACCCAACATCGCCGTCACGAATAGACCATTAATCTCCCCCCGAGAAGTGGCGCTATCTAGGGTCGCGCGAATTTATTAATTTAAACAGACCTGAGCTATCGCCTGGTACTGTTCAAAGCTTTTAATTAGCACAGGAGGGTAACACATTTAATTAGCGTCAGAGGTCTACGGCCTGGACTTGCGATATGAAGAAAGTCAGAGTACAGATAAGAACTATGAAATGTGAGACCTGCGCGCCACAAGGTTATCATTGCAATGTTCCAAGTCCCGGGTTCTGGTCTACGTGTAATCTCTGAGGCCTGTGTCAAAGCCCTTTGTTCGCTGTGTATTGCCATAACTTCCATCTCACGACTTGCGCTTTGTAATTACAATTAAGCATATCAGTAATTTAATGTTTTTAACGAATTCTCTTTCTAGCCGGGAGATACGTGACTAGTTAAAATGAACCAGGCTGAATTTAACTATACAAGTTTAAAGAAAAAAAGAGAGAAATGTAAAGGCCTACCAGAGGTGGCTATAAATAATCATATAATGTCTATTTTCATTGCGTTCCTTATGGAGCATGGAGGCACCGCTCTAGCTGGCCCCCTTGCTGGAAGCCTCCACCAAGCACTCGCATTCTCTTGAAGCAGTGGTTTCTGTGCCAATTTGGTTTGCATGATGAGTTTGCCAGGTTCATACACAATCTCATATTGGCACGCCTGAGGATACAGTACTTCTATTCTTTGTTTGGCTCTTTGGAGACCCGCTGAAAAAGCCGTGAACTAAGGGGCACAATTCTAATAATGCATTACATTTCATCCTTGACCTTTTACCCTAAAAAAAGGAAAGCGTTGATTGGTATAGCGGCTAGGGCCCTTCATTCCCTATGCAAAGTTAATCTAGTTCGAAACGTATTAGAATTATTCTCCAGTCTACCTAGCTGTAAATGAGTAATTGGCTCTGTTCTTGAGTTAGGAAAGGCAAAGGTAGCGACGAATTGAACCGGCCAGACTACCTCATAAATCTGTGACTTTTATAGGGTGACGTCCCAAACTCTTCACTTCCCTACAGCAGTATCTGTCATGTACTACATGTTACTACATAAAGGAAATGACGCCGGCAATTTAGTTGGCCCCTTTGCAGAAATTCTGCGCTAAAGCACTTTCTTGCTCATGCAGTGATTTGTTTCGGTGTCGATTTGTGTACATGATGAGGTTCCTAGTTAATTCACCACCTCAGATTAGTCGCAGTTGTTCTATTCTACCTTGTTTCTTTGGAAGCCCTAGGAAATGACACGGGGACTGTATTGTTACTGTTTATTCATTAGTCCTCAGTCCCCTGCGAACTACAGACATTCATCAAACTCACGCTAATTCTTGTTCCGCACATGCTCCTTCTGTTTTTTTTTGTTGTTTTTTTTTTCTTCTTTTGTTCGGTTTTTGCCTTCTTCTGGTGAGGCGCGTTCCTTTCAACCTATTTGGTTATATCAGAGCGCATTTACCATCCCAACAACAACAAAAAGTCAACTTTGTTGACTGCTAACCCGATCAGCGTTGATAGATACTAAGTCCTGAAAAGGACCAACATTATCTATCTGCTAGCATAAAGCCCTAAAAAAGGACTCGCCAGCTACGCCAACGCCCGAGATAATTTGTAGAAAAAAAGCTCCTTCTGTGTCTTCCCTGCCCCCCTTTATGTCTATCCCCAAATCCCTTTTCCGCGTTTTTCTATATCTCCTTCTTTTTCTCCTACACTGGGAATTGTTCAACAAGGACTGCCTTGTAGTGTTATCAGCTGGTATTCTATCTAACGCCAACTCCCAGTCTTTGCTGTTATCACTAGTGGTTATGAAAACGTAAGAAGAAAAAATACCAGAAAAATTATATGAAGAAGAAACGAACACATTTGAAAATTGGTTAATTATGTGCGGAGTTTATTAGGTCGTGAAACGTCGTACAGAGAACTCATTAGGTTTCGATACAAGGCAAGGACAGACGCCATAACGTGTTGTCATGTTGTATGTCTTCATTGCTTGACATTTTCTTGATTCATTTTTTTCCTGTTGTCATCTTTTCTTGCTCTCCTTGATGCTGTATGATTGGATTATTTTTTGAATGCTCCGTGTCCTTACAATATGAGGAAACTATCAATTATGTCAATTTTTTTTATTCATTTCTTCAGTAGTATTGTTCAAGCAGTGATATTTTCCCACACTCTTAAATAAACTTTCTGAGTCAGGCCACATAAATCCTGCACACCTCGGTTTTTTTTTTCCTCTTGGCCTCACTTCTCCATTTTCTATCATGACGTCCATTTCTCTTGTGCAAAAGGTTATCATGTAAATACTTACTGTGCCACACCTTACATATATTTTTCAGAGCGTGTCCTAAATACCTGTTTTTCTGTTTCTTCGTTTCGTAGATCTTGTGATGTCCATTTTGTTCGTCTCAAGATATATTCATTTGTGATCATGTCCTCATCATCATGTGACGTATTCTTTCCAGAACGTTGTCTCCATTACAGCTGCTCTGAACGCATCACGATTCTGGGCAAGTCGACCTGCATCAGCCAAAGACAAGTTCAGACTCTCTGTGATGTCCTGGGTCCACCGTCGTCTAGGTCGACCCCTTCCCCTTTTTCCAGTGCACCATGCCTTCCATCATGTAAATTTTCCAGACTTCTACATATTTTTCAGATATGTCTTTTTATATGACCGAAAAATTTCAGCTTCCTTATTGCGATGGTATTTAGGAGCCAATGTTCCTGTACGTTTAGTGAGTGCAGTACTTCTCTGTTGGTCCTGCTTTTTAAAAATATAAATAAAATCATTCAGTTTTAGAAATTTTAATTGTAAATACTTTTTTTTATGTCTCTAATCACAAATTAGCAATGTTTTTGCAAAAATTCGAGCGAGGTTGTTTTCCTACAAAAATTTACTGCAGCGGCTATGTTAATTTCCTTCATCCACCTTTTTAAACTTTACCTATCTTAATGTGTGTATTAGATTAGTTTCCCTTTTCTTATTGTTTTCGTGCGTCCTGCACCAGATGAAGACTTTAAAGTGTAGTGTATTTTTATTGTGTCTTAATAAGACTTTTTCCTAATGCGTATTTTTTCACTCATTTGTTTATATATGCACGAAGGTGATATTATCTAGAAAAAAAATAATATAGAGCATTTCTTAGTAAAATGTAGGAAGTTTGAACAACACAGAAAACCAAAAATAGATTATTTACAGGCATGCAATTCATCCATAACTGTTGAACTGTTGAGAATAAATAGACCTAGAGAATTGCACAATATAGTAAAACAGTATATAACAAGAACAAAAATTAATGTATAAGGATCAATGATGGTGTGAGGAAAAGGAGTAGTCTGATAGGGTGCTTGTATGGCTGATGGCAGATAATTGGTGGATTTGATGTAATCTCTGACGCACTCGGGCTTTCTCACCCCTTTTCACCTTGTTAACAACAGGGCAGTTATGAGAGACTTTATTTTAGTTTGTTTGTTTGTTTGTTTATTCATTTGTATTTTATTTTTATTGTTGTTTGTTTCTTGGAAGGGGGAGGTCACACACAAAAACATTCACCTAAACTTGGTTTTGATTTACTCTATTTTGACTGAGTGGAGGGGGGAAGAAGGTACTATATTTGGATATTGGAAATATGACTTTATTTTCTTGAACTAGTATACCATATATCCTAATTATAACCCATCAAGGGTTGAACGGGATACTTTATAAAGCAAAAGACAAAAAAAACGTAAGTGTTAATTTAAATTTGATGACAACTTTTATGTTTTCCCCTTCCATGAAGGAACTGTTTGTTCCCTAATTAAATCACTTCTCATCAGCATTATTCTAAATACAAAGTCATTTTGTATAAACCACCTTTTGTCATTAATGCTATTAAAATGTATAGCGTTGTCTAGGCTTCAGTTGGAACTACAATTTATTGCAGCAGATTGTAGGCCTATACATTTTCATTTTCAGTATGAGTCATGGCCCACGCTTGAAGGAGTTTTATGTAAACACGAAACTTGTCCGTTCAGTCCAGTCCTTGACCTCTCACTATATCATGAATTGTTTTTCTTTCCTTGAAGGGTTCTGTCACGTGTGCCCTATATAACCCGGGGGTCTACGTTTCTTTCTTTGTGCTTGTTGTGTAAAAAAAATAAGGATCCCGTTACACGCCCATTGAGGCATATTGGGAATATGGTGTTAGGCCCATATTATCTTGACCGTCGGCACACGAGGGGTGATGTGGTCGGCATCACGCCGGCCGCCTTAACCTTCCCAGAGTAGCTCTGGTACCCATTTGGGGTTGGGTCGACCCAGGAGCCGTTTGTGGCCTAAAAATTTTCCGCCTCATCTGGGGATTGAACCATAGACCACTGCGCTAGGAAGCCAGTGCACTAACCACTATGCTACCGCGGCTTGTTGTGTCCAGTCCATTATTTGTTCCTGCCGTCTGACTTTTTTGTTTTAAAATTCATGTGTAGAAAGTAATCGTCATGTTCATCTCTGTCGTTTGATCTCCACGTGGATGTCCCCTATCTCATCATTATTTATTTTTTTGGTTTGGTTTGAAGGATTATCTTAATTGCACACGGACTACTCCATCAGCGCTCCGATCTCCTCCCTTAGATCACACAAGGAGGATCTCAGCACAGTGCACGAACTCCGTAGCACCGGCGAGAATCCCAATGTGTGTATATAGGAATTACATATTCTAGAAATATTTTTGTAGTGGGTAGGCTTCTAATTTTAAGATTTTGCCACGGCAGATGTTTTTATGGCCTACTCTTTACGATTTCCAACTGCCGTGGGATTTTTAACGTGCGCACTTTGCACACGGGACCTCCTATTTTTTCGGCCTTATCCGAGAAGCCTAGGCATTCGATCTCACCACCCAGGAGACCAGGGGGAATATGACATCATTAGGACCACTGATTCTGAGGTAAAAAAAATTCCATAAATTGTATTCCCTCAACTGGGAATCGAACCTGGTCCTCTAGAGCTCGAGGCGGACGCCATACCTCTTAGCCACTCCGAGGCGGACATCATAGCTTTTAGTTACTGCCCTAGATTCTAGGGCACTACTTTTAGTCACTCCGACCCCCATATTTTTTTCTTTCTTATGCGTAAAGCTAATGTTGCAATATAATGCTCGTATTTCATTGTGACTGTATGCCAGAAGTCACATGATAAGCAAGTAAAACTAATTCAGCGGTCTCAGTTGGGTTCATTGACGGAAAGACTTAACATACATCTAATGAGGTCATCGGAATATGCGGTTTTCCTTACATTTATTTCCACTGCAGGGTTCATCTCGCGGCATACTTTTTCTCTAAAATTTACTTTATTCACATAAGCTCCTTAAGGAGTATAGGCCTTCAACAAACGTATAGAAAGTTCTCCTGTAGCGTACCACCATCAGCTAAAAATTGTTCAATATCTTTCTCATCATTTTTATGTCTGTCTCCAATTTTCTTGTTTGTTCGTGTGTATGTTTTTATTTTTATTTTGGTCTACATTTACGTGAACCTTGAGGAGTCCAAAATAAGGACTACCTTGTAATTCTATCAACAGGTTTCCTTATCGTGTTTCTTATCTATCGCCATCGTCTTCTTCTCAACTCTTGTTCAACTGTCATTTATCTGGTTTTTATCATCAGTTCCACATTGGCAACCTTTTCATACCATTTTAATCCCATTATTCTACGCAATCATCCATTTATGCAAGTCTGCATTTTAATATTTAGTATCTTTCGTAAGCTTGATACGGCAAAGATCCTCATCAAAATTGCCCTATGGAAAGATCTTTATATGCAAGTAATGAATGTTTATGTATCAAATAGCATTGTTACGTTATACTTACTTACTGCTGTTTCTTTCCATAAACGAATAAAAAGAAAATTCACATACATGCATACACATATAAACGTCATATGCACATACATTCACAAACCATTTTCCCAGGGACAAATTTCTCTCTTAGATTTTTATGGTATCTGCCATAAACACGTGACCTGCAAAACAAGAGTGATAACCCTAAAAATGCCAAGTTAATATATTAAATGAGAACTGTTCAAAATTGCAGCCGCCCCTATCTCTCAGCTAGGATTTACTGCCCTTGATACCCAGAAGGATAGAGTCATTAAAATTTTTGCCCGGTCTTCACGATTCTAGACTTTCAGGCAAGAGGTCTCTGCAGGCAGGCTTGACCTTTACATCCGGAAGTTTTGATTAAAACCATGACTGGTTTTTCCCTTTCTTTGTGTCTTCATTTAAGAACAGATGCTGTTTTTAAACTAGTCGGTCACAACGTTTGCCTAGTACTAAAACATTTTATTTACTTGTTTTTGCGTATGCTTAAAAATAACAGCTCTTAGAGCTTTTGCAGAAATTTCTTGGATGCTCCTCTTAGAACATTAGCATTCTAGAAAGTAAAATGTATTCCGTGCAACAAATATTTGGCAGTGGAAGTAAGCAGAGGCGGCTTTAGGTGGAGAGATGCCCTAAGCAGGCGTGAACTTGCGAGACCCCTTTTAAATAAATTCCTATTGTATAGTCTTACTTACTTACTTAGTCGTTCCTCTTCTACCGTGAGGTGTAGAGGTTTGTAAGAGAAAGCGCCATACTATTCTATCGGCTGTCTTCCTCCTGGCTTGGTTCCATTCTAGTCCTCGGTCCTTCAAAGATTGTCTAATGTTGTCCTCCCAGCGCACTCTAGGTCGTCCTGGGGGTCTGGATCCCTGGCACTTTGTTTCCCATGCTTGTCGTGCTAGCCGATCTTCTCCCATTCTGCAGACATGGCCAAACCATCTCAGTTGGGACTGTTCTACTTGGGTCTGCAGGGGTTTGGTTTTTAGGCCTTGACGTATCGTCTGGTTGCGGACCATGTCTCTTCTTGTTAATTCAACCACCTTCCTCAGATACCTCATTTCTGAGGTTTGGTTCTGACTTTTGTGGGTTGTAGTCATTGCCCATGACTCGCATCCATACGTCAAGATTGGGACATAGGTGGAGCGGTATATAGCCATCTTCGTCTTCTTACCAACTTCTCTTTTACTGAGGAATACTCGATTTATGGCTTGAAAAAGTCTCCCAGCTGCTGGTAGCCAACTCTTCTTTGATGCCTCCTTTCCGGTCTATGACAGCTCCAAGGTATTTAAAGTGGTCGACCTGCTCCAGCCAGCTCTGAAATACAGACCTGTCTCAAATTCCAGGACCCCACTGAATACTTTCCTGTTCTCTCCTTACATGCCTTGATGACATCGTCCATGAGGAGTATGAAAAGATATGGTGACAGGATATCACCTTGGCTTACACCAGTGGTGGTTCTGAATTTTTCTGACTTGTTGTTTGCCGTCCTCACATAATTTCTGCAAGACTTGTAGAAGCTCTGTGTAGCATGAATCAGAGGTGATGGGATGATCTTCCTTGCCAAAGAGTCCCAGAGTTTGTTCCAGGGGACCTTGTCAAATGCCTTTTCCAGATCTAAGAAGCAAAGGTGGATCTCACTCTTATACTCAAGAGTCTTTTCACTCAACTGTCTGAGTGTGAAGATTAGGTCTTGAGTACTTCGATGTGCTCGGAAGCCACACTGGACCTGATCCATTTGTGGCTCAGCTAGGCGTCTGATTCTCTACTCCAGGATTCTAGAGTATATTTTACCATGGACACTGAGAACGGATATGCCTCTACGGTTTCCACATTTCTTGAAAATCGGTGTTAATAAGGCAATCTCCCTGTCGCGGATTGCCTCCCCTGCTTTGCAGTAGTGGCCCAACAGTGACCAAAACTCAAGAGTATCTAATATTGGCTTCCAATCTATCTGTCTGCGCGCAAGATTACTCTTGGCAGAGATGTAGATAGAATATTAATGAAACTTCTACCTTAAGAGAGCATTCATAAGATATTGCCAGAAGTCAAGAACAAAAGCTGCTTAGGGCTGAGCAATTTGTTAACTTATTATCTGGTCCGTCGCCTTTTGTGACGAGTTTAAGCAATGGTTTAGCCCGTTCAAGCGCCCAGTTGGTGTAAACCAACGAATGCCCTCTTTTAAGTATTGGCTATATATATATATATATATATATATATATATATATATATATATATATATATATATATATATATATATATATATATATATATATATATATATATATATATATATATATATATATATATGTGTGTGTGTGTGTGTGTATATATATATATATATATATATATATATATATATATATATATATATATATATATATATATATATATATATATATATATGTAATTATTGAAAAGTCTGGCTCATACGTTTGCTTTCATACTTCTAATGACTGAATAAACAATTATTTCTTTAGTTTAAAATAACATACAACAAATTTAATAGTCAATTAGTTCAACAAGTTAAAATAAGGAATAAATCGGGGGGAAAGGTAAATTAAATTTTTCCTCAGAGAGGTTGGATCGGGGCGCTATAAATGTCCGTGTTTTGCTGTTGCCTGTGACAAATAAAAAAACTTAACTTCAGATGAGTCCTGCAGCTGTGGTTCATCAATTCTGTGATGACGGAAGCCTTCTTCACACTCTCTTCCACTGTAGGCGGTTAAGGTGTATGCTTTTCCCTCATAATAGCGGCTTGAATACCACAAACCTTCTGATGGCTTGTAACCACGAACTTTAGACAAATGGAAAGAAACAAATGCCTGCTGAGTACATTTGTTCGCCGCAAACTAACAGGCCCATTGTCATGCGCTCCACCCACCAATGTTAACCTCTCAGAAGAATTAAATTACCGAGCACACAGTATAACTTGGGAAATATGATAAAAATTCCCCAATATCCCTTTGTGTGTTAATTAGGATTTAAACTGGACACAGCTCTGTATTAGAAGCTTCGAAATCACTTAGGTCTGGAAATTAGAGTTAATTCCTCTGACGGCAGGTGTTCTGCGAATTCCTGGCCTGGGAAAACTTTTGTTTAATTCCTCTATGACTTGGTTTGGGAAATTAGAGATAATTCCTCTTACAACGGATGTTCTGTGAAATCACCTGGGCCTGGGAAAACTTTTGTTAAATTTCTTTATGACTTGTGATCGAATACCTAAGATTCCAGTCTTGTTAATTAAAGTCCCGGCCCCTTTAAGTTTCCAGTCTTGTATTAAAAATGCGGGTTTACTTGTGAATTCCAAAGTTGCCCAATACTCGATCTGTTACTTATAGTTGTGGAAGTTCTAAGTCCAATGTCTCCTTTTTCTTTCTAGCTTTTAGGAGTCGCTGAAATGACTTGTGCACTGCAGTCTCTCTGTGTGATCTGTGTTTGTGTTTTCAACACACTATGTTCTCAGTTCTTAGTGCAAATCACAGATTGCACTTTCGAATAGAGTGCCAATGAAATACATTGCATATTTCAGCTCCTCGGAATGAACCAATCCAATCGAATCACGTTCAGCACTACGTGTGTATGTGTGTTACAAAGTAAAAAAAAATACCCTCATCTGTTTCAAAATATTAAATTTCATATTCACGCGTGACCTCTTACAGTGATGTCTTCTTCTTCTTCTTGCGATCGCATCTTTGATGATTACACCGTCAGACGAGTTCTCATGATGAATTCGACTGTTGTTTGAAGTTCCTCTTTAACTCCATATAGCTTTGAGTTTAGTGTTGAGTCATTGGGCCAGTATATCTTTCTTAACTGGTCATACAGAGGACAGTCCTGTAGAACATGCTCAGCAGTTTGTTCGTTTAATCCACATGTGCACAGTGGTGAAGCAGACAATCGTAGCTTGTGCATGTGTTTATTCAGTTTGTTATGCCCTGTCCTGAGTCGAAAAATAGTTATCTGTCCCTGCCGGTCGAGAGTGTGATAGTCGTCTTTGGGTTGGTTCTGTTCTCTTCTGATAGTCTGGATAGCTCTCTTTTTCTCAAAGTATGTGACTTCATTATCTTCTTGTTCACATTCTCCTCCCTGTTTTGCAAGTTTATCTGCCTTTTCATTTCCGGGTACACCACAATGAGATGGTACCCACTGAAGTATGGTTCTCTTTTTGGCAGCTACCTTGTTTAGTTTATTTCTCAGATGCGGGAGTTTACCACCCTTGAGAGCTTGCAGGACAGACAGTGCATCTGTGAGGATGACTACCTGGTGGCAGTCAGAGTTGGTGTTATAAATCATATTTGCAGCTTGCTCTAGAGCTTGAACCTCAGCTGTATAGTTGGAACAGAATTTACCAGTGGGAATGTGCCTAGTCTCATAGTGGTTGTCAGGATATGAGATAAAGATACCGGCACCTCCATTCCTAACAGCATTAGTTGCTGATCCATCTGTATAGGCATGTATCCATGATTGATTGGGATAGCTTTCTTGGATCATACTCAATGTAGCAGTTCGTTTTTGCAGATCATTATACTCATATCCACTTGTGAGACCACTGACTGATGTATTAATTTGGAGGGCACTGCTGGCCTGCTCCCATGGTACAGGGTATAGGGTGGGCTTCAGTGGTGTTGTCTTCATGGATAGGTCTTCTTGATGCTGTCTTATAAGTCTTTTTCCCCGATGCACAAAGCTGCTACGCTTTAGACGTCCCAATGCCAGATCATCTAGTCTTGCCTTCATTGGGTGCATTGGCATACTGTAGTACTTTTCCATCTGGATCATGGTTTTTGTGTCTCATCTATGGGACAATGTCTGTAATCCAGCAACCTTCTGCATCTCTGTTATTGGTGTAGTTTTCATGGCTCCTGTAATGAGCCTGAGAGCTTGATTTTGCACCTTGTCCAAAGACAGCAGATGTGAGTTAGCAGCTGATGATCATGCTGCTGAGCTAAACTCTAAGTGTGGTCTTATTACTCCATTATAAATCTTCTTTAGATTTCGTTCATTTGCTCCCCAGTTGGTACCTGCTAATTTTCTGAGTATGCCTAGTCGTCTTCGGGCCTTTCCTTCTGCATTTTCAATATGCTTATTCCATGTAAGCCTTTGGTCAAATGTCACCCCAAGATAGGTGGGGTAGCTTTCTTCCTTGATCACGGTTGTCCCTAGGTGTATGTTAGCTGATTTGTCCTTGGGGGCGAGGGAGAACAGTGTTGTGGAGGTTTTGTCTGTGTTTATTGTGATAAGCCATTTCTCTGCCCATGACACTAGCATGTCTGCTGCCCGCTGCATTCTATAATTTGCTGTGGTGACATTTTCATCAGCGCACCAGAGTACTAGGTCATCTGCATATAAGGCAGCTTTAACTCCTGCAGGGAGATCTTTCACCAGGTCATTGATGTAAACAAGGAAGAGTGTTGGGGAAATTACTCCTCCTTGAGGTACCCCCTGATGGAGCAACACTTTTCTGCTCTGCAGACCGTCAAGAGTGACTCTAGTTCTCCTGTTATGCAAGTATGACTGGATCCATTTCATCATGTTGCCTTGGATTCCACTTCTCCTAAGTTTTGCAATGAGACCATCTTTCCACACCTTGTCAAAGGCCTGCTTGAAGTCGACCCAGATCGTTAGGACCTTTTTCTTCTCCTGGAAGGCATCTTCTATTGCTTGAGACAAGTAAGTAACTTGGTCTTCTATACTGTAGCATTCTCTAAATCCAGCTTGTTCCGGCACCAGGATCTGCTCAGACTCTAAATACCATTTCAATCTGTGGTTGACTATTCGCTCCATAGTCTTCCCAACACAGCTTGTGAGACTGATTGGCCGGTAACTTGCAGCCTCGGTCTTACATTTCCCTTTCTTTAGTATGGGTATTGTGATGGCTTCTCTCCATACTTGGGGTACCGTTCCTTTCAACCAGCTGTGGTTGAATATCTCAAGCAGTTTTGTCTTTGCTGCTGAGCTCAGATTTACGAGCATTTCGTTGCTGATTTTGTCTGGGCCGGGTGACTTTTGAAACTTAAGCTTGGAAATAGCCTTCTGTAGTTCTCCTAGTGTGATGGGTTCCCTCATTGGGGCAGGAGTATCTGTCTGTTCCATGGTTGCCAGTATTTCTTTTCTTATCTCTCTCTGATGATCTATGTTAATGGGTAAGTTGCTTTCTGAACTGTATCTTCTAGCAAACAAGTCTGCAGCTTGTTTTCCTCTGAAAAGTTTGCCACCTTCATCCAATGTGATAGTCTGCCTAGGTGAGGAACGCTCTTCATTTAGAGACTTGACTAATCTCCAAAGTTTCCTGCCGTCTTTCTCGAGGTTCAGCGATGCCGTTTTAGTTCTCCAGCTTTTCCGTTTTTCTTCTAGCTTTGTTCTCTGAAACTCTGCTACAGCCTTTTTCCATTTGTTGTGAGTTTCAAGTGAAGGCTGAGACTCTGCGTCCTTTCTAGCCCTGTCCATAGCTTCCTGACGTTCTTGGAGTGTGCTGGACCAGTATGGTATGTAGTTACGCCGGCATCCTTTGGGAATGGTTTCTTTTGCAGCTTGTAGTATGCATCTGTTGAAGTCTTTTACCACTTCATTAATGTCTCTGTTCTGTACCTTGAGGGTAGACAGCAGCGTGTTCACCTGATGCCTGAATAAACCCCAGTTGGCTTTTTTGTAGTTCCATCTTGTAGTGGCTGGGCCTGTACTGAGAGTTGCACTCTGGACAGTAAGAAAGATTGGGCGATGGTCGCTTCCCCCTAGTTGGTCTCCTACTTCTCTACTAATAGATCCAGCTATATCTGGTGTGGAGAAGGCAAGATCTGGTGTTGAAGTTGTGTGCCATCCTCTGGAGTAGAAGGTAGGAGTATCTGTGGCATTATTGACTAGGATTAGGGAGTGATCATCTTGCCACGTTTCAACCTCTTCACCTCTGTGATCCAGATGGTTATAGCCCCAGCTCTGGGAGTGGCTATTAAAGTCTCCAACTGCTATAAAGTTGGTGGCTGGTACCTGTATAGAGCTGAGACTCAGGGGTTTGTTGTTCGGACAGTAATAGTTCAGGAGTTCTATTTCCATCTTGTCTACCTTTATCTGCAACAGCTGATATTCTGCTCCATCCATGAAGGTTTTCCTTTCGTGTGCAGGAATGTTATTCCTTACAAGAGTAAGTACTCCTCCTTTTTGTCTATCTTTTCTGTCGGATCTGAAGCATTGATATCCCCTTATTTTAAAGGTTTGATCTGCTTTCAAGTGAGTCTCTTGGATACAGCAAACACTGACTTGCTTCTCATACAAGATGTTTTCCAGCTCTGTCTTTTTACTGTATCCAGCCTGCTTGCTGTTCACTCCCTCTGCATTCCAGTGCATCATGACAAGTGGCACTCTGGGTTTCTCTTTTCCTGTTTTGTTTTGGTCAGTAGTTCTCCTCCACCGTCTGCTGACTCCACAAGACGGTCTAGAGGGTCCTCCAGTAGCTGAGGGTGGGCTCTGTCGAGGCTCAGAGCCCGGCACTGCACCTGCCTGGTGGAGCTCCACAGGGCGAGCACCATTACGAGATTTATTTGACGGTGTACTCTCCATAGAAAAAAAAAAGCGAGTTGCATGATACTGTGGTTTCCGGTGCGCCTTCTGGCCCAGTATCTATGACTTTAGCACCTGTTCAACGGGAGAGTGGGCTCATCCCTAATCTGTTTATGTTCCCAGTAGTAGACTATTCGCAAGCAGCCTGGGGGTGTCACTGCTCTGCGCGGACATTGTTTACCGAGGCGGCGTCCGAGCTCGTATGGTGAAAATATGGTTGTGTTATCTTCAAAATAGCCCTGTCTTTCCCATGGCTTTTCTGCCATCCTGCAACTTTGAGTTAGGGAGTTCTGAGCTCCAGTCTCTTTCCCAGGCATTTTATCCTGGCCTGGCATGCATACAGAGGACCCCACTTCTGGTTCTAAGTTAGCAGTTGGGGATAGGTGGGGTAGCACACTGTGCATTCCCCGTCATCCAGGGGGCTCTCCAACTATGCAGAGCTTGCACAATGCTGTGCTCTGGTTCTGGGCTCTCCCAAGGAATCCTCACGTCCTGCACAGAGCCACTTCCCGATACCCACCACCTGCCAAAACCTCCATTGTAGAAATCTCCTGCATGCGGCCATCCAGTCAAGAGCCAGTATTAAGTCTGGTGCCCAAGTGATCCCCCCCAGCTCAGTGTGCAATGCTGGGTTCTCATCATGCTGCAACACAGGAGGGATTGTGATGCTCAGCCATCTCTCTCAATTCTGCACCGATAAGTGACATCGGGGACTT
>JAMPIV010007331.1:0-149530 GCA_024509875.1 Oreohelix idahoensis | reverse complement strand
GTGAGTGGGGATGGAGGGGTGATTGTGTGGAGTTTGATAGGGGTGGGAGGAATGCGTTAGGGTAGATTAGAAATGTGATGAGGGGGGTAGTTGGGGGGTGGGGTGGGGGGGGGGGGGGGTGTTTGAGGGTTAGGTATGTGGGAGTAGGGGGAAGTGGAGTGGAGTTGTGGGTAAGGGGATGTATTGTGAGAGTGGGAGAGGGAATAGGTGGTTTTTAATGAGTGGGGGGTGTGGTGGATTTAGGGGGTAGGTGGTTGGGGTGGGGGGATGAGAAAGGTGGGTGGGGTTAGGTGGGTGCTTAGAAGATGATTGAATGAAGGGATGAGTTGGGAAATAGTGGGATTTTGGGTATTTGGGGGTGACTTTGGGGAGGGGTGTGTGTGGTGGTGATTGGGTGGGTAGGGGGTGTATTATGGGTTGTTTGGGGGGTTGGGGTGGGGTGGGTGTGTTGTTAGTTTGGTGTAGGTAGGGGGGGTGTTTGGGGGGTGGGGGGTGGGTAGGGTGGGGGGGGGGGGGGGGGGTGGGGGGGGTTTGGTTTGGGGGGTAATGGGGGGGGGTGGGGGGGGGGGATGGGGGGGGGGGGGTGGGTTGGGGGGGTTATTTTATGGGGGTTTTGGGGTAATGGGGGGTGGGGTTGGGTTTGTATGGGGGGGGGGGGTGTGGGGGGGGGCGCGGGGTGGGGGGAGTGGGGGGGTGGGGGGGGGGGGTGGGGGTGTAGGGGTGGGGGTTGTTTTATGGGGGGGGGGGTATGGGATTTGTTTGTTAATAATTATGGTTTTATTATTGTGTTGTGGGGGTGGTTTGGTTTTTGGTTGGGGGGGTGTTTTGATTTAGTGTAAACAGGATTATATGGTTTTTTTGAATAATGTTAGAGAGGAATTCCCCACCCACTAGGGTATGGTTTTTATGATTAATAGGTATGCGGTTTTTTTGATAAAGGTAGGGGTGATATGTGATAGTTTTGTAAGTATAGATGAAGAAAGGGGAATGTGAGAATATTGTTGAATTTGGACATAGGAGAAAGATTTTAGTTCTAGCATGTGTTTTTAATATTAAATCCGGAAGACCCCATTTTTTGGAGGGAAAAAAGGTAAATATTATGGAATTTGTAATGTATGTTTGTTTTATTAAGGTGAGTATTTATGTATATATGGAGAAACTTAACATTTTCATTTTTTTTAACAGGTGACAGGGTTTGTTATGCCTGGTCTTTGAAAGGAACGAGAGGAGAGCGTATTTGAGACACAAAGCATCATCAGTCGGCGAGTGTTGGAGAGACACTGAGATTTAAGAGCAAATAAGAGAGAGAGATAGAATAGAGAGAGAAGGAAGGAAAAATAGACAGGACCAGTAGGGGTCTGTTCAGTATCCAGTTGAAGGATAAACACTGAGCCATTGTGTTAACTCCAAGTCTATTATTTTAGCATTTCCAGTGGTGTTCGATAGCGGCGCATATCGCCTAACAAGAGGAAAGCGTGTAGTTATGTAGACGGTTCGTTGAGGAAGAGTCAAAAGGACCGTTTGACAGTAAGCATATCTTAGTGGTATTAGAGAGTGGAGGCTTAAGTTGACAGCCCCACCAAATTAGATTGTGTAAATCACTAACACAATTTTATTGTTCCTCAGCAGGGTGACAGAAAGAGTGAATGTGAGTTGAGGTTTTTTTTTCTAGTGTCTATCTAATCTAATTGGTACGTTGTTTTCAGGGCCGTGCAACAGTCACGCTATTGACTGACTTGATGACGTATGATGCCATTTTATGTTTTTTTGTATCGTAAATAAATATATATAATATTATTTACTGGATCAGCTTCTATTCTATACTATACCTAAATGTGGTCTGTATAGTGGTGTCTGGTCGTTTTTTTATACACCTTATCTCCTTATGTTTAAAGGAAGTCAGAGGAGGGTGAGATTATAGCCAGTTTGACGTCACGAAGCGGCAAGGGGCGAGTCAAAACCTGGTTCTATCCCTTGAGCCAATAGTCTCATCTGTCCACAGGCATGTCATTTTCCATCTAAATTCTATCTTCTCAGGACTTTCTCATATTAGGGTCTTGCTTTCATTCAGGCAAACTCTATAAACTTAAAACCACTTCGTGACAGATACGACGTCATTTGTTGACCCCTGACCTCGGTAGCTAGAAACCTGGTTTAATGTAGGACCTACATAAACTTGGATAGAAACCAGTTTATGCCACTTTAGGAACCCCCCACGTGGCTTTTAACGTTATTGATTGGAGCGTCGATATGAGGCTAATTGGTCACATGATGCACGCTACGGATCAACGTGTCCAAGTGGAAATGACCCGCTAAAAGTGCGGCAAATCCAGTCATTTTTCACTTACGCCCAGGTAAGCAAGGGAGCTAGACCTAATCTAGACAAGCTGCGGATTCTGGCATTGAAGGCGCTGATGCCACGTGTCTAAATTGCTGGTCCATCTGAGTAGGTAAGTGAACATCTCGTTAGAAAAATAGTATTGTGATGAAATGTGTAGTACCTTGCAAAATCGAAGCAAGATTGGTATGTTTACTTTATTCATATTTTTGTTTTACGATCACATCCAGCCACATGTGATCGGGTATATTTTATGATCCCACGGGATATGTACAACATGTTCATAATAAATGTATAAATTGTAATTAATTTCGGGAATATATATATAGCTATTAATTTCCATATTATTTGATTATTTTCCGACCCGACGCTTAGACTAGCGGAAATTAATATTAACGATAATGTTGACAGACCGTGACATATATTCATTATAAATTATATGACGATGCGACCAGACATGAAGTGTGTGATAATGTTGTCAGACAATTCTAAAACACTGATGTCCAATTATTTGTTAAATTCATCATAATTGACATGACGATTAGGCTAGAGGCACAGAACTAGAATACTGTTGCCGACATTTCTATGACAAATTTGGTGGGTTTAACTGACCTTTATAATAATTCATCGGGTTAAGTTTACGATAAATCAGTCTAAAGAATTATAATACTGCCACTGGGGCAGAGAAATATAATAAAGGACAGAAAGGAGAAACTTGAATTCAAGATTAGGCTCTAGACATATGATGTTAGAGACTAAAATCTGAGATGACTGGCAGACGGACGGCTTAGGGAAAGACTGCTTTCTAAAGCTAGAAAATTAATGAAGCCGTCGTATTTGTCTTTAGTCTATGGTGGAGCCTTGCACGACAGTCCAATCTCAGAGCAGAATACGGAGTCGAGCACAGAGAATGCAAATCCGAACCATTCAAGACCTACCTGGGGCAACGTCAGGAGATCGGAGAACTAACCACGCTTCACTATCAGCCAGGGGCTGAAAAGATAAGTTCCACGAAAAAGGGAACTCACCATATCAATGCCATATTTTTGTCATCCATGATGAAAAAACACTTGAATTGTGAGACACATATTACATACAGCAGACACTAATTCCATCGACAATACTATCATTCACCATCTATTCATTTAATTGCAATAAACCAATTGGGTGTATATAATGTACCCCATGCTTTGTTCCTTCTGTTAGATGTTGAATATTGTCCGATGTTTATCTTCCTTTATAAGGGAGGAGGGGCTCGTAAAATATAATATAATTTAAAGAATAACAATAATAGATAACTGAGAAGGGGACGACGGTAGCGAGAGACCAAATATCTCCTTACAACCTTTTCCAGACCTGTCTAGTTAGGAGAATTTACCCTCTTTGTCTCCCTTCAGTGGTGGAAAACCCAGCAGGAATTCTTGAGCCAAATTTTTCACAATTCATATCTATTATTTCCTCTAAATTATTCTTATCCTTCAAACGCTACGTGACAGTCTTGCCTACCGGGATATTCAGTAACACTGAAAATAAAGATGAGAAATTGGGAAAATAAAAATGATGTTTTGAGGGGAAAACTTCAGCTGGTAACTCAGAAATAGGTTTAAAAAAAAAAATAAATAAATAAAAATTTCAATGATGGCATGCTGTTACGACATGTTTTAACGATGTCATCTGCTATAGTCGTCGTAACACATGCCATTCAACTTATTAATTAACAGACAACCATTTACAAAGTGATTAGGAAAATGTTACTTACAGAGTTCAGCTTTTGTTCTATTTGGCTCATTTTGGCCAGAGCTAGGCCTGCCCATGAGTCTAGTCTGTTACAATTAATAATTACAAGATCCAGCTGGTAAAATTTGACTGCTTTGGCTGGCTCTTTGCTTTTGAAGTAGAAATCCCCCCAGCAGGTAATATAAAAGACCACTTATGTTGTAAGGATCAATGTTGTTGTCGATTGAAATGACTGAGAAACTTGGAGCAGAGCTGCTAACACCCTCAATGTAATCTGTGACAACTGCTAGACCCTGGCCTAGTTTTTAAAAAAAAACAAACTTTTAATTATAACTTTAAAAACAAGAGATCAATAAAAAGTTATTGAGATTGTCAGTGCTGATATAAATTAATCTAAAATCCGAACATCTGTATTTTTATACAAGAGAACACTAAGAATTGACAAGTAATTTTCTGTATGGATAAATACTGTAAAGCTCACTTTAGCTGAAGTAATAAGTAAGGTAGATGTAATGCTCGAAGCAATGAATCATAGGAATCATATACTAAGTCACAAACATAAAGTTGACACTAACAGTCAGAAGATATAATATTCATTTAGAAAACAGAAAAGAAATGGAGTAGCACACTCCGGAGAACTAAACCATCCAAATGACTAAAGCTTCTCACCATAGGATAAGAGATGTACTGAGCACCTCAGCCAACTAGGCACACGAGTGCTGATAATGTAAGATGAAGTGTAAGGAATGACTTGTGTTAGAATGAAATGAGTTTTGGATTACCTATTTTCAAAATACAGATAGAAGAAAGAAACAATATCAGAGCATTTTAAATATAATTTAGTCACAATATGTGATCTCAAAAAGATCAAAGGAATACCAGGATCAAACATTCATAAAGAAAATAATTGACAATTTTAGATATGTATATTAAACACTAGTGATGCCTGAAAATGTTGAAGAACTGCAATAACAAGAAAAAAAATAATAAAAACACTGAATGTAGAATAGACATTTTTACTACAAGACTAAATGTCTAACAACTGGTTACAAAACACTGGTGCAAAAACTGAGATGCTTTCTGTACAACAGGAACATTTTACATGTCAACTACCACATACCTAAAACTTCAAAAACCCAAATGTTTTATTATATGAAAAAAATCTTCCTTTTTTACAACTGTTTGTGTAACATTATTATTTTGCAATATGTAACCCCAACATATATGAGAGGTCCTCTGTTTTTAAGCCTGTGGATGTTAAATATAGGGAACAAAGATTTTATTAGACCTTATTGTAATTGGCACATGGGATTAAGCCACAATATTAAAAAATGTGACATTTTCAACCTAAAAACAAAACACACATACACAAGTAAATTAAATAAGAGACCACTAGGCTACCTTAAAATTTATCATATACATATAATAATGAGCTAGCCTCTATAATTTATATAATGGAGTCACTTTACTGAGATATTAACTCTGAAAAAGAATTCATTTTTGACACTGAGTGGCAGTGTGGGTAGAGCATATGCTTCTCGAGACAGAGTTACTGTGTTCAAAATCTGGTAGCTTTATGCTAGGATACCCAGCTGTAAATGGGCATCAAACTCTGCTCTTCAGTTAGGAAAGACAAAGGTGGCGAGGAAGTGGACCAGTCGGCCCACCTCATAAAGCTGAATCTAGTACACTGAAGGCTCTTAACACTTCACTCCCCTACAGCAGTATCTGCTACGGGACTACCTTTGCTGCTTTGCGTCCCCAGCACTTTGACTTGACAGACAATGGCACAGATGCCATCGTGTTTCTGGTTGAAAGGGATTTTACTCCAATTACAAGTTGGAGAGAAAAACTTCAGGAAGCAATAACCTGACCTAATACAAAAAGATTTAGTGGAAGTCTACCTGGATTAATTTTATCTGGTACCAAAGCAAAGATTCTGCGAAGGAGGTTCTCCACATCCACCGTCACAGTGCTAGTCCTGTAACTGTCAAACTCTGGCACAGATTGTGCTGCAAAATGGCGGAATACAGGTCCTGACCTCTCCCAGGTTAGTGTCACGGGAGTGCTGTTATGGTCACTTAAGTGTCTGCAATTACATATATTGGAACAAAAAATATTGTGCAGCTAGAGGTTACCAAAATGCTCAGTATACAGACTCAACAAACCTAGAGCAAGGCATTCTGAATGTTCTTTTTCTTTAAAAAAAAGTACCGTGAATCTAAACAGCTTTAAATCATCATTTTTCCCTTATCGCCTGAAACAATTTTTCCTAGGCCAATCTACTGTATGACTTCTAAATAACAGTGCATCTTTCATAAGCAAAAAAGGCATTCTATTTTTCCAGTCATATTTAAAAAAAATTGAAGTCAAAATGACAGCACAAATAAACAGATCGTTCTTACAATCTCACCTAGCCCTGCCTCTCTTGTTTGGATGTCCATACAGACAGTAGACGCACTGCTCAAAGATAGATGTTAGTTCCTCCAGGTCATCCTCATTCTTGCCTTCCATCTCTTTCTCCAGCACAGATATGATAAACAACAGAAAGGTACCATCATCTTTTGTGCACCAAGAATGTCTGAAATTAGGCAGACCGGAAAAAAAAACAGCTTTGCCATGTGCAAATAATTTTTAATAATAGAAAACATTTTTTTTTAAAAAACATTTAAATAACCATCTTTGCCTGCACCACAAGACGTGTCTGTGGAAACCCCAAACTCACAATGAAGATCAAAGCTGTGGTATATGATGCTTCAGTCCCCAGCATGCTTCTATATGGCAGCAAGACATGGACAACCTATGCTAAGCAAGAAAGAAGGCTCAATACCTTTGATCTATGGTGTCCAAGCCACATCCTTGGTATTCTGGGGAAGGACAAAGCGACAAATGCAGAGGTGCTGTCACATGTTGGTCTTCACAGCACATATACACTGCTTAGACAGCGCAGATTATGCTGGCTTGGCCATGACCGCTGCACGGAAGATGATCACATCATTAAAGATATTCTCTACAGACAGCTGGCAAAAGAAGAGTCTGGGAACTACAGCTGAGGTTCAACGATGTATGCTAGAGAGACATGAAGGCTCTGGACATAAATCCAGCAACTTAGGACACAGCTGCCGACTGCACCTAGTGGCAATGCTCCCTCCAACGCCACCTCAGATTGGGTGAAAAAAAGTTCTTACAACAAGCAGAAAAGAAAAGAACGTGCCGAAAAGAACACCAGCCAAAAAAAAGTAGCTGAGGGCTATCACTGCAAGGGGGCATCATCCCCATGGTCAGTTATGACTGGAGGAGGCCACAACTACATTTAAAAATAAATAAGAAATGATGAATGATTTATTATTTATTTCTTTTTGCATGCATTTATATAAGTGTTCTCTTTCTTTTCTCTATATATTGTTTGTTTATCCCTGACAAATGATCCTGTGGTCATTACGGAAGCCATTTCTTTGTCCTAGTACATGCATTACCTGTTTTCATTTATTCTATCTTAAGGGGTGTAGCTACAGTGAATGCTATTTTCATAAACAATAGCTATGCATATCAACGCATTTGATGTTATAATACTATGGCTACCAAGAAAACAGTGGCCACATTGGATTTTAATCCTATATTTCTGGGTCAAGTCTGTATCACAAACAGGGGGTATGATGTGTCGGTGTTGTGGGTAGTGGGGTTTCCTCCATATGGATCCCTCCCCTTGCTTCACCCTAGACCTAGTGAACTATTTTTCATGAAAGGAGCATCTTCTGTGCTGTCAGCCTCTTGGTCTAGCATAACCTCTCAAACCCAAAGATCGTTGTGCGTGAAGAGCCACACCCTCCACGAGGTGGCCCTGGTCACTGAGATGTGAATCCCCAGGCTGAACACAACGGATCTAGAGGAGCAAACCTTGATAATAAACATGGTGTACTAACACCATACACATCCATCCGTAGTTGGAAGGGAGCCAGAGTTATACTGAATAGACTTGGGGGAATGGGAACTAGTATGTGCTGGTCTCTGATGAATGGAACCAATCGTAAAGGCACAAATTCTCTTGAAGTGACGATCTTTTTGCCTTGAACTTTTGGTCACATGCCTAGAGCCCAAGAAGACTCGGCATAACCAGCAGGCGACTTGGTGGCGGGGATTAAGCAATGTGAACCCTACCTTGGCTACATATCTCAGACAGATGCAGAAACACTCCTCTTACCCTCCCAAGTGCTAAAACAGTGCATATCTGGCTCCTTTCTGGGGTGTGCAGGAAACCCACAGACATGCTAGCATTACAGCCAAGGAGATGCATAGGATTTCGCCCATGCTCTCAGGCAAATCCCAGGGTCAGTCTAGTAGCCTACCCAGAACCCTAAAGCTGCATCAAATTGGCCCAGCATCACAATCCCGCCTGTGGTGCAGCATGTTGAGAACCCGGCATAGCACACTAAGCTTGGGGGAATCACATGAGCACCAGACTTAATACTGGCTCTTGACTGGATGGCCGCATGCAAGAGAATTCTACAATGGAGAGATGGCAGGTGATGGTTACCGGGAAGTGACTCTGTGCAGGACGTGAGGATTCCTTGGGAGAGCCCAGAACCACAGCACAGTCTTGTGTAAGCTCTGCATAATTTGAGAGCCCCCCTGGATGACGGGGAATGCACAGTATGCCACTCCACCTATCCCCAACTGCTAACTTAAAACCAGATGTAAGGCCCTCTGGATGCATGCCAGGCCAGGATAAAATGCCTGGGAAAGAGACTGGAGTTCAGGTCTACCAACTCAATATGTTGCGGAATGGCAGAAAAGCCACAGGAAAGACGTAGCGCAAGCACAACCATATTTTTACCATATGAGCTTGGACGTCGCCTCAGTAAAAAAGGTCTGTGCAGAGCAGTGACACCCCAGGCTGCTTGTGAAAAGTCTACTACTGGGAACATAAACATATTACAAATCAACACTGCAGGCATACAAAACAAGAAAGAAGAACTGCTCAAAACATTAAATGACAAAATCCATATTGCAGTACTCCAGGAAATCATTCCACCCAGAAAAACCTTTAACATCCCTGGATACACCCAGTATCGCTGCACATGCAAGAAATGCTAAGGATTTATGACACTCATAAGAAATGACATTCAAGCAGATGTACGAAACACCCCAGCAGTGGTGACATAGACATGCAGCAAGTTCACTGCTGGTTCAGAGGAAACAAATACTTACTTACTTAGTCGTTCCCCTTCTACCGTGAGGTGTAGAGGTTAAGGAAACAAATACACCATCTATAATGTTTACTGCCCCCCAGCATCTGCAGGAAACATCAATTTCCAGCACACCACATATCAGAGAACTATAACAGCTGGAGACTTCAACGCTTTATATCATGGGGATATAAAACATACAACAAAAGAGGCAGGGAATTAGAAGAAATCTGCAACACGTCCAACCTGATCCTACAACAAAACAAAAAGTCAGAACCCACTCTTTTGCACAGAGCTGCAGGCACGGCCAGCAGACCTGATCTTACCATGGTATCGGCTGACATTGCAGACACTTGTACTTACACAGTCCTGGAAGATATTGGAAATGACCATAGGTCAATACTAATTAGTAGTATAGATAAACAGAATAAATCCAGACAAAAGAGAAAGGCCTACTGGAATTACAAAAGGGCTAACTGGACAACATACGCAACGCTTTCAGATAGCAGATTCAGCAGCATTGACATATTAGATATAGTAGAGAATACATACAACAATATCACAAATACTATTTGAAATAGCGAACATAACAATACTAAAAGGCAGCCACAAACGTTTCAGCCATTTCTGGACTCCAGATCTAGAAAAGATTGTTAAAGAGCGCAGACAAGCCAGAAGAAAGGTGGAAAAAGAACCCACCAGAGCCATCAAAATAATTTATAACAAATTCACAGCACAGGTAGGATATCACATCAAGAAAGCTTAGAAAGAAGCATGGACAAAAACATGTGAAAGCCTGGACTTAAAAAATGAAGGGCACAAAGCACGAAAGCTCCTGCACTGTCTCGACGGAAAAGGAAAGAAGAGCAACCCAAAACCACTAAGAACTAGAGGAAACATCTTAACAAACAACAAGAAAAAGGCAGAAACATTTAACAAATACTATGTAAATGTCAGCAAAACAAATCAAAGAAAACAGCTAGACAAAACAATTGAGAACATAACAAAAACAGAACAGAGAGCTGCTAAAGCAAGCATTGCACTATTTGAAACTGAGTACACCATCCACGAAATGAATAGCGCACTACAAAAATTAAAGACCAAGAAAGCTCCAGGACTAGATAACATTACCAATGAAATGATACTAAACCTAGGTCCAGTTGCAAAGTTAGTACTCTTAAACTTCATTAACAGAACATGGAAAGAAAGCACACTCCTTAAAGCTTGACTGACTGCAAATATCAAACCAATTCTAAAGAAAAACAAGCCAGCTGAAGAACCTGGAAGCTAGAGACCAGTCTCACTGACCTCAGTAATTGGAAAACTTGCAGAGAACATGGTTAATCACAGGCTCTACTGGTGGCTGGAGAGTAATAAAGTCATTAATGATAGTCAGGCAGACTTCAGAAAAGTTTGCAGAACAGACGATCAATGTGATGCTACACTGTAATTCTGACTTTTAACAGGCCAGATTCTGTGGTTCTATTTTGAATTTTCACCAGTTTTATTTTCTTCTGATCACGCGATTTTCCGTTGTTTACGGAAATCGCTATTTTCGGGCACGCTTTTTCACCATTTTATTTCTTCTCATTTGAATATATATCGTGTTTGGTATTTTTTTTTTGAGTAGATAAATTAAATGGGTTCGTTTATGATGGTAGGTTTATTTTATTCTAGCATCAGTTTACTTTCTTCTGATTTTTCGCGATTCCCGTAGATTCATTGTTTACGGAAGTCGTCATTTTCGGGCACTCCTGTATGACGCGTCGGAAACACGCGGCCATCACGTAATGTGACGCAATTTCCGGACACGCGCAGCTTGGGATATGCGTGGGAGAGGAATTCGCGTGGGTGTTCTCTCTTGTATATAATGAGGGAGGAAACCGCGGGCAATTGTCTCTGAAGAAATAATTGCCTGGCCGTAGGACGTCGTAATTATCGTTCTCCACTGTGGGAAAAACCAGCGATGAATTGGTATGTAGGATTTTATCTTATTATCGTTTTTCTTCTTAGTGGGTTTTGGAGAATTTCGCCCGTAGTTAATTTCTTCGGGGGACAGTAACTTTTCAGTTTTAAAATAAACGATAGTGCCATCCATTATCATTTTTTGAAGAACGACGTAAATGTAACAGTGTGCTTATTCTTTCTATGATTTTGGCAGTAGATAGAAACGTGGGAAGTTATAAGCTACACGTGTGCCCAGATTTGTAGAATGTTATGTAAAACCCCCATTTATTCCTGTATATTTTATAATGTAATTTTATTTGGGAACTCCTTTGTGTGTACGTTCATTTTTCTGAGCCTTAAATGAGAGAAATGCAGTCGGAGATTATGTTATCAGCGAATTATACGGCTTGGGGAAATAAAGCATTCCTACAGCGAGATTTACCTTAAATTGGAGTAAGCCAGGAAACCTGTGTTATGTTAAAAGGAGGCTACGGAATTTAGGACAAAGGAATTCCCTAGTTGTAAAGGTTGGGACACGTGGATCGGCCATGCGTAACGGCCATGTAACCTGTCAGGGCTATTGTTTATTTTACCTGGCAGATTTTAGTAGGAGGGGGGATGAAGAGGCCACGTGGGATAGTAGTATTATGTATTGTTGATAAGAACGAGAGAAGGAGTGAGAATGAAGTGACACGTGGATAGAATTATTTTATGTATCGTATATGTTAGAGATAAGTGATTTTAGAGAGGGTGTACATTGGAAGCTGTTTCTTTTAATTTCAGCGAGTCCCGGCAAGAATAGTGGGGGAGCGTAAATTTGCCCATGTGCAAAATTACCCACGGCAACAGGACCTATCTTAAGGGTCAGACCTATGGTCTCTGGCAGTGAAGTCCCTATGCTTCAGCTGGAACGGGGTTTATTTATCATACAGCCCGGAGCATCGCTATTATAGTCTCTAGCAACGGCAGGTGGCCGTGAGACTGGTTTCAATTGCGTACAGCCGGAAATCAAGGCTGCGGGGGTTTTTTTTTTTTTTCCTCTAACTCCGGAGCGGGTTAAAAGAGGGAAGCTATTCAGCAGCAGAGAAGTTTTGTCGACAGTTCATCAAGTACCTCATGCTTGACGCCAGAACTTCATCATCATCATCGCAGAATTTAGGAACAGGTGACAGGGTTACCATGCCTGGTCTTGAAAGGAACGAGAGGAGAGCGTAACGGAGACGCAGCATCATCAGTCGGCGAGTGTTGGAGAGACATTGAGACCAAGAGCAATAGAGAGAGAGAGATAGAGAGAGAGAGAAGGAGGGAGAAAATAGACAGGACCAGTAGGGTCTGTTCAGTATCCAGTTGAAGGATAGACACTGAGCCATTGTGTTACTCCAAGTCTATTATTTTAGCATTTCCAGTGGTGTTAGATAGCGGCGCATATCGCCTAACAAGTGGAAAGCTGTGTAGACGGTCGTTGAGGAAGAGTCAGCAGGACTAAGACAGTAAAATCTTAGTTGTGTTAGAGAGTGGAGGCTAAAGTTGACAGCCCCACAATATCAGAGTAGATTAAATCACTAATCATTTTATTGTTCCTCAGCAGGGTGACAGAAAGAGTGAATGTGATTTGGGGTTTGGGTTTTTTCCAGTGTCTACCTAATTTCATTGTTACTTGGTTTTTTTTCCAGGCCGTGCAACAGCGCACGCTATTTATGTGATTGCTTGATGATGACATTTTAATGCTTTATTGTTGTAAATAAATATATATACATATATTTACTGGATCAGATTCTACTCTTTACTATACTTACTTTATGTCGTCTGTATAGTGGTGTCTGTGGTCGTATTTATACACCTTATCTCCTTGTGTTTGGGAGCCGCACTGGTGTAATGGCTTCGGCGTTGTACTGGCGACCAGGTGTTCATGGTTCAAACCCGGACGTCGGCGTTTGAAGAAATGTTTACGGCCGGAAATTTGACTGAATAGCCTGAACGGCTCCTGTGATAAACCCTCTGTGGATGGGAAGGAGCGAAGCTCCTGACCGGGTTGGAAGGAAAGTCCTCAGGTTCCCCAGCCTCGCAATGACATGTCATTGGGCCGAAGGGCTGAAAGCCCAAGTGCCGCTGGTTAAGGAAAAAAAAAAAAAAAAAAAAAAAATCTCCTTGTGTTTCAAGGCAGTCAGAGGCGGGGAGACTATAGCCATTCTGAAGTCACGAAGCGGCAAGGGGAGGGTCAAATCCTGGGTCTATCTCTTGAGCCAATAGTCTCACCTGTCCACAGGCATGTCATTTTCCATCTAAATTCTATCTTCTCAGACTTTCTCATACTAGGGTCTTGCTTTCATTCAGGCAAACTCTATAAACTTAAAACCACTTCGTGACAATCAACTATTCCATTTTGTGCAAAAAACCGTAGATGCATTCCAAGAGGGTAAGCACACAACAGCTGTATTCATTGATCTGCAGCAAGCATACAACATAGTACGGAGACAAGGGCTCAAAATTTAAAAAATGGGCATACATGGAAAAATGTATCTCTGGATTAAGGCCTTCCTAAGAAACAGAACAATACAAACAACAGTAGAAGCCACTAAATCCTCCCAGAAAACACTGGAGGAGGGATTGCCGCAAGGGTCAGCACTAAGTTGCACCCTCTTCCTTATCTTCATAAATGACCTTCCTCCCTTCTTGAAGGTATCGAAAACACTGTATGCAGATGACCTGCTCATTTAGACAAAATACAAAAAACTGGCGCAAGCAAAACTAAACAGAGCCCTAGCCACAATAGCTGTGTATTGCAGGCTCTGGAAACTAAAAATAAACACCCGGAAAACTGTATACACAATTTTCACCAGGAGCATCAAGGAAAGCAAGAAGGTGTACCAACTAAAACTCGATGGACAACTACTGTCCAGAGAAGACAATCCAGTAAATTAATATGAAACAAATATAAAGGTATGTTATCAGGCACTCGCAGGAAATAAAGAAGTAGAACACCAGACAACAGAAAAACAACAGACATGAGTGGCTTACCCAGGATTTGAACACTGGACCTTCCGTGCGACAACCCCGCCTAGCCATGCAAGCGAATCACACTATCCTCCCTGATGATGCGTAGATGGCAGGGAGGATAGTGTGATTCGCTTGCATGGCTAGGCGGGGTTATCGCACGGAAGGTCCAGTGTTCAAATCCTGGGTAAGCCACTCATGTCTGTTGTTTTTCTGTTGTCTGGTGTTCTACTTCTTTATTTCCTGCGAGTGCCTGATAACATACCTTTATATTTGTTTCACATTAATTTACTGTTTACAGGCCTCAGGTTTCCCTTCCTTATGTGGAAGAAAATCCAGCTTACTTAGCTTGATAGACAGTTACTCCTCAATACCTTCATGCACAAAATGAAGGTTAAGGCCAGTAGACGCCTGAACCTAGTTAAACATCTTGCAAGCACTAGCTAGGGAGAAGACAAAGGAAATCTCAGACAGCTATACCTGGGATATGTCCAATCAGTCATGGATAACAACATTTTGCTGCAGTCGGCAACTAGCAAAACCACACAAGCAGAGTTGGACAAAGTCCAAAACCAAGCTCTAAGGTTCATATGCAGGGGAATGAGAACCACACCAACAGCTGCTTGTGAAATTGATGCAAATTTAGAACCAATGGACCTACGACATAAATGTGCTGTTCTGGAAGCTACAGAGCGCTATAGAAAAATTAGAAAAGACCACCCAAACAGACAACTGGTTGAAAACTGGAAGCCCATTAGCAGACTAAAACAAAGATCACCACTACAAGTAGCAACAACTATAGCAGAACAACACCACCTCCCACAGACACGAAAAATAATCGAACAGTACCCAGTCATTTATCCCGGAAAGGAGTTAAAATTCATGGATAGCACACGAACAAGTGACACGAACCCAACAATACTTAAAACAGCTACTTTAGAGACTATAGATAGCTACCCTAGCACTGCAATAGATGCATACATAGATGGCTAAGCATTCAAGTCCACCATAAATGCTGGACTTGGAGCGTACGTGAAATACCCAAATGGCAGCACACTAGAAATATATAAACAGTGTGGAGAATTCTGTACTAACTCCCAAGCAGAGATTACAGCAATAAACACCACACTCGCAGCAATATACAGCCAATTCAAACAAGAAGTCCATATGCCCTCAGATATCATAATCTTCACTGATTCAAAATCAGCACTTCAGGCTTTAGAAGAATACCTCCAAACTGAAGATAAAGAAATAATACAGCTGGTTGAAACAATTGACAATCTGCTAACAAATTACGATATCAGAGTCCCTCTACACTGAATACCAGGGCACACAGACATTCCAGGCAACGATAAAGCAGACAGACTAGCAAAACTAGGAGCAAGCATGGTTCAAACAAACACTCCAGCAAACATGCAGACAGCTAAACGAATACTCCAAAACAACTTCAAAAAGGAATGGCTGAACCGATGGACAAAAGGGTCAACTGGACGTGCCTTCTATAAAGAAATGGCCCATCCCAACAAAAATGACAACATTAATAACCTACGACGTGTGGAGCAGAGCACAATCTTCCAACTAAGAACAGAACACACCAGACTCAACAAGCACTTAAACAAATTAAACCCCACACATAAGCCTAACTGCCGCAACTGTACCCATCCGTATCAGACAGTTCAGCATGTGCTGCTCACTTGCCAGGACTCTCCACAGAGAGACGACAGCAATTGCCGGACTCCCCAACAATCACAAACACTCTATACAGCACCACTCAACAGCTGCAGAACGCTGTATTTTAAAACTTTTGTCAAATTAGATTTTTTATAACTTTAGTAGATCCTGACATACAGAACTTTAAAGTTAGTATCTAAAAATTACAAGAAATTTTTCAATATTTTACAACATTATTTGCAGTAAATCAAAATTTTGATTAGATATCAGAAATGGGATCTGAAAAAAGTTTTATTATGCAATGGAAAGTATTTGTGCGAAACCTCGTGTTGATTGACTAAGATATAAGAAAATTAATAACAAAAAAAGGTTACTGAGAAACTCATGCTTTTCTTCATTGGTAAGACTTGCTTACTTACTTACTTACTTAGTCGTTCCCCTTCTACCATGAGGTGTAGAGGTTTGGAAGAGAGAGCGCCAGACTATCCTATCGGCTGTCTTCCTCCTGGCCTGGTTCCATTCTAGTCCTCGGTCCTTCAAAGATTGTCTAATGTTGTCCTCCCAGCGGACTCTGGGTCGTCCTCGAGGTCTGGATCCTTGGCTATTGGTAAAACACAATTTCTAAATAAAAAATACAATTTGCAAAGTCAAAAATAGACCTATTTTAAACGTGTTCTGACACTTGATTTTGACATATTCAGATTGCGGCGTTTATTTTGAGATATTTTTTATATACTTTGGAAACCTCTGTCAGTGAAACTGATGCAACCTTTCAAAATCAGCTGTCAAAGATTTGATGGAAATTAGTTCAAACATTTCTTCTTTGTCATAATGAGAGAAAAAAAAAGGAAAAACTTTAATTTACATTGAAACTTTATTTGGTTCCGTTCAAATCATAAACGAGGTAACGTGATCCTTGTTTTGACAGTTAACAGGGATAAGACAACAGTGCTTTAGTGGAAAGCATGCTTAGAATGAGCGCACTAATGAGATTCAGCATATAAATATCGTAAATAAACATGCAGGGGTATCCTGACATGATATATATACTGCTCACATTTTATACTGCTCACATTTTAGAGCATTTATATACTGTTCACATTTTAGAACATTTATATACTGTTCACAGTTTTAGAACATTTATATACTGTTCACAGTTTTAGAGCATTTATATACTGTTCAGTTTTAGAACATTTATATACTGTTCAGTTTTAGAACATTTATATACTGTTCACATTTTAGAGCATTTATATGCTGTTCAGTTTTAGAACATTTATATACTGCTCGCAGTTTTAGAGCATTTATTCACAGTTTTAGAACATTTATATACTGTTCACAGTTTTAGAGCATTTATATACTGTTTACATTTTACAGCATTTATATACTGTTCACAGTTTTACAGCATTTATATACTCTTCACAGTTTTAGAGAATTTATATACTGTTCAGTTTTACAGCATTTATATACTGTTCAGTTTTAGAGAATTTATATACTGTTCACAGTTTTAAAACATATATATACTGTTCACAGTTTTAGAGCATTGTTTTGTATACTGTTCACAGTTTTAGAGCATTTATATATTGTTCACAGTTTTAGAAACACTGCTCTAAGCAGCGTATATGGAAAATCAGATTTTTCTTTGAAAACAAACAAACAAAAAGTAAAGGGTGAAGGGCTATCTGTAATTTATGAATAAAAGTATTGTTATTGTTAATCAGAATCAACACCGATGGACCCCGGACAAACCCGTAGGTGCTCAGTCTCCCTCTGCAAATGACGAAGGGTATGAGTGCTAACTGATCCTGTAAAAAAGAAAAGTATGTGATAACAGAACCTAATAAAGTTTCAATGTATATTTAAGTTGTTTTTTTCTTTTTTTTTAATGACAAAGAAGATAGCTGATGTTGGATGTCCCCTGACATAAGGTTTCCAAAGAACATTAAAAATATTTTGAAATAAAACTTCCCAAATGTTATACTCAACTGACAAAAATGAACTCTGTTCACCTTGCAGCTGAAAAAAAAAGTATTTATTTTCAGGTAAAAACTTACCTCCCCAAATATTCATGGGCTTCTCGTAACATTAATAGGGAAGAACTCAGGTCTCTTTCATCTTGATTATCACTCTTATTTTCTCTCTCCAAGGAGTCCAGGTTTGCATTCATCTGTTTATTTAGGCCACAGCTGATCTCTTCAAACCTGAGCACTCTATAGAACCAAACTTCTTAGTCACCATAGGATAAAATAAATGATGTGACATAGGGAAAGTATATCTTCTAATGAGAATCTATCAGTTCCCAATATGTTAAGTCTGAAATGTCTCCTACTGACTGGTGTATATTAGCACCGGCGAATCCTGTTGAACAACAACAAAAATGACACATATGTACATGTGTTTTTGTTTTATTTTTCTGGTTTTTTTTTTGTTTTTTTTTTTTTTGTTAGAAAAGAGGAGGATTAAAGAAGACAGTGATAATGTTGCAATGTGACAAAAAATTTTTGAGGTTATTTGTGAACTAAAAAAATGTAAATCTCAGACTCGGACTGCATCACAATCTCAAAACAACAATAACTACCATGAATTCAAACTTTCATACTTACTTACTTAGTCATTCCTCTTCTACCGTGACCATAAACTCAGGAAAGAACAAGCAGGATTCAGAAAGAACAGAAGTGCAGATCACATATTCACCCTCTGGAACATTATAGAGAGGTGATCAAAATGACAGTGACAGCTATACATTATCTTTGTCGATTTTGAAAAGGCTTTTGACAGCATATACAGGGACAGCCTATGGAAAATAATGAGGACTTATGGAATTCACAGCTGCATTGTTTCCATCATAAAAAGCCTCTATGCTAAATTTACATGTAGTGATGGGCAGAGCAACCTAACTTTTGAGGTGAAGACCGGAGTACAACAGGTATGCCTCCTATCAACCACTTTATTTTTGACATTCATAGACTGGGTGATGCGCCAGACAACAGAGGGTAGTCCAAGAGAAATAAGATGGACATGTTTTCTACACTGGAAGATCTAGAATATGCAGATGACATTGCACTACTCGCACATTCACATCAACACATTCAAGAAAAAAACAAATAGACTGAATAAGTATAGCCAGCAAATCTAAAGGTCATGACACTCAATGTGGGCAATCCTGAGCCCATAAAAATAAGGAACCAGAAGCTGGAACTGACAGACACATTTACATTCCTAGGATGCATAGTAACACAAGATGACGAAACAAGCGAAGACATCAACAACAGAATAAATAATGCAAGAACAGCCTTTGCAAACACCAAATAAAGATTATATGAGAACTGTGTACTTTCTGTGCTTCTCTATGGTGTGGAATGCTGGAGAGTAACAGAGACAGAAATTTCAAAATTGTCCTCTTTCCACATAATCTGCCTAAGGAAAATTCTCTGAATCTTTTAGCCGAATACCACCACCAACCAAGAACTGCTTATTCGGAGCAACCAAGAGGACATGCACACCATCATAGCTGGCAGACGCTGTTGGGTTGGCCACATCCTCAGAAGAGACCCAGATGCCATCACGAGAACAGCTATGATATGGACCCCTGAAGGAAAACGAAAGAGAGGCCGACCAAAAACAACCTGGCGGAGGACTGTGGAGGCTGAGATGCAAAGAATGAACCAGAGCTAGGGCAATGCATGAAGGATGGTTGCCGACCGAGCAAAATGGAAGCAGTTTGTTGCTGCCCTACACGACGCCACCAGGGGTGATGGCCACTGACTGCTTTGACAGTTGGCGGCTAAGGATCAAAGAAGAAGAAGACATAACTGTTGGGTGATTCAGTATAGAAAGTTTATGAGTGTTGGGGAGCTCAGAAATAGCTTTCTTCCTTCTGCTGCTGGTAGTGTAGAAACCATTATCCCTTTTTTTGTTTTGTAAATTGTCTTTCAGCTCCCTATGAAGCATAGCTCTTTGAAAAACTCATGCCAAGTTTTGTTCTGTCATGGGCCATCTGTCTTTCCATATCTTCTGTATACCATTCATGTCTGTCACCAGTCCCCTTGTCTCCATGTTTCCCAATCTTCCTCTATTTCTCTTACCCGGGGAATTCTAGAGCAAGGGCTGTCTTGTGAGGCTATCAACTGGTTCATAATGTCAGTTTTATCCAGCTCCAGCAACTTCTCGTTTCTTATTCCACTGGCATTTATCTAGTTCTTTACATCAGTTTGACACTTGTGAGTTTTTCATACTGTTTCACTTCTAATATTCTGGCCAAGCACCTATTTATGAACATCTGTAACTTCTTGGTTGTTGTCTACATTATTTTCATATTCATATGATAGAGTTGCCTTGACATTTAAATGGAAGATTTTAATTTGTGTGTTGGCCTTGGCGTCCTTTGCTTTCCATATATTCTCCAGTACAGTGAAAACTCCTCTTGCCATGCATGTTCTTATTTTGGTATCACATTCTGTTCCTCCAACTTTCTACTGCTGCCAAGATATGAGTCCACATCTTCTTGGGGGTGTTTATCCAAGTGCAGCCATGCTATCTCATAATCTTCATCTTTTTTTCTGTGTGTTCCAGACAACTGTTGTAAGATCTCATCAAGTACTCTTTATTTTATCTTGCATCTGTTTATTGTTTTCATATTCATATGATAGATTTGCCTTGACATTTAAATTGAAGATTTTAATTTGTGTGTTGGCCTTGATTTCCTTTCCTTTCAATATATTCTCCAGTACAGTGAAAACTCCTCTTGCCGTGCATGTTCTTATTTTGGTATCACATTCTGTTCGGCGGATAAGGATCAAAGAAAAAGTTCCTTATGAAACAAAGGAATAATAATGAGACAATTTTTTACTGAGTGGAGATAACAATGAAGGGTTCCATGAGTGTTACTCTGAAATTCACGAAGGTTTCACTTTCGAGTGGGAAGAAAATCTCCTATTAGATATAAACATTAACCCTCAATATCACCAGACAGTGCTTGATGGAGGTACCACACTAAAGTTTAGTAGATCAGTAATAAGCAAGCTCATCGTTCGTTACATTAGCTGTCTACTATAAAATCGGAGTGTACTTGCAAGAAATATCAACTTCTGTATCCATCAAAAAAAAAGTAATCTGACCTGTACAAAATCTTCCATGGCAACAAAGAGCCAATGGGCATTTCTGTAACCGATTCAGCAACACCTAGAGATATTTCAATGACCAAGACCAAGCTATGGGCCAGCCGAACAAGATTTTTATGAGTGAGCGATTTGAGGATGCTTTCATCTTGAGCCATAACCCTGGAAAATAATGCAAAATTCACTTAGTTTTAACAGATTTAAATTGAATGAACAAGCAACCTTTAATAATAAATAAATAAATGCATTTATCACATGCCTAATTCTTAGCAAAAGAATTACAGTATTTAAAAAAAAGCTAGCTGTGAGATGTAAGTAAACACAAACAGGTTGAAACTCAAATAAAATATAGAGAGAAACAAAAAAGTATTAAGAATATATCTATGGTGACATAACTGGAAAATAAATAAAAGCTAAAATATGAGACAGTGAGGAAAAGGACCTTACTAGATATTTTTCTGCATCTGCTGGCAAGACAAGAACTAAGAAAGATGACTGGAATCTCTGTAATAAGCTCTAGTTACTAGGAAAATTTATTATTATTTTTTTTAAAGGAAAAAAAAAAAGCAATAGGCTTGTTACAGATGTCTCTGTGATTATGTACATACAGGCATTTACTAACTCATGCAATTAATAATTAGGGCAACATCACTGGATGCCTACTGTAACTAGACTGACCTGAAGAAGGTAAACCAGTAAACCATACCAATGAACTATTCCAACCGGACAACACTTTCTTCTTCTTTGCCATTCGGCTATCGGTGAGGCATAAGCCATCAACAGGTCTCCCACAATTTCTCTTACCCTGAGGATCCCAGAACAAGAATTGTCTTGTTAGGGTATCAACTGGTTTTCTCAAAGTGTGTCCTTTTCAACACCAGCATCTTCAGTTCTTGTTCCACTGGTATTTGTCTAGTGTTTTCCATCAGTTCCACATTGGTGATTTTGTCATAACAGTTTAATCCTTTTATTCTGCATAAGTACCCATCTATGCAAGTCTGAAACTTCCTGATTGTCATTTTTGCCATAAAACCTGTAATTTTTTTATTTTTTTTATTTGCTTCTACATATAGTTCATGAGGCTTTGGCTCTGGAACTTCTGGCTTTACCTATGTTTAAATCTGCTTTCTTATTTCTTGTCTTTATCTGACTGATGGTCTCTGGTACTTTCCTTATGATCTGCTGCCACTCTCCTTCTCCATGAACTTCTCAACATGTTCATGACATATATTTTTTATTTGTTGCCAGTGATCTTCTATGTTTGTTTCACTTTCTAGTTGTGGAAATACTGGTACATATAAGTTCCAACAGTAAATTCTCCTTCTGTTTCTTGATTTAAGAGATATCCCACATTAAAATGGTGTCTGTAGCAATGTGTTGTTGCATATCTTATGAGTTTCATCTGTATTTTGGCTAACTGAAGGTGGTGATCTGATGCCACACCTGTTCCTCTGTGCACTTTTACATCATGTAATGATGATCTAAACTTTTGGTTAATACATATATGATCAATAGGATTTTTCTATCTGTGGTCTGGCGATATCCATGTTGCTAAGTATTCTTTAAAGTGGAAAATGAATCCTCCTACTTTATCTGAAACACCGAATTTTATAAATATTTTCCCATTTTTATTCACTGTCCAAAGTCCATGTTTTCCCTTGATCTCATCAAATCCTTTGTTGTCTCATTCTATCTTTGCATTTAGGTCACCCATCAAGAATGTATTGTGTTTACTCCTCATTTTTTTTTTTTTTAAGTCTATTATTTTGAAATCTGCTGTAAAATATTCCTTTCAGATTCTTCATCTTAAGAAACTTTAATTTCCTTTTGGTAGTTTTGGAGTTAGCCAAAATTAATGTAGGATAACCAATTTTACAGATTCTCCTTTCTGCTGCAGTCTATCCTTATTTGTTTGTGTTCAAACATTCCAAATGCCCAGTCCGGAAATTTTGCTGTAAGAAATAAGGTGAGTGAGTCCTCCTGACTCCTTTCAGCAATCTCTGATCACACCATGATCTTCCTTGATTGACGACCCCCTTTGTCTCTCATGGTTAAGGTAGTAGGATACCCAGAAAAGGTTAAAAAAAATAAAAATCCAACAATTTTCATTTTCATGCTTTAAATCATCGTCAACATGTTCTTATACTAAAAATAATTCACAGAAGCTTAGAGATACTCTGGTATGATAGGAATTAGTGTTTTTCTACACACACCCCCTTGAGTGATTTGCATAGCAACCAATGTGTGAATAATGATCCAACATAAAGGTACGTGATTGTAAAACTGCGAAATTATAATTATACTGAGGCAACAGGAAGCAGATATTTATAACTTTTCCAAGGAGAATCACTCTATGATTTCTTATGAATTTTTCAAAAGTGTGTGTCCAGAAAGCTTTGATCATAAATTTCAACATTTGTTACTTGCATTGTGCATTTTCACCCACATAAACTCTATTTATTGCTAGTTTTATACTGATTATGTATAATAGTAGTTAGCAGAGCTTCTTTTGTTCACGATGGGAAATAAGACAAAGACTGGGAGGCGTGTTAAACGTAAGTTCCTTGGAAATCAGTACACTACTACACTTCCTAAACCTTTGCCTGAAAATGAGACACCTATTGTCGATAGTGACGCTATGAAGCCTCTGTGCTCCTCAGCAAAGAAAATAAAGGTCCAAGAAAGTGAAGGACAAGTAACAATGACAACAGAGGAAATGGGTTTATCCTTATGGATGTAAAACTGCTGTTTGGGTTTTTATGCGCTTACTTTAGATGTGACAAATGTTATCAGTACTCACTGACCTGTGAGATCGTCAAAGAGACTCGGATTGACTTTTGTCATGAAAGCAGTATCAAGGGCACAAACTGTGGCGAATGGAATGAGAATTTCAATACTTCTGATGTATCATCTTCAGCTACTCACAAACACAAAGAAGTAAATGTGAGAATGGTGGCATCTGTGCGTTCTATTGGGGGAGGCCACAGATTAGGTTTTTTTGGGATTTAGTCCACATTATCCACCAAAAGAGACATGCTGCGCATATCTGGATCTGTTAAAAAATCCCTGGAAAAGACAAAAAACAGAAGGAAGACCCTGAGAGCACTGAAAAGGGGATTCATAGACACTGCAACTGCAGTAGAAGGAGACCTTTATTCAACAGTAGCTCATTAAACTTCATTTTGTGAGTACTTTTTCCGTTTTTCTTTGTTTTCTCGGAATTGTCTTTTTAACATAATTAGTGATCTTTGAAACAAGATATCTCGGGATCTGTACATTCAATTGACATGAACATTAAAACAGTTGTCTGTCATATATTCTTACAGATTCTGAACCAAAACTGATACAATTGAATTCAAAGTTTTAGTTTTATGACCATCATGCATATATAATGAGGCACAAATGTCAAACATTCAAGAAATAGAAATTTTAAAAATTCATTAAAAATTAACCTTTCTGTCAATGTCATTTTGGTTCATGACCTCGAGCTATATATAATGATTCAATTTGCCAAGTTTCAATCAGATCCTTATACAAATAACATAGTTATGACATTTTTTAAAAAGTGTATAATTTATTCACTACGGCGGCCATATTGGATAGCTAATTTGCATAATTAATGAGGTCATTACGTGGAAAAAAATTTTAAGTCCATACTAACACTATACCCATGGTTGTTTGATTCTGAAAGGAAAATTTGAGTTTTTAACCTTATCTGGGTATCCTACTACCTGCCTTGCATAATAATAATAATAATAAATTCTTTAAGCACCAAACACGGCGCATAAGGCAGAAACCAGTGCTCTCCAGGTTGTTCGTTGTGACGCCACTCCTCTTAGCTCTTGCACATTATTTAGGCCCAACGTTCTTCCTTCTCTTATTATTGTTCTTCTGAGTGTTTCTTTTGGTCTTCCTTTTTTCCTCTTACCCTCAGGAACCCAAGTGAGCGCCTGTAGTGGTATTCTGTTGTTTTGCATTCGTAGGACATGACCGATATATGACCATCGTCTTTTCCTTATATAGTCGGAGACATATTTCTGCCTAGAGTCTTCTCTTATTTGTCGATTAGTCTTGAATTCTTTCCAACTGATGTTCATGAGTTTTCTAAGACATTTGTTCTCGAATGTATTCAGCTTGTTCTCCAATGATTTTGTTATTTTCCAACTCTCACAGCCGTATGTTAACACTGAGATAACATTTGAATTAAACAGACGAAGCTTGGTATGTATATTCAATGATCGTAATTTCCAAATGTTAGATAATCTATTGAAGGCGCTAGCTGCCAAAGCAATTCTAGTATGGATTTCTCTTGTTGTGTCACCATCCTGAGTCATTTTACTGCCTAAATAATTGAAACTTTCAACTTTCTGTAGTTTTTCCGTGTTCAAGATGATATCAAAGGTCTTGTTAGAAAAGTTCATAGCTTTAGTTTTAGAGGCATTTATTTGGAGACCTATTTTAACCGAGAGATGACTCAATTTATTTATTGCTTCTTGGGATTGTCTTGGTGTTGAACTTAAGAATGCTACATCATCTGCGAAATCCAGGTCCCCCAGGAATTTTCCATTTGTCCATTTTATACCCAATTGTTCATTGTGGGTATAGTTCTCATAACCCAATCAATAGCTATTCCAAAAAGTAGTGGTGACATAATACAGCCTTGTTTCACCCCTGTTTCTACTGTAAACCATTCTGTATTCCCTTTATTTGTTCTAACACAACATCTTGCATTGTCATATAGCGCTTTGATTATATTCACATATTTTGTTGGAAAACCATAGATTGTAAGTATCTTCCACAATGATGGGCGGTGTAGACTATCAAAGGCTTTTTGAAAATCGACGAAGGTGATAATAAGTGGCGATTGCCTTTCCACTGATTCTTCTATAATTGTTCTTAGTGTGAATATTTGATCAATACATGATCGTTTCGGCCTGAAACCCGCTTGTTCTTCTCTGATCTTTTCGTCAGCATGCAATTTAAGTCTTTCTAACATCATGCAACATAATAATTTTCCAGGTACTGATAATAGAGATATACCACGCCAGTTATTACAGTCTGATAGATCACCTTTCTTCGGTAACTTTACAATAATACTGTCTTTCCATTGTTGTGGTGGTTGTTCTTCTCTCCATACTTCATTTATAATATCTAAAATTCTCAAGAGGTTGTTGTCATTAACTGCTTTAATCATTTCCCCTGAAATTTCATCAACTCCAGCAGCTTTAAAATTTTTTAATCTTTTAACGGCTTGTTTGATCTCGTCCATGCCTTGCATGGTTAAGTTTAATGTGTTTTTGCTCATTATTTGAATAGCGTTACATTGTATAAATTCATCTGATCACTTAATGGTTCATAAATGTATGATATATCATACCTATCAATACAAGTAAACAGGGAGACAATAGTAGCAGCCCAATCTTGACGAAGCTGTGCTGTGGGGACCCTCTTGTAATGTGAAACAGCCTCATGCAGTGACACCTCTGCCCACTGCATGCACTCAGATTTGCGGCTGATGTTGTATAATGAATTCACCAGAAGAAGGAGTTGTGAAGGTCGTTCCCTCTGGGCAAAAGTCTTCAAGTTCTGCAAAAACAAAACAGAGCAGCAATATGAAACAAACATTAAATAAATAAAACATTCCACTGAGTGTGTTTGTACATGGTCACATGCAAGCTTGAATGTGTGTGAGCAAGTGTATGCCCGCTAGCATGCATGTTTTAAAGTTCTAAAGGAATTTTTAATCATGAATTGTCATATGCTGGCAGAAAAAGCAAGAAAATGAAGAAAAATATAACTGTTACACCAATTTTTTTTGTTGAGCAATCAGTTCTCGCAACCACCCGGTGTAATTAAAAACATCTAAAAATTTGTTACAATGCACCAGAAACTAATAATTATGGTAAGAGGTTCATTTCAAATTTAAAATAAATATATGCTTATGTTTCAATCAATAAAATTATCTTTACTGGAACAGTTTTTAAGCAAACAAAAAAGTTTTTACAACAAATATATTATGTTTTCAAGCATGCGTAAGTTTTCACCACATAGCATAAATACAAATAACATAAGTCTAACAAGTCTTACTAATTTCAAAAAAATGTTCCTAATGTTAGAACTGATAAATTCATAAGAGTTGACAATGTGGGTAATACAATGCATGAACAAGTAAAATTGCAGTTTTAGAGTCTTGCAGTTTGGGTAAACGCAGTAGTGTTTTTTAAGGGCCTTGACTGAAATCATCACCCAAGAAACTGTAAAATTAGCATAGTCTAGCAATTCAATGTGTTGAGTATGTAACAGCTGGGAGTTATTATTTTTTTTTTAATTTGTGATCTGTGTTTCTACATATTAAGAGTCACAGTCACTTTAATACAGAATTTCATAACAAAGTGATTGACAGGGCTTGACATGACTGCCCCATAGCACCTTGTCTTTGGGGCATCACAGATGGTCAGCACTTGAATA
This sequence comes from Oreohelix idahoensis, assembly GCA_024509875.1. Lineage (NCBI taxonomy): Eukaryota > Metazoa > Mollusca > Gastropoda > Stylommatophora > Oreohelicidae > Oreohelix > Oreohelix idahoensis. Next base: position 122,075 of record JAMPIV010007331.1, on the reverse strand, counting down.
GTAGTCACCATTTTTATTTTTCCAGATTAGTCTGCTTAATTTTGTGAGATGTAGATGCATCTGCAGAATGGGAGAAGATCGGCTGCCACAGCATGTACGGGAGACTAAAAGCCAGGGACCCAGACCTCCAGGACAACCCAGAGTCCGCTGGGAGGACAATATTAGACAATCTCGGAAGGACAGAGGACTCAAGTGGAACCAGGCCAGGAGGAAGACAGTTGATGGGATAGAATGGCGCTCTCTCCTCCCAACCTTTACACCTCACGGTAGAAGAGGAACGACTAAGTAAGTAAGTAATTAAGATGTAGATGCATCCATTCCTTTATGTTCTCTTATTCTGTATGCCACATCTTCTTTTGCCCGGTTCTGAGCCCTGAAGAAAAATCTCTGCTAGCCCAAGTGTTGAGAAAGTGTATATGCTTATTTTAAAATTAGCTGAATCTTGCTGCACAGAGTAAACCTAAGTGAAAACGTTAATTACAATTTCTTTACTTATGTGAAAATGTTAATAAAAATTTCTAACTTCAAAAATTATTTTCTCTCCACTTGATATTCATAAAGATAGAGTTCAGTTTACATTTGGTGTTGTTGTACAATCAATGACTAAACTCATAATTTTAATCAAACCTTATATTATTACAATCTATTTTTGTAAATAATAAAATGGTAATAATTTGGACATGTTTTTTGAAAGACCTATGAAATATAAAATACATGATATAACACCCAATATTAAAAGAATAAAGCTATAGGGGTAAACTCACCAATGAATGGTTCATTTCATTTTTTTTTAAAACCAAAGTAGCCGCACTAGGCTATATCGATCTGCCAGCTATACTTAACAGTGCACATTTAACACTAATTTTTATGGATGTTACAAAACTTAGAACGTCAAGTAAACAAAAGTGTGTTTTCTGACAGCGATGAAGAAAGTGGACATAGTTAATTTGCTGACGAAGGGAGAATCCAGAAAGAAAATCTCGGAAAGTTATGGTGTTGGGGAGGCCACAATTCCTGATACTAAAAAGAATATTGAGTCAATGCTTTAGTTTGTTTCTATATTAGAAAATAAAGATGGCAGCGCTAGCGGAAAAACAATGAAAAATGCTGACAATGACAAAGTAAAACTTTATTAAACAAATTATTATCAGTACAGCATAATATTCAAACATGTCTTTAAAAACTGAACTAATTAATAAATTTTTTTTCGTAGATAAGAGTGTGTTTTGTTTTCTGAATCCAATTATTCTAAAATATCAATTATCTAAACAACCCTTTTTACGAATTAATTTGGGAAATCAAGGTTCCACTTCAGAAGAGCGATATTTAATACTTTAAGGATATGTTCCAACATTTTTCAACAATACAATTATGTACAGAAGAAGACATATTTCATATTTTTAAGGATACGTGTAAATATTTTTTTTAAACAGAACACTAATCTTTGTGAGTATTTTTGTTTGGATCTGATCAAGTATCATCTCTGCTCTGAAGACTGACTGGGGTGGATTTCCAATGCTGTCTCTTGCGCCTTGACGAAGTTATCCTACTGACAGTGCTTTTATCCTGATACCAGTTTGTCTCTGCTTTTGCTTCGAAAGGTCCAAAATGGTTGGCTTCGACATGAATGGAAAACCTCCATAGAAGCATCAAATCTTCAAGAACTGAAATGGATCTACTGTCCTGGTCATGCCAGGGTACGTGGCAATGAAAGAGCTGACAGACTAGCTTCAAGAGCACCCGTAAAAGGTGCATTGGCCATGGATAAGGAAGAAATACTGAGGGCGATTCATGTTCGTCTATTAGAAAATGACACTGCAATCGATGAATCATCAAGGCTAAGATTGCTGGAATTCGGCATCCAACGTAAGGCCAGCAGGGATGGACGTATGAGAGGACGAATTGGCCGTGTATACAACCAGTGCGCAACAGGAACAATTAGCATTCATACCCTTCAACATTTGCTGCGGGAGACTGAGCACCTATGGATTTGCCCGGAGTGCAATGACGTTGATTCTGATTAACAATAACAATTTGCTTTGATTTTCAACAAAGTACAATATTTCTTTAAATGCCCAAAATGTTTTAACTGATTTTTTTAAAACCCTTTCATTAATTCTCTTTTAAGTTAGTTTCTATAAGACTTCTTTATCTGCTTTCTTGTTTCCATTAGATGCACTCCAATTTTCTACATATACACCTTTCAAGGTTCTCAATCATTTCTTCCTACTGCTTGTTCATTGTCCATGATTCTGCACCATACTTGATAACTTTCATTTCTATTTGTATTTGTTTGGATATTAATAACTGTATCATAATCAGTCTGCCTTTTCTGTCCCCCATCTCTACAATGCATTCAATTAGTTCATCACTATGCAGTGATTATTTTTCAAAAGTATAAATGTCACAGTGAAAAAAAGGTGCCATTGCATTCACCATCATCATCACCCTTCAACTGCCCAAGGAGCATAGGCCTTTTTATGCCAAGCCTTCATTTCCTGTGCCATCAGTTCAAGGTCTTTCCATGTCTTCTTCATCCCCTTCATGTCTATTTCCAGTTCTCTTCTCCATGTGTTCCTTGGTCTCCCTCTTCCTCTTTCCCTGTGGATTTCAGAACAAAGACTCACTGAAGTTTTTGTGGTTTAAAAGTTTCTACAGAATGGGGTAACAAGCCTCATGCTCACCCTTCCTTAGTGACTTTTTGTGTCATGCATGGTAGGGAACAGTGTTACAATTCTTTGTCCCCCTTTCAGGCCACGGGTAGACATGACATTGTAATAAGGAGTTCGAGTGTCAGAAATCCGGTTTCAAACATTTGCATAAGAGAAATTAATTAAATCAAAGGGCGAAAATCTATAACATGTTTGTGATCAAAGGGTGATAATCCATAATAGGGATCAACAGTGGTATTTTTTACGCCCCTTGAGGAAAAAGTGTTGACTCAAGTTTGGAGTTCTGTTTTGGGTGAACTCGACTAAGTTAAGCTTGCACGGGAAATTTATATTTCTTACTGAGTTGTTTTCGAGACAGATGATCTAGAAATTCCGTAAAAAGTTATCGTTGTAAATCATGGTACAAAATAAATTTAGTTGGATTTGAAGCGCGGTAGCATAAAGAGCTAGAATGGGCTGTCTCCCAAGTGTGTGTTTAGGATATTTAGAAGTGACAAGCACAGTTGAGAGGTATCTTCGGATAATATGCCAATGAGTTGGTTGCTTCTGTGGTGACAGAAATTTAAGACTATTGTCTAGCTGCCCAATCGCTTCGTACGCCACTATGATAGTAATTATAGTTATTCTGAGGACAAGAGACAGTGTTACCAGTTTCAAGAAATGTTTTTGGTTTTTTTCAAAAAATGATCCAGGTATGTTGCACATTTAAAGTATATTGCTGGTAGGCAAAATATTAGACCAAGTGACAGTCTAACGAGTAACAAGTAAGCTTGGGAAATCGTCAACCCTGGCAGTAGGCCAGTATTTTCCATATACACCAAGTAAAGACTACAGAAACTTGAACAAAATAGAATATTTACAGTAGAGTACTTAGAGAAAACATACCATACAACGAATTTAGAAGACAGGGAAATATCGACAGCAGTAGTTATCAAGTCGTGACCACCAACAACCTCCACCATGCAAAGGCACAACAGGCCAATCACCTGTTTGCTTTAAACTATGACAGGGTTCATAGCAAATTTCTTCAAGCATTTTCCAGGCTTTTTCCAGGTTTTTCCAGGTCCAGCACATGATTTTCAAGGATGGGAAACTCTAATATTTTCCTCATCTAATTTTCTCAGATATAATTATCACTTTGCTGATCAGCAATCCGGAGCATTACCATCTCCTATTACCAAGGGTGTTTGCAGATTTCTTTAAAAAGAACTTTTTTTTTTTTTTAATTCATAAAAGATTGAAAAACTGACATCTTTTCCAAGTTTTTAGTGAATTTGTTCAACATCAGCGCAATAAAATGTTAGTATCATGGATGGTAATGAATAAAATAAGCTCGATTGACGTATTGATTTAACGATTAACCACGTATATCAACATAAAAGGCTAATAAAATGTTTTTAAAAAAACTGTATTTTTCGTGTTTGTTTCTGAATGTCTGTGGCATCTGACAATGAGCGTTTGTAAATGTTTGAGTAGTTAAGTACCTCTAGTTGGAGTCTGAGCTGCTTTTTTCATTAACTGGGATTGAAGTTGTAGCTGTAGGCCTCTGCAAGAGTCTTTGTCAACGATCCACGTTGACAATCCTTGACTGTGTGGTATAACTTGAAGCAGGGTATCAGGCATAGAGGTACATTGCAATCTGGGCAGTACATGCAAGTCTGGCTTCTGTTCCCTGCTTCCTTACACACTTTACAGTCTGGTTTGTACATTGCCCTTTCATATTTATCAATGAAGTGGTGCTCAGTAAGTCATGTTGTTGTGACCTGTGGTTTTCAAGGTGTCACATTGTGTCAAAGAATAGCAGGTTCAATAAGACTCATACTGACATCCTGATCTTCACTTTGATCTTTTTTTGTAGAGTTGGCAGTGTTGTAGGTTATGTGCCCATTGACCAGGGCAGTTTCAACTAAGAAATAATTTAAAAATAGGATCTGTGTGGGTAGGGGTAGCTTGCACCTAGTTGGCTGAAGTTTCCACACCTCCCATACTTTTGCTGTATTTTTCTGCAAGCACTGGCTTCTGAATTGTTCTGCCCTAAAGAATTTGTCTTTCTAACTGTCTTGTTTATATTATCATTGGAGTGAACAGTGGATATAAGGTTAAATATTTTCGTATCATGCCAGGTGACTGTCGGCATGCCTTATCTGGTCGCACAAAAAAACACAGGATGATTTGTCATTTCAATTTGAGTTGTTTTTTTTCTTCAGTGCTACAGGCAGAAGCGTCCTATTTTCCGCTACTGGTCCAAATGCACCAATCAGAATTTCTATCAGGAATTGAAATAAAGCTGAAGGCTGAATAAAACCTACCACCGAAGAGAATATGTCCCTTTGTTGAAGATATGGAGAAGAATTAAAACTATGGGGACTTTTCACTGAAAAAAAAAGAGTCCAAATAATCTTAGCTCTCAATGATGTCACATCTGTAGGTCTCCTAGTAGTGTTATTTAAAAAAAAAAAAAAGGAACACAAATAACTTATGAGTAGGCCTAAGCATGAATTTACCAATTCAAAATTCTAAACGCATACTTAATAGTCAAACAAATTTAACTACAAAGTAATACTTATGATAAGTGAAAATCTAATAAATATCTAACTGGAGACCTTCACACACACCCCCCCCCCCCCCCATACTATTTTTGTTAGATTTTTTTTTTAAATTTAATTTTTTATTTTAAATAACATAGGCCTATCCACAAAATTGCCGATTTTCATTTATCCTAATTACAGTGATTTGAAGATGTGATGAAGTATCGGCGGTTATTCGTGTTATCTGAAATTGAAAACATGTATAGCCTATCCTAATTAGCCTATAACCCTTCAGAGGTAGAACAGCTTTTCATCATAAATATAATAAAAAAGCATTCAAAATATATTTATTTCCAAAAACTGTGGTGAAATGAACAGTGGGAGTCTGATAACAGGGTAGGCAGAGATATGGAATGATCACTACCTGCCATGTCAAATCCCGTAAAAGGTAAACAAGAAAGAGTTGCTTGCTTATAGGCTAATTTTGACTATGGTTAAAAATTAAACTGTAAATATGCCTACATTGTAAATCACAGACGCAAGTACCAAGTAATAAACGACTTTAAATAGGTTTTATAAATGAGATAAATGAATTTATTACTTACGGCGTTTACGTCTTAACAAAAGCTGAAAACTTCTGGAAATGGATTTAATGCGCAGAAGTAAAAAAAATTGTAAGGTACCAAAGGGATATCAAATTGGGTAACTTTACAATTTTTACTTCCCTTTGCGCACTTCCATTTCCAGCGGCGGTCAGCGGTGAGCAACACAGAAACGCAGAACGACTCTGCGTCTGTTGTTGGGAAACCCATCTGGAACAAATTCAAGGATAAGGTCATAAAGACAGCTGCATTTTTCAGAAGCATGCGGTTTCCAGGTTTTTCAAGTTTTTTCCGGTCGCTACTTGGAGAATATAAGAGAAGACTGAAAAGGCGAGGAACAGACCGACTTGGTGGACACAGGAAGTCAAAATTGAAAGAGGAGCTGGTGGAAGAGATGAGGAAAGAAAACTAGAAATCCTGGCATGGAAACAATACTTAGGAGCTAATAACACAACCCAGGACAAAAGGGGGCGTGGGTTGCATGTGGCCAAAAATCAAAAAGATATAGAGAATGGAATTTGTGACCCATTATGGTTGTAAAACTAAAAGCAAAGCAAGTCAAATAGTGCTAGGGCAAATGCAAAAGCAGAAGTCCTGGGAAGAATTCTTCAAGGCTTCAAAGAAAACTGCTAGAGAAAAAGAGATTTTAATGCAGAGAAAACCAGAAATGGGGTGTTCGGAAGATAAGACCCAATAAAGAACAGATTCTGAGCAAATCTGAAAAAACACATGCCCCATAAGCGCATCAAATACACTTGTGAACCAACCAAGAATGACAAGCAGGATCAAATTAAGCTCACTGCCCCGAAGGAAGTAATGGAAAGATGGAAAGAATATTTCTCAGAACTCCTGGATGAGGAAATGAAACCCTCTGAAATGAAGCATCAGAAATGATAAACCACCTAGCACAAAGAAGAGAAAACCAATGATGGAAACAATGACTTAGGAGCTAATGACAGATGGAAAAATAAAGAACAGAAGCAAAAGTGCTAGAAAACAGAAGTGGGAAGAATTTGGAGAAAAGCTAGAAAAAGATAGCCCTACATGAGAAAGGAAAAACAATGCCCTCTCAAATTTATAAAGGACAAGCAAGGCAAATTGCTTACTGCCCCGAAGGAAGTAATGGAAGATGGGAGCAAAGCAGCAGGGCAATGATGGTGAAGATGAACACAGCAGGAAAAATGGGGCAAAGCAGCAGGGCAAGATGGTACATGGGTACATGGGAGCATCAGGCGACCTATTACTCTTAAGGGTTCTACAGGCAGTGTGATACAACAAGACCATACCAAAGGATTGGGAGATTGCCATCATAATTGGGAGATTGCCATCATAACACCAATTTTCAAAAAGGGTGACAATCGACAGTGTGGAAACCATAGAGGCATATCCCTTCTCAGTGTCCCTGGTAAAATCTACTCTAGAATCCTAGAGCAGAGACTCCGACGCCTAGCTGAGCCACAACTGGATGAGGTCCAGTGCAGATTCCGAGCGAACCGAAGTACTCAAGACCTAATCTTCACACTCAGACAGCTGAGTGAAAAGGCCCTTGAGTATAAGAGTGAGATCCATCTTTGTTTCATAAATCTGGAAAAGGCGTTTGACAGGGTCCCCTGGAGCAAACTTTGGGATTGTTTGGCAAGGAAGAACATTCCAGCACCTCTGATTCATGCTATACAGAGCTTCTACAAGTCTTGCAGAAATTATGTGAGGACAGCAAACCATAAGTCAGAAGAGTTCAGGACCACCACTGGTGTAAGACAAGGTGATATCCTGTCACCTTACCTTTTCATACTCCTCATGGACGATGTCATTAAGGCATGTAAGGAAAGAACAAGAAAGTATTCAGTGGGGTACCGGAAGATGAGACAGGTCTGTATTTCGGAGCTGGCATTTGCTGATGATGTTGCCCTGATTGCTAAATCAGAGGCACATCTCCAATTCAACCTGCAAGTCTGGAAGGAAGAGCTGGAGAAGAGAGGGATGGTCATAAGCAGCTCTAAAATAAAATCCATGGTGATATCACGAGAAGAAAGAAGACATCAGATTAAGCTGGGAGAACAGGTCCTGGAGCAGGTAAACCACTTTAATTACCTCGGAGCTATTATTGACCGAAAGAGAGGCATCAAAGAAGAGTTGGCCACTCGAAAAGCAGCAGCTGGGAGACTTTTTCAGGCCATAAATCAAGAATTCCTCAGCAAGAGAGAGGTTGGTAAGAAAACGAAGATGGCTGTATACTGCTCCACCTATGTCCCAGTCTTGACATATGGATGCGAGTCATGGGCAATGACTACAACCCACAAAAGCCAGATCCAAACCTCAGAAATGAGGTATCTGAGGAAGGTGGTTGAAGTAACAAGAAGAGACATGGTACGCAACCAGATGATACATCAAGGCCTTAAATCCCACCCCTTGCAGACCCAAGTAGAACAGTCCCAACTAAGATGGTTTGGCCATGTCTGCAGAATGGGAGAAGATCGGCTACCATGACAAGCATGGGAAACAAAGAGCCAAGGATCCAGACCCCCAGGACGACCCAGAGTCCGCTGGGAGGACAACATTAGACAATCTTTGAAGGACCGAGGACTAGAATGGAACCAGGCCAGGAGGAAGACAGCCGATAGGATAGTCTGGCGCTCTCTCTTCCAAACCTCTACACCTCACGGTAGAAGGGGAACGACTAAGTAAGTAAGTAAGTAAGTAAGACCACCAACAAACAATAGAGACAGCTAGAATTAAGAAGCAGTCAGAGTGAGCAAGAGAGCAAGATATATTAGTAAATATGAATCAGAACATTGTTGCTGTACCAAAACTGCCAACCTTGGGAGAAGGTTGGGCTCATCATTTCACCTTCGCCACTCTATTCATTTGTAAATAAAGTTTCACCAAAAATTGTTACTGCTGTTCGAGTGAAGTCATTCGCCAACTCGTGACATCATTCATCATATGGCAGTGTGAACTGTTGTCGTCAGGAAGAAGGAAGTCTATCTTACCATCAAATAAACCGTCTGTTGTTTAGGGCAGTGATGCGAAAACCCACATACAAATAATCATCATCATCATTCACGGCCACAACATTGCTATGGAATAATTTTATTCCTGCATTATTAGACAACAATTCTTAATCCCCCACAAAATGAAAGATTTTTTTCTAATTTTCTTTTTAAAACTTCTGTTATATCATATCCAAAACTGACCTTGCTGTTGAACGTAGCGATAAGATTCTCCACTACTTGGTCATAATTGGCTTGGTCAAACAGCTTCTGTGTATCTTCCAATGATTTGCATCTTTGCAGGCATTCCAGCTGTCTGCTAGCTTCAGACAGGGAAATCACTCTGTTCTGACTAATGTTAGGAACAATTACCCTCACTGTAAATGTATAAAGAAATAAATGGTTCTTGGATCAAAATCGAGAGCAGTTGAAACTTTCAACAAAATGAAGATACCAGTCAAAACATATATTATAAAGAACAAAAACAACAGAAAGAAATTATACACATTTTGTCAAAGAACGTTTGAGAAAAATATGGCTATGGAAAACTATGGCAAACTATAAGGGAATCACAATTAAAAAGGTGTATCAAATAATAACATGCTGGATGGCTTCAACCAAAGACTTATGGTCAAAAAGAAGTTAAATAATGTGACAATTTTCAACAGGAAACTCTTAGCAGATAACAAAGACAAAAAAGTATGTACCATTGCTTCTAACTAGACCCTTCTCACTTGCCACGTTTTGCAAGAGCTCAGACACAATCTCAAAGCATTCCACAGCATCATCTGTTTCATTTAGAAGCTGATGTTGCCTTGCTTTCAGCCAGTAAAGTCGTACACAAAATTCGCTACGGAAAGATCCTGGTAAATAAGCATGCATAAATTATGGTTACTTTGAAGACATGGGACAGCAAAGGTGGTGAAAAACTACTGAAAAATATACTTAACATCATCATCAACTGCCATCTCCGCAACAAAGTTATCCGTGATGAATCTTCTGTCTCTTGTCGTGATGGTGCACTCTGACAGACTCTTTCCTGCCCACCTCTTGATGTTATCTTCCCACATATAGTGCTGTCTTCCTCTTCAATGTTTGCTTTCCACTTTTCCTTCCATTATGGTCTTCAGCAAGGTGTTAATCTATTTTTATGGCCAAAATATTTTTAGCTGTCTAATTTTAAACTCCTTCATTATTTCTCTTTTCATTCCGAAGTTTTCTAGGACCTTTTGATTCGTTTTCTTCTCTTTCTATGAGATGTGCCCCATACTTAACAGAACCAGTTTGTAAACTGACTCACCATCATCATAATCACCCCATGATACACTGACTTGGCTATCAATAATATGCTAAAATATTTCTGGTCACTGGTTTTTTTTTTTAAATCGGTTCTGTAGCTAACCTGTGCCTTACTGCAAGGTTATACTAGTGTATCTTGACAGAATGGGACAGACACCAATGCGTAAAGTGGAGTTTCTAAGTTACTAACTTAAGGTAACAATACAAAATAATGAACAGCAGTTTTACAATAACGCTTCGCAAACCTTTATCTTTGTAACTGTATTCTTTAAGTTTAGTTTTTCCTTCTGCCTATGCTGTTAAGTGTCATAGGGAGATGTAGAAGTCATAAGATGGTAGCTGACGTCAATACATTCTAATGAGGTGTCCAAAGCATTTTGTTTTTCTATATACTTGATCCCTGGTGGTGTTTCTATTGTGGCAGGTTTAGGTGACTGATTCATAGATAATGAAATAGGAAAGTAGAGACGCGATTTGTTAGATAAATGGAAGATGTAAAATATTGAGAAGTAGTCAAAAGGAAGTAACACTAGTTATTAAATAGTTAGGCCAAGCGTTTCCCCCCCCCCCCCCCCCCTTTTCCCTTGAGGCAAATATTTAGGCTACTCGGTCTTGGTAGAACATTTGGGAAGTTTTGATCACATGTGGTGAGCTAATGTTCACGTGGGGTGAGCTACGTTCACGTGGGGTAAGTGAAACAAAAAGACAACGCAACATAGTGTGTGAGGGCTTTTTTTGCTTGGGTCATCAACAAGTGAAGACGATGTAACTCAACGTAGTGAGTGCCGGAGTTGTCACTTTGTGATTTTCGTGCAAGAGCGAATCTGTCGAGACAGATATCATCCAACTCAATTGTTATTATTCAAGAAATGAATTCAAGAGGAGACGCAAGTGTTTATTGTAAACAGCAGAGGTTAACCATGATATATCTTGGATGGAAAAGTCACAAATATATTGAAGGAACGTGTTGAAACATTTGTAAACTTTTAAGCCTCGTGTAGCAAAGATAGACATTCATGTACAGAAGTAATGTCAGTGCTAAGAACCAACGCAGCACTAGAAGGGTCTCAGCTTTAAAAGAAACTAAGATTCCCCGGTGTCGACCGGTCATACATAGACAAACCAGCTATGATAACTTCAAGCATTACCAAAGAACATTGAATTGAGCTTTATTACAATATAAGAAGCAGAGTTCTAAACTACAGAGTAAACAAACAGGTTGTGGCGTAGAAGCATATTAGTCTAGAGATTACCTATGTCCAGTGACGAAGCAACGAGAATGTTGTAGGTTGAATGATCCAGATTACTTGTAACGTTTAAATATAGATGTCTACGTTGTTTTCTACATTGCTGTATATACGTCTGAAGATTGGAAGTATCAACAAAACCATCAAAACCTGCGAGTTAACTAGAAATAGTGTCAATGAGCAGTGATGTCCTGTTAATGATAAACAGACAGAAGGTGACAAGACAGTCTGGGTTAAATACTAGAAGCGATGATGAAATTACTATTACCGTGTTTCCCCGAAAATAAGACGGGTCTTATATTAATTTTTGCTTCAAAAAATGCACTAGGGCTTATTTTCGGGGAGGGCTTATATTAAAAGATACAAAAATCTACATTTATTCATGTACAAAATTCTACATTTATTCAAATACAGTCATGACATCTTCTTCTGGAACATCGTCATAACTCTCCAAATCCCGAATTCCGGCCTGAATTTCTTGCGACTCCATTTCCTGTAGAACCATTGGCCCCATTCTCTCATGTCCAGCAATAAAGCTTTCCTTAAATGAGCATTTCTTGTCCATATAGCCTGCTCGTAGTGCATTGGTAACACGCTGTCAGTGATTTTATACCATGAATTCTTCACCCAAGTCACGACCTCCTGCAAACTAGGCTTCACAAAGTTTCCACGCTGATTTCTCTCCATTCTATTTTCAACGTAGTCGTTGATTTCTATGCGCAAATGGTCCTTGAATGGCTTGTTTATTGCAATATCAAGAGTCTGGAGATAAGAAGTCATTCCTGCGGGAATCATTATTTGATCTATTCTTCTCTCTGCAAGGAAGTTCTTCATGTCTTTAGCGCGGTGAGTGCTGGCTGAATCCCAGACTAGCAGACCTCGTTGACCACCTCGCAAAACAAGAGGCAGCATTAAATCGACCCACTTCCTTATAACTGCTTGTGTGCACCAGGCTTTTTCGGTTTCAAGAACATAAATGCCTGAAACACATTCAATGTTATCTTTCTTGCCCTTAGCGATGATTAGAGGTGGGGCTTTCCTTCCATCCAGATAAACTGCCAAAATACAGGTAACACGTGCACTTTCGTAACCAGTGGAGTACAGACGAAATGTAGATTGACGAGGCACCCGTCTGATCAATTGTCGTTTGAGATCCTAGGCCCATAAACACTGCAGTTTCATCCATGGCAATCATGTTGGAGAGTTGGTATTTAGAAAAGTCAATGCCATCAACAAAGTACTTGAATGCAAGAAACGTTTAATAACTTCAGTATTTTCCAGCTTGAACAGTGTTGTCGATTTTCTTAGAGACAGTTTATATCGCTGAAGGAAGCCATCCAGCCAGTGTTGTGATGCTTTGAATTCTTCTGGGGATATTTCTAAATGTGTTGCCATTGCAAGGGCAAATGCTTGAATATCAGCCCTGCGCACAACCAAAGTCTTTGCTCTCCTGTCAGCAATCCATTCACAGATGATGTCTTCCAGTTCAGAAAATAATGGTTGCCGACCTGACCCACACTTGCGCTTCTTAGCATTTCCTTCTTCCACCTGTTGACTGAGGTTATCATACTCTGCTCGCCATTTTCGGACCATTCGGAGATCAAGCTTCTTCTCTTTGCAGAAAGCCGTAAGATTCTTGCCCCGGGAGTCTTCAACGATTCCTTTCTTGTAATCGACGGAATAGCTCTTTCTTTTTGCACTCATCTTGTCTGGGTGTCAAAATATTATTCCCTTAAGTCTACCATTAAATCAAGTGTTAATTGAAGACTTACGAGACAGGTGTGGCAACAAAAATTTTGAGACTTAAGAACGATGGCACACACAAAAGCGACGAGAAATTGCTGGCGCCAAAATTCTGCTTCTTTATTTCACACGAGTGACGTATTGAATTAAGAACCACATCCGTTCATTATCAAGTGCGCACTAGTGGCGTCTGTACTCCAGCTGGCCATTCGGCAACAAGTCTCTCATTCTAGCTGACGAAGTGCACGGGCTTATTTTCGGGGAAATGCACTAGGGCTTATTTTTGGGGAAATGTACTAGGGTTTATTTTCGGGGTAGGGCTTTAGGGCTTATTTTCGGGGTAGGGCTTATATTAAAAGCATCCTGAAAAATCGTGCTAGGGCTTATTTTCGGGGTAGGTCTTATTTTCAGGGAAACACGGTACTGACCATGTGTAGTCTAAACTACAATATGTAGAACCACCAATGGTCACACTATGTTTATTCTATTCAAAAACTTTACGTACTTTATTTCTATCTATCCGCTAGCATTTCATGTTCCTGGTTTATCATCTTTACATAAGGATATCCACACACACAAAAAACAGTTTAAATGCTTATAACTTCTACTTAAAATGAGTGTCACGAAGTGGATTTATGTCTAGAGGTTGTCTTAAGATAGAGACAAGACTCTAGTGTTAAGAAAGTCTGAGACGATAGAATTTAGATGAAAAAGACAGTGACTGGACAGATGAGACTATTGGCTCAAGGGTGAGAACCTGGATTGACTCTCCCTTGCCACTTGTGACTAAAATTATGCTATAACCTCACCCCCCTCTAGCTACCTTTAACCTTTAGCACGCTGCCGGCGAGACATATCGCCGAACGCAACCTATGTTCTGCCAGCTGGAGGCGATATGTGTCGCCTTGCGGCTGTCACCGTTTCTAGCATGAGGACTTGTGTACACGTGATTTCAGCCCCGGATGTTAAGTTCTAATGTTATTTGCAAGAGAGTTAGCTTCCGTTTCCGATCTTAAAAAAAGCGATGGGTGTATCCGCATTTATTTTTTGTAAATTTTTAAAATCGAAATGAATCGGCATCAACATGCGGCCATTTTTGCTCTAATTTTATTGGATTCTGACGCCATGCGGTGGGGATGAAATTTTTGTCTTTATAAGCGCTGATATCGGTTCTCAGAATATGTTTGATGGCCGAGATGGAAACGAAAGTAAAATGGCCTTTCAAGTATGTATAATTTTCGGGGTTAGGATTAGGAATATCGGAAAAAAATAGGATTACGGCCGAATGTCACTGCTGGCTAGGGAGTTTGTTCCTTTGCTACTGATGATGGGTGTAACGAAAAGATCGTCATTTGATTTGTATTGCTCTATTGGTCAAATGACTTTCATTGAGATGCAAGGGATATGGACTCTTCGTTTGTTGGTCATTTTTTTAATTTTTTTTTAATTTTAAAATTTTTTTTTTAAAAAAAAATTTATTTTTTTAAATTTTTTTTCGTTTTTTTCATCTTTCCTTTCCTCTCTTCCTATCACATCTAACATGTACACAAACAAATTTTATATCATCAGATTCATCATTCATTCATTTCTATACAATCTAAAAATTAGAGCAATTGACCAAAAAACAAAAAAACTATAGAATTTACAAGTCACCCACTATAAAAATGGGGCGTTGTGAAAAAGAATGCAGTGGTTGGGCAAGTTTTCTGAATTTTTATGCAGCGTGCTAAAGGTTAAATACAAGGAGATAAGGTGTAAATAACGACCACAGACACCACTATATAGACAACATATAGGTACAGTATAGTATAGAAGCTGATCCAGTCTAAAATATATATATATTTTATTTACACAATAAAACATTAAATGTCATCATACAGCAAAGAAATAAATATTGTGCCCTGTTGCACAGACCTGAAAAACAAAGAACCAATTAAGTAGATAGACACATAAAACCCACAACCACATTCACTCTGTCAGTCACCCTGCTGGGGAAAAATAGAATGATTAGTGATTGAAACCACACTCTAACTGGTGGGGCATCCACTTAAGCCTCCACTGTCTACTACTATAATATTGTCTACTGTCTCTGCCCTGCTGACTCTGCCTAAACGAATGTTTACACAGCTTCCAACTCGTTAGGCAATATGCGCCGCTAACTAAAACACTGGACTGCTACCTAGTAGACTTAGATTACAACTATGGCTCAGAGTCTATCCATCTAATGGATAATAAAAGACCCTACTGGTCCTGTCTATTTTCTCTCTCTCTCTCTCTCTCTCTCTCTCTCTCTCTCTCCACCTGGTCTCAGTGTCTCTCTAACACTCGACGTCTGCTCATGTGGCGTCTCCGTTACGCCTCTTCTCTTGATAACGTTCAGAACCAGGAATGATATCCCTGTCTCCTCCTTCTGATTTCTGCACTGATGACTTGGTTTTCAAGCTCAAGGTACTTGACTCACTTGTAGAAGCTTCACGGCTACTGACCGACTTCTTACTTGCCCCGTTAACCCGCTCAAGGTTTAGGGACTGTCAGACAAACTACTTATGCTATGGATTTCAATATCTACACACCTTCATACTTGGCTCGTACCACTAGAGGACGACCACAGCATACAGTAGCTGACAATAATAGACTATAACACCTTTAACAGGTAAGTTCCCTTTTAATAACACAATGAAGCCCGACACGGCTCAGAATACATATGGAATACACTGGCTACAAATGCCAATACAGCTTGCATTAATAACTTAATAAATAAATATCATACCCACTGGTATGGCTATCCTGAATGTACATCACAATGACTTTCGCTCACCGGCGAAAACTCATGTACTGGAAATAGGCAAAACTAAATCACAACTGCCTTAACATCACCGATCTACAAGAATGCCACTAGAAAAAAATACATTAACATTCTAGCAAAAAGCACTACATCCAAAATCACATGAAGACAAAGGCAAGCTCTGACTCAGAACCACAATGGCAAGCGCTCTTCAGCAAAACGCTGACAGGAAACAAAAACGACCTTTCCCGGTCGATGGCCAGAAAGTCAACTAACTTTTGCGCCAGAATTTGTGCCCACTTCCTTTCCAGGTCACCTGACCAAACGGGTTTTTTATTATCTCAATGTTGCCACTCTCAGCGTAACGAACTTAATATTGTGTCGAACATATATACTGTGACAGGGACAAACAGCTTTATTATGGCTGTATAACTTTAGACCCATCTCCCAGCCACGTGCTGTTGTCGGAGTGGTATAATGAGCTAAGAGCTCTGGATTAAAGACAAATCCTGTTCCTAGCTGAAGATTGTCTTCGCTACCTGGGAACATATGGTATTTCTTGCACCTTTTCCGATCTGTAAAGGACTGAGGCTGGTTGCCCCTCCTACAGACCGTGAAAACTCGCTGTGGACCAAACAAAGCAACAGCTATATAACACGTCAAAAGTTACACATCTCAAACACTAAACTCCCTTTGAATCAATTACAGCTCCCCTTCTCTATTCCCGCTATGCACAATGATACAAAATATTTATGCCCCATAAAGTCAATCTCCCAGGCAATCCCCTCTCTCTCCCATTTACAAAGTAAACATCGGCTGACCCAGATCTTTTTGTTCTGCATGACTAGCCACGTGTCCCAACAATTTTTCACTGAGGAAATACCTGTGCAAAGATACTTGGGCTAATTTTCTCGCTGACCCTTGGGGTACATTTATCAATACAAAATAAAATCTAGGCAGGCAGAAACCCGTCTCTGAAAACACTTCCCTTATCAAAATAAAATCTACATCTCTTGAAAATAAAAGGAAAATCCCATAACAGAAATATAGATTACATCTCGTGTCTTCTGACTATACAACAATAAAAGTGCACAATAAATAACGTACGCCAAAATTATGCTAGCATATTTAAACTGCAATTTAATTATAAACAATCGAGGTTATCAATGTATCCCCCTGTAGTTAAATACACGTGTTCCTTCACCATAATATGGGTAACAATCCCGAATTAAAACTCAATACAATAACCGTGCCCACATGCTTAAAATTACAAAATCCCACTCCCGTTTATATACAGAAATTTATCATAAATCAAAGATGCGGGTTTTTCCTACCGACCTTCTTTAAAAATTGTAGACCTTCTTTTAAATATTACGGAGCTCACATTAAATGTCCCAAAATCTTTACACACTCCTAGCTATGGCTATTATCATATAAAGAATTCTCTGCACCTCTTACATTAAATACTTTCTCTGAGATCGTAATTGATGGCACTTCGGTTTAAAAATGAAATTAAAACCTCCTTAGGAAAGCTTTTACTTTAACCGGCTAGTCTCTATTAGAAGCGAATTACAAGTACCACGGGTTCCAAAAGGTTGTTATTGCCGGGAGTTGTAGTGAGGATAAGCTCTCACTGCAGATAAAATACTTCTATGGCACGCGCCTCAAACAGCCTCTGACAACCAAGTCCAGCTTCCGGCCTTCACGTGTGGCTCAATTTGAGCCCGGCGGAACTGTTTCCACTGACGGGAGAAGGGGCAAAGGCGAGCGACTGGCGCCTTAAAACCAGCAGCTTCGGGTAGATAGGGCTCGTGATCCTTGGTTGGTAGCTTATCTAAGAGAAGGAACTCTGAATTCAAACCACCGCTGCCTTGCGGGAATATCCATTTATGGAATTGGCTTCGGGAGTAAACCCTGAGGATAAATCCGGAGTCGGAGTCCCTAAGGCAGTCTACTGTCGATTCGACATTATTCTGGCAACTCCTGCGACATGGCTGGTACCAAACTGTATCGGCTACTGCCGTTCCTTTGGATCTACCGGCTGTGTGGAGAGGGGGGAACATGCTGCATGGGCAACAGCTTGATCTCCATATAACTGTGCCCAAGCTTGCGCCCTGGAGAGGACACTCCAGCTTCACCCTATAGGTGTCGGCAAAACACGGGAAGTAGCAGTTACCGGTTATAAGCATTTTGCCCAAATGGCGTAGGGCATGGCGCCAGGGGCTACTTCCGACAGTGGGAGAGGTTCTAGGATCTCACTGGACAGCTACCGCCCGCTTCAAGCTGGGCAGCCCCCAGTCAATAAGGTGTTGTCCCGCCACTGTCTGCTTTCCCCATTGGGTGCATGGGGATTAGGGTCAAACCCGAACTGTGGACAGAAAATTTTGCACCAAGCAATTATCGAAAAAATAGAAACAAGCAAACTCTCAGATTGGGATGCTGGAACGTCCGGACTATGTTGACTGGACTATCCGAAAACCTACAGGATGTAAACGATGTAAGGAAGACAGCCATAATTAATGATGAGCTTAAACGACTTCAGGTGGATATAGCTGCACTTCAGGAAACGCGCCTGGCGGGCTCTGGAACGGTGAGCGAGAAGGACTACACATTTTATTGGCAAGGGAAAGATCTTAATAAAGCTAGAGAACACGGAGTAGGTTTTGCGGTCAAAAAATCGCTAACTAAAATGGTTGAACCAGGCGAGAATGGATCAGAACGCCTGTTAACGCTCCGCCTGCAAACTAGCACAGGTCCCATCACCCTTGTCAGTGTGTATGCTCCTACTCTGTACTCTGCCTCAGAAGCTAAAGATGAGTTCTACGAGAATCTAACAGCAATTATCAAAAGCATACCTAGGCAAGAACAGCTTGTTCTCCTTGGTGACTTTAACGCTAGAGTGGGTGCCGATAATGTTTCATGGCCTTCATGTCTGGGCAGGTTTGGTATTGGCAAGATGAATGAAAATGGACAACGGCTCTTAGAGTTGTGCGTCCACCACGACCTCTGTGTGGCCAACACCTACTTTCAGACAAAACCCCAGCATAAGGTGTCATGGAGACACCCACGATCCAAGCACTGGCACCAACTTGACCTGATTCTCGTCAGAAGGCCACTCCTCAGGTCTGTGCTCTCCACGCGCTCGTACCATAGTGCAGACTGTGATACAGATCACTCCTTGGTTTGCTGCAAAATCAGAGCACAACCAAGAAAACTCTATCGTGTCAGACATGAAGGGAAACCACGCATTGATACCAGCAAGATGTCAGACCCTTTCATGATCGCTCAATTCACTGCGACCTTCAAGAAAGTGCTCAGTAGCCCTCAGCATGGTGATACTATTACAGAGAACTGGGAGCATCTACGGAACACCATTCAAAGTACTGCACTTGCCACCTTTGGTAAGAAAACAGCAAAGTCAAATGACTGGTTTGATGCTTCATCAGATGTGATGGCACCTGTCATTGAAGCTAAGCGCAGTGCTATGAATGAATACAAACGTTCACCGAGTGCCAGAACCCTACAGATCCTGAGGGCTACGAGAAGCAAAGTTCAACAAACTGCTCGACGCTGTGCAAATGACTACTGGCTCCAGCTCAGTGAGAGCATCCAGATTGCAGCGCAAACAGGCAACATTAGACAAATGTATGACGGTATAAAGAAAGCACTTGGCCCCCATAAAAGTAAGACGGCACCGCTAAAAAAACCATCAGCGGAGAGAAGCTAACCGATAAGGGTAAGCAGATGGAGAGGTGGGTCGAGCACTACTCTGAGCTTTACGCTAGAGACAATACCGTTACGCCTGCAGCCCTTGATGGTGTCAACAGTCTGCCAACTATGGAGGAGCTGGATGCCGAACCACCATTAGAGGAACTCAGCAAGGCCATTGATAGCTTGGCCTCTGGCAAAGCACCAGGCAGTGATGGGATTCCTCCTGATTTAATCAAATGCTGTAAAAGCACGCTATTACATCCCCTGCATAGGATGCTGTGCCAGTGCTGGGAAGAGACAACTATTCCTCAAGACATGCGAGATGCCAAGATTGTAACACTGTATAAAAATAAAGGAGACAGAAGTGATTGCAATAACTACAGAGGCATCTCTCTTCTTAGTATTGTTGGTAAGGTTTTTGCCAAAGTCATCTTAATGCGACTACACAAGTTAGCTGAGCGCATATATCCAGAGTCACAGTGTGGATTCCGAGCTGGCAGATCAACAACAGACATGATCTTCTCTCTCCGCCAGCTTCAGGAAAAATCAAGAGAGCAGAAAAGACCATTATATATAGCCTTTATAGACCTCACAAAAGCATTCGACCTGGTTAGTAGGGATGGACTCTTTAAAATCCTCCTGAAAATAGGCTGCCCTTCTAAAATGCTGGAAATGATAAAGTCATTCCATGACGGCATGAAGGGAACAGTCCAATATGCTGGAAGCACGTCACAGCCCTTTGATATACGAAATGGCGTTAAACAAGGCTGTGTTCTGGCTCCGACCCTCTTCGGAATCTTCTTTGCCTTACTCCTGAAACATGCATTCAGAGATGCAACTGAAGGAATATGCCTTCACACTAGGTCAGATGGCCGTCTGTTTAATCTTTCAAGGCTGAAGGCAAAAACAAAAATCAGAAGGGTCACTATAAGAGACTTGTTGTTCGCTGATGATGCTGCAGTCGTCACTCAAAGCCAACAGGAGCTTCAGAGCTTGATGAATCGCTTCACTAAAGCATGCAAGGACTTTGGCCTCACAATAAGTCTAAAGAAAACGAATGTGCTGAGTCAGGATGTTGGTGCTGCACCAGTTATCACTATCGATAACTATGAATTGGCAGTGGTGCACCACTTCACATACCTAGGGTCTACCATCAATGACAAACTCTCACTGGATACAGAAATCGACAGCCGCATTGGCAAAGCTGCAGCTACCTTTGCCCGCCTCACATCGCGTGTTTGGGGAAACTCTAAACTCACAATGAAGACCAAAGCTGCGGTATATAATGCATGCGTCACAAGCACACTCCTATATGGCAGCGAGACCTGGACGACCTATGCTAAGCAAGAAAGAAGGCTCAATACCTTCCATTTGCGGTGTCTACGCCGCATCCTCGGCATCTCGTGGAAAGATAAAGTGACAAATGTCGAGGTGTTGTCACGTGCTGGCCTTCAAAGTATGTATACGCTTCTTAGACAGCGCAGACTTCGCTGGCTTGGCCATGTTCGCCGCATGGAAGATGGTCGCATCCCAAAAGATATCTTCTACGGACAATTAGCAGATGGCAAGAGAACAGTTGGGCGACCACAGCTGAGGTTCAAAGATGTGTGCAAGAGAGATATGAGGGCACTGGACATGGATCCAGCAACATGGGAGGATGAAGCTGCCGATCGCACTAAGTGGCGATGCTATTTACGGCGCCACCTCAGACTGGGCGAAGAGAGGCTCACACAAGAAGCAGAGGTGAGGAGAAAACGTCGAAAGGAGCACCAGGAAAATAAGCAGCTGAGGGCTGTCACCTCAGGGGCGCATTCCCATAGTCAGTTATGACTGAAGGGGCTATTATTATTATTACAAGTACCACGCTAAATAGTTATGGCTTACCCAATAGATCAAATATCTCACTGAAGAGCAAGTGTCTATGACGCAGATTCTCATGGCTGAATATTCTTCAGACAAAAGGCGCCCACAATTAATTCCCTCTAGTATTTATTACAGACAGCGAGGCCAGATACGTCACCGCTGGCTTTCCTCTTCTGTCCAATGAAAACCCTACAAAATTAAACAACCGTGCCTACGCCAATAGATTTGAAAACAATGCGCAGACCGCGTGTCCAAAAAATGTTGCGTCACGTTACGCGATGACCGCAATTCTTTTTAACAAAGAACATGAGATTCCCGGATCGCGATTATCTAGCGAAAAGAAATGGTGAAAAAACGAACTGGTTAAAATCTAACCTTCTCCCCTGTAGTTCCTATTAAAAACGCAATTATTAGACCTACAGAAAAAGACCAAACTCGATATATTACAAAGAGAAGAAACATGGCAAACACATATAGTTACAAAGGAAGAAGACTGGTGCAAACTCAAATAGAAGAACGGAATCGGGCCTGTTGAAAACTAAAACCACAGTACTGCATCACAATGAGGTAGAATTTTGAAATTTTGTAGTATTGGAGATGACAAATGAATTTGCTTAGTTTTGGTATACTCCACTTTGTGGCAGTATTTCTTTAAAAGATTAGAGCATTAGCACTGTTTGTCTGGAAAACACAAATGATACCCATGGTTGGTTAATGTCTATTTTTCTGAAGTCCACAGGGGCCTGAAATACCAAGCCTGACAAGTTTGAAATTAAAGCCTAGCCAAGCCTGGGATGTCTGTAACAGAATTCTGAGGTCAACCTTCCACAGTGTAATAGGTCCTGTTGTTATCCTCTACTACTCAACAACAGGCAACAACAAAATGTAATGACTGTTAAAGACGCCGCTAGGCGTGATGGGAAACTACAACAGAGAAAATCAATCTGCTGTTGCCCTTAAGACGCCACAAGGCGTGATGGCCTCTGACTGCTTGGTCGGTCTTTGGCTAAGGACGGAAGAAGAAGAAGAAGAAGACTCAACAACAGGCAACAACAAAATGTAATGACTGTTAAAGTAATTATGTGTATACTCTGTATACAAACCAACCATTCTGAACAGAAGAATCCAGTATTATGCAGCTCTGTACATTCTAAAAGTCAAAGAAACTACAATTTTTTTTTTTTTTTTCAATTTATAATTTTTCATTACTTCATAAGAATAAAGCTGTTCTCTGCAAGGCAACTATCTAGTTATATTTGTAAAATTCATGTCTGAGCGCAACAAAATCATAAAATATGTTAAAATTATACATTACCAAGAGCATCATCTCGTCCGGCCAGAGACAACAAGAACAGCATGTCCTCGTTGTGAAATTCTCCCAGGCAGTCCAAAGTGGCATGGTCCAGCTGTCCAAGTTTTGAAGGCATCAGACAGCTCCTGGTCCTGCTCTCAGCAGCAGCCCGACTTAAGGAGAGCTCAGCCCAAGTCAGTATAACTGTGGCATATTCCATCAGCCCCTCAGGCGTAAAAGTATCATCACCACAAAAGAGAGTGGGAATCGTCAGATGTTTGTGGAGGCGTAGATACAGCTGCATGTAGATGTCTGTCATGCCCTCATACCAAACAAAACCACATCTTCTAGCAAGTTGGAGTAAAAATTTATATATGAAATCCAAAATGCCATGTCCCTTTAGGCATTTCTTGATGAAGCTCTTGACATCCTCGTCCTCATTAACAGCCAATTTTTTTAAGGAAGAGATATCAACATAGCTTTTGCTACCTGCCCTATCATCACCACCACCATTTTTATTGACATCCATGTTAGTTTCATCATTCTTTTCAGTGATACTTTCCTGTTCCAAATGGAGAAGAGACTGGGGGAAGTATTTTTTCATCAAGTTCTGATAATCTATGCTTTTATCCTCTTTCCGATTCCTGGTATTTCGACTTCTTGTTGACCTCCTTTTGTACGCACTGGCCCAATCATCAGAGCTCGTCTCATCCATTTTGCGTTTTGGTCCTCTCTTTGCACTAACACCTAGGGAGAGAAAGATAGAATAGTTTCCATATAATACTGCTGCCTATAAAAAAAAAAAACAGCAAATGGGTATTAAAGATACAACAATTTTTAATTATTTTGATGCATCAATAAAACTGAAGTTTTCTTTGTTAATACCTTGTAAAAATTATAGATTACACCTTAAACAACTGAGGCCTGAAGAAAGAAAAAAAATGAGAAAAATGGGGTCAACCCTTAATAACCAGTAAGTTGAGCTCAAACGGAGGAAATGTTTTCTGGTGTCCGTTTTATATATTTTTGCCATTCACTAAGCAATTACTATTTAAGATATGTACCAAACAAGACATATTAAATGTTACAAAAAAGCCCAGAAACATGCATAAACATTTTAAAACAACTAGATACAGACTCGCTAATTCAGTCAATCAAACACCTGTTCCTCTCTCTCATACACATAAGCAAGAAACCATATTCTTTCAACCATCTGATTTCTTTCTGTCACTTTTTTAAAAATTTCCCTCCAAATGTATCCTCCACCTTGTAGTTCTGTTAGTATGTATCTGTATGTATGTACAGAAAGGAAGACTGAATAGATAGAGATGGAAATAAACAAAATTATAAAAAGTGGAAGCAGAAGCATGTAGACAGGCATACCTGGTGTTTTATTTCCTCCCTGGATTCTTTTCTTAGTAGCATCAACAATTGAGTTGCCCAGTTCTGGCTGTGATCCTTTCACAGATGCCAGAAGAGTAGTCTGTGAAGAAACTGGTCTTGATACTGTGCCAGCTGCAGACAGCACTGACTCAACCATGGCTTGAAACAATTGACCTCGCTTCTGATGATAACTGTGATCTCCTGACACTGTTGTGAACAGGGTGAAAAGTTCAATTATTTTTATTTGGTGCTAGCAACAGACACAGAGCAAAATACTAAAACTAGCAGAAGGTGTTGATTTTCTTACGGCTCATTACAGCAACATAATACAAGAGAAGCCACTACTGAATAAGTCAGTCAATCAATGCTCTTTGCATCTTTTGAGTATACAAGCTAGACTAGTGCTCACATGCTTCCAATCATCCTGTTTCTCTGTCCAATATTCATACTGTTTCTCTGTCCAATATTCATACTGTTTCTCTGTCCAATATTCATACTGTTTATCTATCCAATATTCATACTGTTTCTCTGTCCAATATTCATATTGTTTCTCTGTCCAATATTCATATTGTTTCTCTGTCCAATATTCATACTGTTTCTCTGTCCAATATTCATACTGTTTCTCTGTCCAATATTCATACTGTTTCTCCATCTTACTCCAGGTATATGCTCCATCCTATGTTCCAGGAGTTTCACCTCTTCTTATTTCCCTGTCAGTTCCATCTCAGTGCCTCTAGTCTGACACACACTTTACTGTTTCACCAAGTGAGGCACTGATCTTTTCAGATTCATCCACCTCACTCACCATCTCAGTCTCTGTGTACTAGGAAAATAGCAGAGATAAAAATAATTGGAAGCATGCAGTCACTGGTCCATACTCCCAAAATCACTGACTGCTGACCATGTATATATATATATATATATATATATATATATATATATATATATATATATATATATATATATATATATATATATATATATATATATATATATATATATATATATCTATATATATATATATATATATATATATATATATATATATATATATATATATATATATACCAATTATATACTGACTGTATATGACAAGATTTCAATTATTAATCATAGATTGGTCATGGCCTTAATGCCTATAACCAGAATCAACAGAATCAAACACTTTCTTTAAAAGACAACGTTCTGCTTAAAGAGTAAAAGTCTACAACATAAATGAATAAACCTGCAGCAATATTAATCTGTCGTAAGAGGAGACTAACAAGAGAGTGTACATGGGACTGGCAACCTACAAATAGCTACAGAAATCACTGCTGCCAGAGCACATGAATGCTTCCTGCAGGCTTCAGCATCCGACTGGCCAAGCGGTTAGAACGTTTTCATCTTGCGGCACAGTTACCAGGATTGAAACCTTTTAGCGTCACGTTCAAGCCTACCCAGATGTAAATGGGTACCTGACTGTTTGTGAGTTAGGGAAGGCAAAGGCAGCAAGGAGGGAAACTAGTCACTCCACTTTATCAAAAGCTGGACCTAGTATGGTGACATCTTTAACCCTTCACTCCCTACGGCAGTTTCTGCTACGGGACTACCTTTACTACCGTTCCTACAAGAGGACCAGCTTCAGTGGTGGCTCCATGCTCCATAAGGAGCAAAAAGGGAAAAGAATACACGTCAGTATCCTTTTATCTGAACACCTGAAAAATTCCCAAACTCAAAAGTTTCTTCAAGTGACTTTCGGGCAATTTTTTAACAAATTATGGGTGGATTTTTAGCAACTCTGGGCTATTTTGGGTGACATTTGGCAATTTTGGGCTATTTTTCGAACATGATTTGAGCAACAGCTGGAAACCAAAAAAAAAAAAAAAAAACCTGGTTTCTGAAACACAGCTGTTCCTGATGATTTCAGATAAAAAGATACTGACCTAAATTAATCTCTGCAACACAGTGTAGTGCTGAAACTTAAACAAGTGATGCACCCCTACCTGAGTATATTTCATCTCGTGAGGGAACTTGTTGGGTAATCCTTGCAAGATTCTGTAATTGTGTGGTGATTTCAGCCTGTCTTGGAAGCTGCTGATGTGTCCGTGTTGAGATATCCGGTGTAGATACAGAGGTCTGGCAATGATGGTGACTTATGCTGTTTGCTAGAGAATACAGTGTTAAAGTTCTCGGTTCCAGTGTTGTTTTCTCAGTTTTTTCATCCAGAACACCTTTAGAAGTGTGTCGCCGTGAAAGTTTAACACTTTCCTGGTGAAAATGATGTGCTTCCATATATTTTTGGGGTCTTGGTGGTGTGAGGTATGGAGGCAGAGTTGTAGATGGTGAAAACTGAAGGCTGGATGATGAGAGTCCAGAGAAAAGGCTTGAGTAGAGAGAACTTGGGTATGGTTGTGAGGCACTGTCAGGATGTGAACAGGGAAGAGAGAGTGGAGAGTATACAGAGGTGGGGAAAAAACTAGTCAAGGAAGGAAGTAGGTTGTGTGCTTGCTGGGTGGAAATATGGGGTGAATGTCTTCCACTGAGACGAAAAGGAGATAGAGGAGGTGCCTGCGGAAAAGAGGTGAGATAGGACATCATTTTATGTTCAGGAGTGTGGGTATAGTACCCTGGCAGTGAGGAAGACCTTGATAAAGGAGGTGGTCTGGAGGACTTTAAACTCTGTTTCTGAGCAGTTACTTTCTCTGATCTCTCAGCATGGAAAGCCTCAGCCCCAAAATGAGATAGTGAGTTCAAAGGATGAGAAAGAGAACCCGTGCTAGCTTTGTATGGTTCATGACCAGACTGGTATCTGTGAGGCAAGTATGTCTGGGCATCTGCCTGAGACAAAGGAACAATGCTGGGAGATGGAGCGCGATGCAACAATGACGATTTTATTGGAGTATGAGGCTGAGGTGATGACACCAATTCTTGATGAAAATTAGATGAAGGTCTCAAGGAAGGCTGGACTCTTCCCGCAGTAGGCTGAGGTAAAAGTTGTGACTGTTGTGAAGAATGGCATGTCTTGGATAGCTGGGATGGCCTTTCTGTAAAAGTTTCTCCATGCAACTGACTCCTTACGTTAACCCTCATATCTTCTGTGCCCAGTTTGTCCACTGAATCACACAAATTCTGGTGCATTCTATTTAAATTGCTTTTAAGAAAGGTCAGATTTTCTTCTCTCTGTGGAGACTTTGACATGCCATGAATGTTCAGTGATGCAGATGAAGACAAATCTAGCTCCTGACCAGGCTGGCTGAATAGTGATGTCTTATACATAGTAGAGTCTATGTCACTCTGTTCAATGCTGGAGAGCATGCTATGATACACAGATGCTGATTTTAGACAAGAATCGGTGCTGTTGGGAGACAGGAGACTCGTGGTGATAGGAGAGTGCACAAACTCTGTAGGTAACACAGTTAACTGAGATGCAGATTGCAATGACTGTTCCAGCAGATTTAGTGGAGTAGACACAGGAGTCACCTGTGACACAGCAGACAGAGATTTTGTTAGTGATGTTGGGACTGGGGAATTGTGAGACACATGGGTCTGAGATGCCTGGACTGGTGACAAGGATGTCCTGACTGACTGCTGAATGGTCTGTGGTGGCAAGTTTTGAGTGTGAAAGGAAGGAGCTTGAGGAGAGATTAGTGTAGAGCTGTGAGCTGGAAGGGGTGAGACATTGGTTCTAGGTGATGGATGTGTATGTTGTGGGTTTTGAGTTTGAGTATGAGCTTGAGGAGGTGGGACATTGGCTATAGATGATAGATGAGCATGCACAGGACTGTGGGCTTGAACAGTATGGACTAGAGAGGTTGAGACATCATCTCTTGGAGACTGATGTTGATGCAGTGAGTACTGGGCTTGAGTACTGTGACCTGTAGAAGATAATTCAGCTCCAAGTGATAGATGTACATGCTGGGGGATCTGTGCTTGAGCAGCATGAGCTAAAGGGGGTGAAACATTGACTCTAGGAGATGAATGTACCTGCAGAGGAATTTGGGCTTGCGTAGTGTGAGCTGGAGGGGGTGAAATACTGACTCCAGGAGATGAGTGTAACTGCAATGGACTCTGGGCTTGCTTAATGTGAGGTGGAGGGGGTGCAATATAACCTTGAGGAGATGTATATGCAAGGAGGACAGCTTGATCAGACTGAGCGTGAGATGGTGAATCCAAGATCTGAGGAGCACATAAAGTTGAGGAATGGCTTGGAGGTGGTGAATCAGAAACTCTATGGGGTGTATGTACAGGCAGAATATGAGCAGAAGGTACATCTTTGCCAAGATTAGCTAAATCTGCGTGCAGACTCAATGTTTCAGTCCGTGTTGAGAAGTTATCTAAAGCAAGAGCATTTTCTGCTGTGGAGTTGACATTAGACACATTAGTCTGAACTAGATGATCTGAACTAGTGATGTGGCATGGAAGTATTTCTACTGGCTCAGAATCCTCAGTTGGCTCTGTCATAACTGTATCCTGAGCTTCAAATGAAAGCTTGTTTGCTTCACTAACATCTGATATTTGAAACACTCCAGTCTCAGGCAGTGATGAGGCCGCATTGACACCTTTTTTTGAGCTTGATTCTACTTCCTGATCTTTTTGGCACATTTCCCGCATCTCCATATCTATGACAG
The DNA here is from genome assembly GCA_024509875.1 of Oreohelix idahoensis. NCBI lineage: Eukaryota > Metazoa > Mollusca > Gastropoda > Stylommatophora > Oreohelicidae > Oreohelix > Oreohelix idahoensis. The sequence continues at coordinate 93,354 of JAMPIV010007331.1, read as the reverse complement.
AAGACAGGACACTTTCCAAAGATCTAGCATCAGGTAACTCTTTGAAGTCCTCATCGTTTGTCTTTAATAATAGTTCTGGTCTGAAATCTGCTTTTCTCATGTCCTTCAAACTAAGAACAGCCATGTCAATGTCTTCTTCTTGCAACAGTGGGACATCACTCATATCCACAGCATCAAGTTCATCAGGCACCGACTCCCTGACATGATTGGACGGCTGAGAATGTGCCTCACTTGCAATTTTATTGATTATATCAGGATATTCAGGGACATCGGTGCGAGACAAGTCTCCCTGAATACGTCTTATCAGGGCAGATTCTTTAGCACTATCTTTGATGTTTAGGGACTGTGGTATAGATGAAATACCCCAATCTTGTTCCTTAGCTCTCTGAAAAGCATTGTTCACATCATCTTCGATCAAATCAAGTGCAACTTTTTTCACCAAAGATGTTGACAGCTGCAGACTTCTTCCCATTTCTACACAAGGTGGCGTGGATGGTTTCTCCTGAGTGACATTCTCACCCAGAAATGCTAAGTGGTCTAAGAAGAAATAATCACGGAGATCCACTTCGAGCGCCAAACTCTGAAAGTCAAAAGAAAGCTGTTTACTACCTCCAAAGTATTTGAATGAATAATCAGCGAATGAATAAAGTGTATTAAACATGCCAAGTTAAAGAAATGAAATAAGTGCATTCATCTGTTTGCACAGATTTCTTACATCATATCTAGTCATGATAAATTGAGATCTCTACATCACACTATTTATTTCATGTCCATTTTATTACTTTATGTATCCATGTTACATTATTTTACTTTAATGTCCGTTTCTGTTATACTACATTTTAAAAAAAATGTTTACTTCTTTTTGCTTTTGTCTGAAACATTACTGTAATACAGCTGTTAGATTTTTTTTTTACGTCTGTTGCAAAATACCTTACTGTATGTGGCCAGCCACAAAACAGTGTTTCTGCCATGATGAAACTTACTTTAGGTGGGTCACAGCTCACAGCATAGTCATACAAATCAATCAGCTGCTCACCAACATTTTTCCATCTGCAGAGACATTAATTTCAGTGTAGTAGAAGTAGCAGAAGCTAAATTGTCTTCTAGTTTTGTGATGAGCGCTAAAGCATGTAATTCTTAACTAACCATACCACCATACTGTATAGTAACTCTCTCTCTACCCCCCTTTCTCCCTCTGTCCTTTTCTCTCTCACTCTCTCTCTCTCTCTCACACACACATCATCATCATCAATACCTTTTAGCTCCCCAAGGAGCATAGGCCTTCAACAAACACATGCCAATTCTTCCTGTCTGTCACGAAGTGGTTTTAAGTTTATAGAGTTTGCCTGAATGAAAGCACGACCCTAGTATGAGAAAGTCTGAGGAAATAGAATTTAGATGGAAAATGACATGCCTGTGGACAGATGAGACTATTGACTCAAGGGGTAGAACCAGGAGTTGACTCTCCCCTTGCCGCTTCGTGACTTCAGAAAAAGTTATAATCTCACTCCCTCTAGCTACCTTTGAACACAAGGAGATAAGGTGTATAAAACGACCACAGACACCACTATACAGACCACATGTAGGTAAAGTATAGAATAGAAGCTGATCCAGTAAATAATATATGTATATATTTATTTACATACAAGAAAAACATAAAATGGCATCATACGTCATCAAGTCAGTCGATAGCGTGCACTGTTGCACGGCCTGAAAACAACGTACCAATTAGATTAGATAGACACTAGAAAAAAAAAACCCAAATCACATTCACTCTTTCTGTCACCCTGCTGAGGAACAATAAAATGATTAGTGATTAAATAACTCTACTATTGTGGGGGCTGTCCACTTTAGCCTCCACTCTCTAATACAAATAAGATTCTACTGTCTCGGTCCTGTTGACTCTTCCTCAACGAACGTCTACACCGCTTTCCTCTTGTTAGGCGATATGCGCCGCTATCTAACACCACTGGAAATGCTACAATAATAGACTTGGAGTAACACAATGGCTCAGTGTCTATCCTTCAATGGATACTGAACAGACCCTACCGGTCCTATCTATTTTCTCCCTCCTTTCCTCTCTCTCTATCTCTCTCTCTCTTGGTCTCAGTGTCTCTCTAACACTCGACGACTGATGATGCGGCGTCTCCGTTACGCTCTTCTCTCGTTACTTTCAGGACCGAGGTATGGTAACCAACTCCGCCAATGCCGGTCCCAAGCCCGGATGAAAAAGGAGGAGGGCGGCCTGCATGGAGGCCGTAAGGAGGCAGCCCCTCCACCATGCAAAGGCACAACAGGCCAATCACCTGTTTGCTTTAAATCATGATTACGCGAACTACAAGAGAGAAAACCGGACTGATTCTAAAGGCGACGAACTGGAACGGACTACGGACTACGACTTATGGAACTTGGAACACAAGAAGTATAAATGGGAAGGAAGAGGAGCTGGTGGAAGAGATGAGGAAAGCAAAACTAGAAATCCTGGCTATAACGGAAACGAAGAAAAAAGGACAAGGAGTCATGGATCTCGATGGCAACACGTTGCTCTACAGTGGTGTACCCATATCTGAAAGAGCTAAAGGGGGCGTGGGTTGCATTGTGGCCCAAAATCAAAAAGATAGTATCAAGGGATGGAACTTTGTCTTGGAGCGCATTATGGTTGTAAAACTAAAAGAAGGAGAAACCATAGTCAACCTGGTCATAGTGTATGGGCCAAATGAGGATGAGAGAGCAGAGGTCAAGGAGGAATTCTTCGAGCTGCTTCAAAGGACAGTGGATGACTGCCTAGATGAAGTTATTATGCTCGGAGATTTTAATGCCAGAGTTGGAAATGACCATGCTAGATGGGGTGGAGTTATCGGAAGATATGGAGAAGATACTCTCAATGACAATGGAAAGCGACTCCTTAGATTCTGCAGTGAGCAGAATCTGATCATTACAAACACAAAGTTCCCCCATAAGCGCATACATGCATACACTAGATGTGAACCAACCAAGAATGAGAAGTCAGTGATCGACTATGTCATTGTTCGGAGAAGCTCATTCAGATATGTCCGAGGTGCAAGAGTCTGGAGGGGGCCAGAGATTGGAAGTGATCACTACCTGCTAACAATCAAACGAACAACTGAAAGAGTTGCTCAGCCTAGGAACTGCCCAACATCACGCAAGAAACCAAGTAAACAAACAGGAGAAATGAGCATTAGGACCTACAAGCTGAGAGAGCCAGAAATTAAGACCAGATATCAGGGGCTTATTGCTACAGCAGTGAGCAACACAGAAGAACGACCTGATGACTTGGAAACCCTCTGGAATAAATTCAAGGATATCATAAAGACAGCTGCAGCAGAAGCATGCGGTGAAGTCCGACTTGGGAACAAGAGAAAGAGGACACCTTGGTGGACAGAGGAAGTCAAAGAGAAAATAAGAGAGAAGAAAATGGCATGGAAACAATACTTAGGAGCTAAAGACACAACAGGACAAATGGAAAAATATAGAGAATATGTGACACTCAGAACAGAAGCAAAGAACAAAGTGCTAGCAGCAAAACAGAAGTCCTGGGAAGAATTTGGAGAAAAGCTAGAAAAAGATGCACAAGAAAACCAGAAATTGTTCTATAAGACCCTAAAGAACATGAGGAAAGACAAACAATGCCCTCTCAAATTTATAAAGGACAAGCAAGGCAAATTGCTTACTGCCCCGAAGGAAGTAATGGAAAGATGGAAAGAATATTTCTCAGAACTCCTGGATGGTGAGCATGATGAAGCATCAGAAATGATAACCACTGACACAGAAGAGGAAACCAATGATGGTGAAGATGACATAAAGATGGAAGAACTGAGGGCAGCACTAGAGAAAATCAAGATGGGCAAAGCAGCAGGGCATGATGGTATAACACCAGAAATGGTTAAGTACATGGGAGCATCAGGCGACCTATTACTCTTAAAGGTCCTACAGGCAGCATGGTGCAACAAGACCATACCAAAGGATTGGGAGATTGCCATCATAACACCAATTTTCAAAAAGGGTGACAATCGACAATGTGGAAACCATAGAAGCATATCCCTTCTCAGTGTCCCTGGTAAAATCTACTCTAGAATCCTAGAGCAGAGACTCCGACGCCTAGCTGAGCCACAATTGGATGAGGTCCAGTGCGGATTCCGAGCAAACCGAAGTACTCAAGACCTAATCTTCACACTCAGACAGCTGAGTGAAAAGGCCCTTGAGTATAACAGTGAGATCCATCTTTGTTTCATAGATCTGGAAAAGGCGTTTGACAGGGTCCCCTGGAGCAAACTTTGGGACTGTTTGGCAAGGAAGAATATTCCAGCACCTCTGATTCATGCTATACAGAGCTTCTACAAGTCTTGCAGAAATTATGTGAGGACAGCAAACCATAAGTCAGAAGAGTTCAGGACCACCACTGGTGTAAGACAAGGTGATATCCTATCACCTTACCTCTTCATACTCCTTATGGATGATGTCATCAAGGCATGTAAGGAGAGAACAAGAAAGTATTCAGTGGGGTACTGGAAGATGAGACAGGTCTATATTTCGGAGCTGGCATTTGCTGATGATGTTGCCCTGATTGCTAAATCAGAGGCACATCTCCAATCCAACCTGCAAGTCTGGAAGGAAGAGCTGGAGAAGAGAGGGATGGTCATAAGGGCTGGGAGACTTTTTCAGACCATAAATCGTGGATTCCTCAGCAAGAAAGAGGTTGGTAAGAAAACAAAGATGGCTGTATACCGCTCCACCTATGTCCCAGTCTTGACATATGGATGCGAGTCGTGGGCAATGACTACAACCCACAAAAGCCAGATCCAAACCTCAGAAATGAGGTATCTGAGGAAAGTGGTTGAAGTAACAAGAAGAGACATGGTCCGCAACCAGACGATACGTCAAGGCCTAAAATCCCATCCGCTGCAGACCCAAATAGAACAGTCCCAACTAAGATGGTTTGGCCATGTCTGCAGAATGGGAGAAGATCGGCTACCACGACAAGCATGGGAAACAAAGAGCCAGGGATCCAGACCTCCAGGATGACCCAGAGTCCGCTGGGAGGACAACATTAGACAATCTTTGAAGGACCGAGGACTAGAATGGAACCAGGCCAGGAAGAAGACAGCTGATAGAATGGTCTGGCGCTCTCTCTTCCAAACCTCTACACCTCACGGTAGAAGGGGAACGACTAAGTAAGTAAGGTATGGTAACCCTGTCACCTGTTCCTGAATTCTGCGATGATGATGATGAAGTTCTGGCGTCAAGCATGAGGTACTTGATGAACTGTCGACAAAACTTCTCTGCTGCTGAATAGCTTCCCTCTTTTAACCCGCTCCGGAGTTATAGGAAAACACAGCCTTGATTCCCGGCTGTACGCATGTCACGAAGTGGATTTAAGACTAGAGGTTGCCTACCTAAATAGACTAGACCCTAGTGGAAAGAAAGACTAAGAAGATAGATTTCAGAAGAAAATAACAGTGACTGTGGGAGATGAGGCTATTGGCGTCAAGGGTCGAGAACCGAAATTGACTCTCCCTTGCCACTAGGTGACGTTATGGTTTTGCAATAACCTCACTACCTCTAGCTACCAAGACTGGGATAAGGTTTAATTACTTAACACCACAGACACCACTTACAGACAACATATAGGTTGAAGTAAGTGACTGATCCAGCCGGAAATTTACAATGGATTTTATTTACACCACAGAAAATTCATATAACATACTACAAAATAGAATTTAACATGCGTGTTCACACACACACCTGGAAAAAAAACATAACAATTAATTTCAAGTGATTAGGTAAGGTAACCCCACAGTCGCCCTCCCCTCAACCTGTAAGGAAGAAAGGTAAGTAATACAACAACATGTGAAGGAGGATCTCTAACACCAGATCCGTCTTTCTCCTAATCAACCTGATATCGTGTAAACACACCCTAACTCCTACTGTCCGTCTGTCTGCAGACGTGGTTCTACACAAATGACGTGCCTACACCGCTGCTCCACTATAGGCTAAATATTCTCTGACTCTCACAAAGTCCACGACCAGAACCCTTCTATCACCTCCGACACAACTTACAGATGACTTGCTGAGTTCTAATGTTATGTTCAGTGTCTGTCTGACACTCCTAGTTCCTACAGAAAAACGACTCCTCCACTACTCTCCTTCTCTCTATCTATCTCATGCAGTAAAGAGGGATGTTAACCCTTTCCCCTCTTCTCCGCCTGTTGTAGCTGCTGACTTGCTTGGTAAATTAAACTCGGGACGTGGTCTATTGCTGCTTCCAAATAGACGAATTATTACTTTGCAGTAGCCCGGATACCCTGCTCGTGGGCTCAAGGCTGTCGGGATTATTATGCCCGAAATTCACGACACTTTTTAGGCCCTGCGCCTATGATCAGTGTGTGTTTAACATGAGCGTAACTAGCTCCGAATTTTGGTAAGAACATCTGTTCTTGCTGAAGAAGTCTGTGCTTCCAGCTCCCTGCTCTCTCTTGGGTACAAAACTTTTGCACCAGTGACCACCTTGTCACCACTCCACTTTCTTTTCTGGCTCTGCCGACTCTTCTTCTCCTGAGAAGACCGGCGAACTTCTAGCCGCTGAAGGACTACTATAGCCCTAGCTGCCACGCCTGGAAAATATCTGCAGCACGAATTTCTCTCGAAAGAGCAGACGGCTCAGTATATAAATACAGACAGTTCTTTTCCAAGGCGTAGAAGTTCAAAAAAATCTCCGCCTGTTGTCAGGGAACCCCGCTTATTTATTACCCCAGACCACGCTACGCGTGAGTCATAGCTAGGCTTTGTTCTTAAGCGGGTCGATCTATGAACCAACCAACGTGCCAGGAATCGCCTACGGTCATTTCTAAATTTAGAACTTACGGTCAAGCGGAAAATTTCCGTTGCTGACCTGTTTCCACGCGCTTAAAACTCCCCCTCTACCCCCATCTGATTTCACCCTTACTAAAAATTATAGCGCGCTCACTGAGAAGAACCGAAAATGCTCTGCCATTATGTTACACTGGAAAATCTTCCATGAACGAATTATCTCAATGAAACAGCGCGCTGGTGCCAGTCTAAAAGTTAAAACTACCATCTTTGCTAGAAACCGTAATTCTTAATCTACACAAAAAGTCCAAACTCTATTATTATACAAAGAGAAATAAAAAAAACGAATAAGATAAAAAATCCCACCGTAATCTTCCTTAAAAACGTAAAAAAAATGCTAGGAACCGAAACTTGGGGCCTGTTGTAAATTCAATCACATTAACTTCTCACATTACCCCCCTCTTCAAGTTCGTGGTACACGATCTAATTTAATGTGATCTTGTATTTCCAGACTGGCCCCTATACAAGTCTACAGATCTGACTGTCAGTCCTGAAGTTGTACGATCACAACTGGTGAATACCGCCTGGCGACCGCAACACAAATGGTCGCTCTTCGCCTTTTCTCTCCCTCTGTCTTTGAGTCGCTCTGCAACTGGCAGGCGGCTGGGCCAATCAACCATAACATACCTCCTTCTTGTGTGCACCTGGCCTTGTTTACTTAATTTTCTCCTCCAGGGTTTCTTCCTGATAAGTGTCCTTGCCCTTAGTGGAGTACAGCTCCCGCACAATTCCCTGACCACTGTACAGGTAATTCGCGGGTTACGTGCTGTCCGATAAAGGCTATCCGCTGGGTGTTTACGTTTGTATGGCCTGTACCTGGTTGACCTGAGATACCTGCGGCCGACTGTAATGTCCCTCGAGCGAGAATCACTGTTCCAAAATTGGAAAAGTTTGTTGGCCAAAGAAACGCGCACCTGTTTCTTCTTCTTCCTCTCCATAACTACTCCCATGCTCCGGTGGGAGGGCTGATCTCTCTTCAGACCGGGGCCGTCCACTGGCGGGTCTGGAACTTCCCTTGCCTTGTCCGGCGCAATGCTGGCTTGGTCAACTGACATGACCGAATTGCTATGTAGAGGCCTGGCGATGGAGACTACCTTGCTGCTCATCAGCGGGTTTGAAACCGCTGGTACCTTAAAATGAAAATGAGAACTCTCGTGTACCTCTGACATCGAGTTTCCGATCTCTTGCTGGGTTTCTACTGAATCCACACTGATCCCAGTAGCTTCTATCTTGGGGAAAAGATAGGTAATATCTGCCCCTGGCAGTGGTTCTGTGATCGCTCTTCCCCTACCAATATGAAGAGGGACAGAGCTCTCTAAAGTAGCTCCTTGCAAATGCGTAAGGCCGCTTTTCTCACTCTTTTCTGGCCTGAAAAGTTGGTGAGATGAACCTGTAGACCACGGGAGCTCTCCGTCTAACACCCTGGTTCTACCTTCAACCTTGCCCTCCCCTGTGAGAGTTACTGGCGTCAGTTGGAATGTGTCCTGCAGTGACACTTGACGGTTTAAGATCCCGTTTGATCGCGGAGAATCTGAGATAAAGCTCTCAGTGACTTGTTCCAACGTTCCTTGAATACAGTTCTCGTCAGTATGTCCCTCTCCTGAAGGAGCTAATACCATCGGGGGCCTAATTCCTGACGACAAAGAATGTATTTCCACAATCAGAGGCGTCACCTCTGTTTGGCCATTAGGCTGCACAGGGATGTCAGGCGAATGCACCTCTTCCTGTCGTTTTTCGCTGTCCCTCTGGGGAGCTGGCGAAACATGCCTTATTAGGGATTCGAACCCTGGCCTCGACTTTCCATGTCGAGTATGTTGTGCTCTCTCACGAGCATGGGAGAATCGGTAGCCATCCGAATTATAATGCTTGCTTGCATTATTCCCCCTGTTATGCAGTTTCCACGCCTGGGATCGCTTCGTAATCTTCCCAGCGTTGTAAGCGCTGCTTTCCTTACCTGAATCCTTTCCTTGTTTGGGCTTAGGGTCCATTTCCAACGGAAAGTCCTTTTCCTGGAGTTGGGGCGCAGTTTGAGCCGACAAGTTATCCTTTACTGGCGCAAGATTTTCAGAGGGGTTGTCCCTTCCTAGTCGCTGCTTTTCCCCGTGTTGTCTTTCTATTTCCCGTTCTTGTCTTCTTCTTCGTTCCGATTTCTGGACCATTTGTATTCCTTGTTCTATGAACTCTTGGATGAATGCTTCGCTGTCCCCAGCTTTTGCACAGGTCCATGCCAAGGCTAGACGATTGCCAAATAAGTCGTCTACTTCATATTGCCTCTGCAGGCTTTCTGCATATTCCAGAAGGGGTGGAATTTCGCTATCACCGTACTCCATGAACTTAGCTACCTCAAGTGCAATCTTATGTACTTTATCGAGATCGGCCATGTTACCTGCAAATTCTGCCGTAAGCTCACAAATATAGAGACGTGAAGGTCCCATAACTTCCCGTTAACTACTAGGAATTAATCTCTCTATAACCACTGTCCCAAAACCCGAACTCAGACTAGCACCAATCTGAAGAACTACCTGAAAAAATTTTCATTAAGCAGCTACCTAAAAACCCGAATTTACCTTCCTGTTAAGAAAAATTCAGTTAGCCATCAGTTACCTCTAGTCATCAAACTAACTACAGCTACAATCTGACTGCACCCTGTGGAGAAACTTCCTGTGGAAAAAAACCTATAGCTGGATCAGTTTATATATAGCTCTTGTCTAGGGGATATTATAAAGAAATCTATTTTCCAGACCTTTCCTATAGAAACAATCTATGAATCTTGACACGATCACAGAATTGATCCCAACAAAGATGATCTACCGGACGAACGCCGCCACTTGTCAAGATCACAGAATTGAACGTAACAAAGATGATTCACCGGACGATAGCACCCACTTTGTCACGAAGTGGATTTAAGACTAGAGGTTGCCTACCTAAATAGACTAGACCCTAGTGGAAAGAAAGACTAAGAAGATAGATTTCAGAAGAAAATAACAGTGACTGTGGGAGATGAGGCTATTGGCGTCAAGGGTCGAGAACCGAAATTGACTCTCCCTTGCCACTAGGTGACGTTATGGTTTTGCAATAACCTCACTACCTCTAGCTACCAAGACTGGGATAAGGTTTAATTACTTAACACCACAGACACCACTTACAGACAACATATAGGTTGAAGTAAGTGACTGATCCAGCCGGAAATTTACAATGGATTTTATTTACACCACAGAAAATTCATATAACATACTACAAAATAGAATTTAACATGCGTGTTCACACACACACCTGGAAAAAAAAACATAACAATTAATTTCAAGTGATTAGGTAAGGTAACCCCACAGTCGCCCTCCCCTCAACCTGTAAGGAAGAAAGGTAAGTAATACAACAACATGTGAAGGAGGATCTCTAACACCAGATCCGTCTTTCTCCTAATCAACCTGATATCGTGTAAACACACCCTAACTCCTACTGTCCGTCTGTCTGCAGACGTGGTTCTACACAAATGACGTGCCTACACCGCTGCTCCACTATAGGCTAAATATTCTCTGACTCTCACAAAGTCCACGACCAGAACCCTTCTATCACCTCCGACACAACTTACAGATGACTTGCTGAGTTCTAATGTTATGTTCAGTGTCTGTCTGACACTCCTAGTTCCTACAGAAAAACGACTCCTCCACTACTCTCCTTCTCTCTATCTATCTCGTGCAGTAAAGAGGGATGTTAACCCTTTCCCCTCTTCTCCGCCTGTTGTAGCTGCTGACTTGCTTGGTAAATTAAACTCGGGACGTGGTCTATTGCTGCTTCCAAATAGACGAATTATTACTTTGCAGTACCGCTGAAGGACTAACAATAGCATCCACAAATCTCCTAGCTGCCACGCCTGGAAAATATCTGCAGCACGAATTTCTCTCGAAAGAGGCAGCAGACTGCTCAGTATAAAAAATCAGACAGTTCTTTTTCCAAGCCGCGTAAAAGTTCAAAAAAAACTCTCCGCCTGTTTGTCCAGGGAAACCCCGCTTTTTATTACCCCCCAGAACCACACCTACCGCGTCGAGTCCATAGTCATAGCTAGGCGTTGTTCTTACGCGGGTCGATCTATGAACCAACCAACGTGCCAGGAATCGCCCACGGTCATTTCTAAATTTAGAACTTACGGTCAAGCGGAAAATTTCCGTTGCTGACCTGTTTCCACGCGCTTAAAACTCCCCCTCTACCCCCATCTGATTTCACCCTTACTAAAAATTATAGCGCGCTCACTGAGAAGAACCGAAAATGCTCTGCCATTATGTTACACTGGAAAATCTTCCATGAACGAATTATCTCAATGAAACAGCGCGCTGGTGCCAGTCTAAAAGTTAAAACTACCATCTTTGCTAGAAACCGTAATTCTTAATCTACACAGAAAGTCCAAACTCTATTATTATACAAAGAGAAATAAAAAAAACGAATAAGATAAAAAATCCCACCGTAATCTTCCTTAAAAACGTAAAAAAAATGCTAGGAACCGAAACTTGGGGCCTGTTGTAAATTCAATCACATTAACTTCTCACAACGCAATTGAAACCAGTCTCACGGCCACCTGCCGTTAATAATAATAATAATAAATTCTTTAAGCGCCAAACACGGCGCATAAGGCAGAAACCAGTGCTCTCCAGGTTGTTCGTTGTGACGCCACTCCTCTTAGCTCTTGCACATTATTTAGGCCCAACGTTCTTCCTGCCGTTCTGCCGTTGCTAGAGACTATAATAGCGATGCTCTCGGCTGTATGATAAATAAACCCTGTTCCAGCTGAAGCATAGGGACTTCACTGCCAGAGACCATAGGGTATTTTCTTTTGCTCCTGACGATAACTCGAGTACTCTGACCCTGAGATATGTCTTTTGCCGTGGATAATTTTATTTGACAAAATTATGCTCCCCACTGTTTCGCCGTGACTCGCTGAAATAAAAAGGAAATGCGTCTATTGAATACAACTCCAACATAACGCATCTCTAACCCATTAATCTTTATAACTCCCTTACTCAGTCCTTCACTCGTCATGTACAACAATACAAAAAATTTAATATTACCCACGTGGCACTTAAATCTCTCTCCTCCCTCTCCCCTTCTCTCGTTCTGGAAAAAACGATACATAAAATATTTCTACCCACGTGGCACTTAAATCTCCCTCCTCCTCTCTCTCTCTCAACTAAAATCCGCCAGCCAAATAAACAAAACCTGTCTGACGGGCCACTTGGCAGTCACACATGGCTACCCACGTGTCAACATTTTCAACTTGGGAACTTCTTTTGTCCGAAATTCCGGGGTCTCCTTTTTTTAACATTACTCATTGAGGTTTCCCGGCTTGCTCCAAAATTAAATTAAATCTCGCTATAGGAATAGTTTCCTCCCCTAAGCAGTATAATTCACTTACAACGTAAATCTGAACCCTCCGACAATATTTCTCACATGTTAAAAGGCTCAGTAAAATTAACGAACACGCCAGGGATTTTCCCCATAAAATTACATTAGTAAAGATACACAAAATAAATGGTGGTTTTACATAACATTCTACAAATATGGGCACACTGTTTTCTCACAACTTCACATACACACAAATCCTATCAACTGCCAAAATCATAGAAAGAATAAGCACACTGGTCTTCTTCAAAAATGATAATGGATGGCACTATCGTTTAGAACTAAAAAGTTAATGGATGGCACTATCGTTTAAAACTTAAAGTTTTAATGTCCCCGAATGAAATTAACTACGGGCGAAATTCTAAAAGACCCACTAATAAGTAAAACGATTAATAAAATTCTACATACCAATTCATCGCTGTTTTTCCCCCAGTGGAGACGATAAATTACGTAGTCTGACGGCAGGCAATATTTCTTCAAGAGATTTGCCTACAGTTCTAACTGGCTATTTATACGCCCAGGGAACCACTCCTACGCATCATCGCGAAACCCGCGTGTCACGTTACCTGACGGCCGCGTGCTTCCGGACTCGTCATACCGCGTGCCGGAAATGGCGATTATTTCGTAAACAACGAAATCTCCGTGATCGTGAAAAAAATCTATAAGAGAAAAAAACTGGCCGAGTGAAAAATAAACCTACTATCGTAAAACGATCCCCTTTAATTTACCTCCTCAAAAATACCAAACACGATATATATTCAAATGAGAAGAAATAAAATGGTGAAAATTCAAAATAAAAGAACAGGATCGGCCCGGAAATACAAAATAGACGACAGAATCGGGCCGGTTGAAAGATAGAATTACAGTGCAGCATCACACTGTCCTGTGCCATCCGCTCAAGTTCTTTCCATGTTTTCCTCATCATTTTCACCTCTGTTTCCAGTTCTCTTCTCCAAGTGTTTTTTGGTCTACCTCTGCCTCTCTTTCCCTGTGGATTCCAGAACAAGGACTGCCTTGTAATGCTATCAACAGGTTTCCTCAATGTGTGTCCTATCCATCGCCAGAGTCTTTTTCTCAACTCTTGTTCCACTGGCACTTGTCTGGTTCTTGTCATCAATTCCACATTTGTGACTTTGTCATACCATTTCAGTCCTTCTATTCTAGGCAAGCACCCGTTTATAAAAGTCTGCAGCTTTTTGGTTGTTGTTTTTGTTGTTCTCCATGTCTCAGAGCCATACAATAGGACTGACTTCACATTTGAGTTGAAGATTCTTATTTTCGTGTTGGACTTGATTTCTCTTGTTCTCCATATGTTTCCCAATGCAATGAAAGCTCCTCTTGCTTTTTGTATTCTTATTTTGATATCACTGTCTGTCCCTCCAACTTTGTCTATATTACTTCCAAGATATGTGTAAGATTCTACATCTTTTGGTGGTGTTTATTCAAGTTCAACCTTGTTATCATTTCTTGCATTTATTCTCATAATCTTTGTCTTTTCCCTGTGTATTTTCAGGCCCACTTGTTGTGACCTCTCATCGAGAATTTTCATTTTCTCTTGTATCTGATTATGGTTATGGGACAGAAGAGCCAAGTCATCTGCAAAATCCAGATCATCAAGCTGTTTAGTCAGATTCCACTGGATTCCATTTCTGTTGTGTGATGTCGATGTTTTCATAACCCAATCTATTGCTAGTAAGAACAGAAATGGAGACAAGAGGCATCCCTGTCTCACTCCCGTTCTAATCCTAAACGTTTCTGTACACACACATACATATCAGAATCTTTATTCTGTATGTATGTATACATACATACATACATACATACATACATACATATATATATATATATATATATATATATATATATATATATATATATATATATATATATATATATATATATATATATATATATATATATATATAATAATTTAATAATAATAGCCCCTTCAGTCATAACTGACGATGTGAATGCGCCGCTGAAGTGACAGCCCTCAGCTGCTTATTTTCCTGGTGCTCCTTTCAACATTTTCTCCTCTCTACTGCTTGTTGTGTGCGTTTCTTTTCGCTCAATCTGAGGTGGCGCCGTAGACAGCATCGCCACTTGATGCGATCGGCAGCTTCATCCTTCCACGTTGCTGGATTTATGTCCAGTGTCCTCATGTCTCTCTTGCACACATCTTTGAACCTCAGCTGTGGTCGCGCAATGTGATTACAGTTACTGTGATTTTATTTTCAACAGGTCCCATTTCTGCTTCTCTCTGTAACTACATGAGTTTGCCCCATTCTTCTTCTCTTTGTAACTAGTCAAGTTAAGTCTTTTTCTGTAGGTAATTTATTGCGTTTTTTGTAGAGGGATTACGGTAGGTTTATTTTATTCTCGCACCAGTTTTCTTTTCTTTAACTCTTTAAGTCCCAATCGACTTTATAAAGTCTCAGGGGTTAGACGCGCTTGGCCCAATCGACTTTAAAAAGCCTTTAGTATATGTGCCTCTGTTTGAGACTGTTTCTAATTATAACTATCCACAAACCACCCAAAACGTCATTTCCGACTGCAAGTACATTCTTTTAAATACCGCACGTGTTTAAGAGTGAACATGTTTCTGTTTTGAGATATTTATTTTAAAAAGCACTGGGGTGGCCATTTTTGCTTGGGCCAAACCCACTTTTTGGCTTGGGACTGAAAGAGTTAAACTAAATGCATTCTCGTAGGCTTTTCTTTGTAATAGAATTGCGCGCATTTTATTTCATTAGCAGCGAGCGCGTCGTTATTATTTAGGCTGGGTACATTTTCGGACGCTAGTAACCTCCACCCGTTAAAACGAGGGATGGGGCTAAAAGCACGACCCAGGTTTCAGCTCGGTAGTAATGGAATTACCCTGGTAGGCTAATTGGAGCGAGCGGGTTACTCGTACATTCTAATTATAGAGCAAGAGCGCAGTCTAATTTTAGATTTTTTGGCCAGATGATTGGTTCAGAAGAGGCCCCTAAAATAAAGCCAAGCAGTGACTCACACATAATGTGGGCTCGCATCAGCTTTTTCTGTAATAAATATCCGCGACTAATAACGTAGAGGTCTCTCGACACTAATATAAAATCCTGAAAAAACCAAGCAAAAAATGACAGATAAAAGATGAACTAAAAATACCAATTAATAAAAAATTACTGAGGCTCAAGCTTGGAACTAGATATTTCATGATAGAGGAACCCATGTGCGAAGAGTGTCAAGAACCAAACACAATTAGACACTTTCTGGTGGACTGCAAAAAATATGACCAGCAGAGGCAAAACATTAAGACATACTGTAGTAACCACAAGGTAGAAATGAATGTAGAAAATCTCATAGGCACTAAGACCCCATCAGAAATACACAAGTTAATAAAACACTTTATTACAAAAACAAAAGCTAACATATAAAACATAAATAAACAAGGATGCAAGCCAGTAGTCTACATTGGTAAAAGACTCCCGCCAGATAAATACGGATTGACCAAAAACCCTCCAGTGAAACATAAAAACATATCAGTTTAGACAATATCATACTTGGGGTAATAAAACGACATTGAACTATTTCTACAAAATTTAAAAAAAACAACCCTACTAGAGATAATATAGTATAAATTAAATACCAACAAAAGCATATTACAATAAATGAAAGACGTCCTGATATAACCAACAACTCAATGTATATGGTAGGCGGTTGAAAGGGGCGTACTACTAAGAAAGGTAGCAAACACCTATTAAAAATAAAAAGTAGAGGTCTCTCTGATTTAAAAACTTCAGGCCGTGAAAGTCTACGCCAGTATTCTAAATACACAGTTCGTCTGCTCTACGGAGAAATTCGACTAGGGTAAGCCATAACTTATAGTTCGTTTTAAATAATTAATCTTAGCCCGATTAAGTAAAGTTTTCTTCAGGGGGGAGTTAATTTAATTTTTAAATAACGAAAGCGCCATCAATTACTATTGTCACAGCGTGGTGTTACTCTCTTGCTCTCGGTATTATTTCTCATGGTACTTCGCGTTAACTTTAGTAGGCCGTTGTGTTATTTTGGGATCGTATAGTGGTGAGCAATACGCTGGACAGGGGGGTGGGGGGGGGGAGGAGGGGGAAGGGGGGGGGGGGGGGGGGGGGGGGGGGGGGGGGGGGGGTGGGGGGGGGGGGGGGGGGGGGGGGGGGTGTGGGGGGGGGGGGGGGGGGGGTGTGGAGTCATATTGTTTATGGACGAGATACTTCGTCAATGTTTAGGCTTCACCACTGATTTGTTATTTTCCTAAGTTTTTTTTCTTATACCCGTATGCGTAATTTTATCACTTTGTCCACTGAATCATTTTCCCTTAATAGTCCCTTGTTTTGGAAAGATTCACCTGTTCCGACGATCCTTCTTCGGGTAACTAATTTAACCAACTTAACACTGTAGCTCAACAAATGTCACTGGAACTCAAGGGCTCTTTCAACGAGTACAAACGCAAGTCTTACTCCGATCAACTCTATAATAATTTAATGGACTTCTTAATACCTTAGACACATCACTTATTGTCATCTCAATTCGATTTCTTTATAGGTTACTATCTTCCTACCTTATCTTTACACTAGGAAAGTCAACTTAAAATATGACCGCTCGACCTTAACCTTCAGCTCAACCATTTTACAAATCTCCTACCTCACTTTGTCCTTATTCTCATGACCACTTTTCTCCACAGCATCCTTAACCGCGTCCTTTCTTCCCACAAGGAATGAATGTTAAGGGTCCACTAAGTCAACTCTTCATGAAGATTCACACGTTATTCTCTGAACTATTCTTCCTAATTTGAACGTGAACCGGTGGTTCCATCTTGACGACTCCCATCAATTCGATGTCATTCATTTCAAGTTTGTGTAGACTTGCTGTATGGATTAAAACTCTGGGGTACTCACTTCTTTTACAAAAACCTTCTTCTTATTGGAAGCTACCATCTTCCTATCGAATGGTTGTCATTCTCTGAATCAGATGGTTCAGATTCAGACCGTAGCAGAGTTCTTCTTTTCTTTTTCGTGCATCTTGATGGAATTTCACTTGATAATCTTTTTTTTTTTGTGTCGCGTCATCGTTGTTCCCTATGACGTGGGGGTCTCGAATTTCGTTCTTTTCTCGCAACTCGCCTCGAGAGTACTCCTTTCCTTACACAGTCGGTCCAGTATTCTTCAATTTACGTCATTTTGACCCTTATGTCACTGCTCCTGTGACACTATCTTAGAGATAACGTAAGTGTAAGTGTGCATATAGGGTTTTTTTTCCTTCTTTTCTATGATAAGCTAAGTTCGATCTTTGGTTGTTGGAGTAGCTTTGTGATAGTACCTGTGTGAGTATAGCATTTAGATACACGGGTGTAATTTTATTTAATTGGGTTATTACTTTGTTATATAGTCAGAAGACCGGGGTGTACTTAATATTTCCTTATCTTTTGATCTAGAATAATTGTCGCGTAATACGCTTGCGAAATAAATTGTACAAGGTTAAGTCAGTATGCTATAGCCTACTGTAATCGCGAGATACGACATATGTCACTTCCATGTGATTTGTGAGGATTGAGAGTAGGTGTAAGCTGTGTAATTTTGCTAGCGGGCTAATTTGATAATGTAGTGGGATGAACAGGGGAGTGAGGGGCGTATTTTATTTCCTTAGACGGGAGTTCATTTCCCTATAGATATATATATATATAATTAACTCTATATGAAGAGTGGTGTTATTAATTTTACCGAGTTGGTGTAGCAGAGGGGGCTATATATATAGATAACCTTGCTTTGATTATAATATTTACAGTGTAAACTACGATAGCGTATTGTGTGTACGACTTTTTTTGGGGCATTTATTTATGGGTATGTTATTGTATTTGTGCCTTAAAGTGTTGTGTAATCAGGAGGGGTGTAATTAATTTTACGGATGAGATTTAAATTATTCCTAGAGAGGTCTATTGTGGGTTTTTTCTTTCTTTTAAATCATAGACTCACCAAGGCCAGCCTGTAAAAATAATAAAGTAGACCAAGGAATTCAGTACATTAGTTCTCCGTGCATGAATGTTTTGACGCTGAGACGGGCGTAACAAAAGATTTAGGTCAGTTGTGTCTGGGAATTTATTACTAGACCGATGTTTACTTCGAACCGAGATAGAGAGATCAGAGAGGGGATTGCATGGGAGGCTGACATTTTTGGGGTATAAAAATTTAATTATCGCTGTGCATAGCTGAGTAGGGGATAGAGTGGAGCGGGCTTTAATTAGGTGGTTATAGGTGTTAGAGATGAGTATATTTTGACGTGTAGTATAGCTGTTGTTGTTATTTGTTCCTCAGCAATTTTTTCATGGCACAGAGGGGGATGCAAAATTTCCTCACCAGCTTGCCAAGATAGTCGGCCATTCTCAGTGATAGAAAGGGTCAAGGTATCGCCAGAGGTGAAAGGAAAGTGGTGACGTGGTGGGTTACCGGCGCCAAGTACGGTTGCATCTAAGAGCGAGATTGCAGGGAAGCAGTCTTCAGCTGGAACAGATTTCTTAACGATCCGGAGCTCTAAGCTCATAGTCACACACCAAAACAAAGGCATGTGGCCTGGTGTGGTCGTTTAAAGTCAGTCATAATAAAACCGACGGCCCTAAACCCAATGAGGGTAACCGGGCAGGTGAAATCAGTTTCGGCAGCAGTGAAGCCTCTACATAGTAAGTCAAGTACCTAGTCATTTTTGTCAGAAGTCATCAGCAGCAGTGGTCCGGGCAGGAGAGAGGATCAAAATTCCTTTCCCGACCATAAATGACAATAGTGGCTTAACAGAGATGCCACATCAGCAGAAGACGGCAGTGTCAGAGCAGACACTGAACAGAAACAGATAGGAGAGCAAGGTTACAGAGGCAGTTAGAAAGTGTGTTAGGACGGCCTCTGAGTTTGCACTGAAGGAGTCCATTAGCGGACCAGTGTGGGCGATTTGTGGTGTAGGACAGTAGATAAGTGTATTCAGATAGTGGAGCCAGCGAGTTACGTTGGCAGCCAGACAGTAGTGTTAGAGTGCATAATATCTATTACGTCAGCTAGGAGTGGTGGATCTGATGTTAGAGACCCCACCCAGCAGGTTGTTGTAATCCATGATTTTCATCCATACAGGGGTTATATCATAATATCAGTCCTTTTTATCTTTGATTCTTTTCAGGTGTGTGACCACGCACGTTATTTATTTTGATATGTACTTTATTTTATGGTGTAAATAAAATATATATATATAATATATAATATAATATAATATATAATAGCCCCTTCAGTCATAACTGACTATGGGAATGCGCCCCTGAGGTGACAGCCCTCAACTGCTTAAAATATATATATATATATATATATATATATATATATATATATATATATATATATATATATATATATATATATATATATATATATATATATATATATATATAAACTGTATACTGGATCAGCTTCTCTACTATACTGTACCTATATGTTGTCTGTATAGTGGTGTCTGTGATCCTTTTTTAAACCTTATCTCCTTTAAGGGTGTCAGAGGTGGTGAGTCTATAGCTATCAATACATCAAAAGTGGCGAGGGAGAGTCAATCTCGGTTCTCACCCCTCGAAGTCAATAGTCTCATCTGTCCACATTCACTATCTTTTCTCATCTAAATCTATCTTCTCAGTCTTTCTCATACTAGGGTCTTGTCTATACACTCAGACACACTCTAAACTTAAATCCACTTCGTGACACCCAACTGTTCTTCTGCCATCCGCTAGTTGGCCATAGAAGACATCTTGTGGGATGCGACCATCTTCCATGCGGCGGACATGGCCAAGCCAGCGTAGTCTTCGCTGTCTAAGCAGTGTATACATGCTTTGAAGGCCAGCACGTGACAACACCTCGACATTTGTCACTTTTTCTTTCCACGAAATGCCGAGGATGTGGCGTAGACACTGTAGATGGAAGGTATTGAGCCTTCGTTTTTGCTTAGCATAGGTTGTCCACATCTCGCTGCCACACAGAAGTGTGCTGGTGACACAGGCGTTATATACCGCAACTTTGGTCTTTATTGTGAGTTGGAGTTTCCCCAAACACGCTATGTGAGGCGGGCAAAGGTAGCTGCAGCTTTCCCTATGCGGCTGTCAATGTGCCATAGGCACCATAGATGGAAGGTGTTGAGCCTTCTTTCTTGCTTAGCATCGGTTGTCCAGGTCTCGCTGCCATATAGGATATATATACTATCACCGTCGTCGTCATTTTCCTTTGTACTCCTTATAGAGCGCAGTAACACCACTGTAGCTGGTCCTCTTGCAGGAAGCCTACACACCAAACACTTACATGCTCTTGCAGCAATGGTTTCTGTGGCAATTTATTTACGTGATGATGGTTGCCAGCCCTATCCATGACCTCATAATAGTTGCCTTGTACAACACGCCTGAGGGCTCTTCAGTCCTACTCTTTCTTTGTCTCATGAAAAAGCAAGCAATTTTTTTACCGCAAAACCTACTGTGTTCTCTAGTTTTATTAAGGTCTTTCCCTTGCCAATACAATGTGTTGTCCTTCTCGTTCACCATTCCAGAGCCTCTTCCTGATGTGCGTTATAAACTTCCACTGCACATAGGCTTTGTTCAAGGCATCCTTATTAGGTTGTTTGGCTGTCCATGGGATTCCTTAAATATCCATTATTTCCTGCTAAATGATAAGATCAAGTTTATGTAATACTAAAGAACTCTTACTTCCCGCTTGTCACTGACAAGTTTTATTGCATTCGACGCTCTTAATTTTCTGGAATGCTTTTCTTTTCTTTTTTTAATTGACTTATTATTAGTCTGCCCTGGTATAAATTTATAGGCTTGTTTCTGGATTTTCTCACTAATTTTGATGATGCACTCTGAAGATGATCGTCACTGCCTAATACTGTTTAGAGTAGGATCTTTTTCATTGTCTGTCAATACTAAAAGCTGGAGTAAATGTTCAAAAAGTTTCAGTGTGTCAGTAAAAAGTGAAATCAACAGAGGGAGGAACAAATTTAACAAATATACATCTTGATTTCTATTCATATTGACAGGAGGATATAGCAGTGTAACATGGGCTCGATTCCCAGTTGAGGGAATATTATTTATGGAAATTTTTTTTTTTCAGAACCAGTGGTCCTAATGATGTCATACTCCCCCATGGTCTCCTGGGTAGTGAGATCGGACGTCTAGCCTTCTCGGATAAGGGCGAAAAGATAGGAGGTCCTGTGTGCAAGTTGCTCACGTTAAAAATCCCATGGCAGTTGGAAATCGTAAAGAGTAGGCTGCAAGGCCGCTGCCCTGACAAAATTTAAAACATAGGAAACCTACCCACTACAAAAATATTTATAGAAAGTGAGATTCCTATGTACACACATTGGGATTCTTGCCGGTGCTACAGAGTTCGTGCACTGTGCTGAGATCCTCCTTGTGTGATCTAAGGGAGGAGATCAGAGCACTGATGGATTAGTCCGTGTGCAATGAAGATAGTCCTTAAAACCAAACCAAATCAAACATGGTGTGGCGTAGCGTAGGAAGGATAAGAAACTTACAGTAGTAGAAATAATAGATATAAATTAAGTGAAGTTTTGCCTGGATCACCCAGGGGAATATTTGGCTCAAGAAATCCTGTTGGGTTTCTCCACCGGCTGAAGGGAGACAAAGAGTGTAAATTCTCCTAACTAGACAAGGTCTGGAAAAGTTTGTAAGGATATTTGGTCTCTCACTACCATAGTCTCCTTCTCAGTTATCTATTATTATCCTTAATTATTACTGGGATTACATGTTATATTTTACGAGGCCCCTCCCCCTGCCCCCCCCCGCCCCCCCCCACCCCCCCCCCCCCCACCCTTATAAAGGAAGATAAACATCAGACAATATGTAACATCTAATAGAATGAACAAGACATGGGGTACATTATATACACCCAATTGGTTTATTAAAATTAAAATGAATGGATGGTGAATGATGGTATTGTCGATGGAAATTGTGTGTATGCTGTATGTGATATACGTCTCACAATTCAAGTATTTTCCTCATCTACTGGCTCGTGCTAAGACATTGATATGATGAGTTCCCTTTGAAACAGGAAACTTAACTTTTCAGCCCCTGGCTGATAGTGAAGTGTGGTTGGTTGTCCTGTCTCCTTATGACGTTGCATCGGGTAGGTCTCAAATGGTTTGGATCTGCCTTCACTGTGCTTGACTCCGTATTCTTCTCCGAGATTGGACTGTCGTGCAAGGCTCCCCCATAGACTACTCAGAGATTGGACTCTAATCAGCAATTTAGACATGTGGCTTCACAGTGCTTTAACGCATGAATTAGCAGCGGTCTTAGATTAGGTCTGGCCCCATCGCCTGCCTGGATGCAAGTAAAAGTTGCCTCGTTGGGCGCCAACTTTTAGCGTGTTATTTCCGCTTGGGCACATGACATGAAGCATGCCTCATGTGACTTTGGCATCCGATAGACGTTCCAATCAATAACATTAAAAGTCACATGAGGGGTTCCCTAGAGTGGGTTTAACTGGTTCTATCTAAGTCTAAACAGTCTGCCCTAATTCATAACCGGTTTCAGACCATTGAGGTTAGGTTTAGAACGACATCGTTAATCTAAAAATAGTTCTAGATGCTAGGAGAATATTTACCAACAAGCAAAATTTGCCGCGTATTTTTACCGGCTTCTGATCATGCATTGAAGATGAAAAAAAAAAATGGTCACGAAAATTAAATGAAGAGAAGATTGGGCCAGTCGTCACACATGGGCTCACAGAGAATCAATGGGAATCTGGTCACCATCATATCATAAAAGTTTAATTTTATGTCCTGTGTTGTTTATATGTGACAGTCAACAATAAACTGAGAAATGCTTTATCCGAGACAAAAAATAAATGAATAAACAAACTACTATAAATAACAGAATGATACAGAAGGTTTGCACAAGCAAAGTTATATCAGAAATAAGAGAGGCAAGAGAGATTATATCAGAATGAGAACTGCCAGAAATAATTAATACAAAGCTGCTAATAGCTTGCTCCAGTGAGGGAATACAAGGCATTATGAAAGTCAAAAACAATGAACAGTAAATTGCAGATGTTAGATTTACTTACGTGAATGGAGTGAGCGGCTTCAAGAATGTTAGGGGCTGCAATTCTTTTTCCTGATGCTCAAGAATCAGCTGGCGCCTCTTTGCTCTAATCTTCAATGCTTCATTGATGTACTAAAGAAAAATACAAAATTACAGAATTTTTTTAATGGATATTCAAATGCACCACCAAATAAGTAATATTTAGTATAGCAAATGCGGGATGGACAATCGGAGTCTGTGGCTCGTATGGAACCAGAGTTGGGGCACTGTACGAAGGATGGCCACCGACCGAGCAAAGTGGAATCAATTTGTTGTTGCCCTACAAGACGCCACTAGGCGTGATGGCCACTGACTGCTTTGACGGTCGGCGGCTAAGGATCAAAGAAGAAGAAAGAAGTATAGCAAAGCAATTTAACAGTCATAATGAATGGTGAACACTTCTGAAGATTCAGGTCTTATGGGAGTTGGGGAGTAATAGAAGGTTTATTTTGTAATTTTGTTGTGGATGTGGTTGTTTTTCTTTTTTTTTTTTTTTTTTATGTACCAAGGCAAGATTTTTAAAAGTACATTTACAAAAAAATGTTGTCATAAATGATTTATTAATTAATTAGCCAAATTTTATTTTATTGGTTTTCTTTCACTTCTCCCCGTGTCATTTTTGATGGGCTGCTCCATGGCTGTAGCAAGAGGAAAGATATAATGATGGTGATATTTTCCTGGACAAATAGATGTATCAGATGATACCAGGATAGTGCCAGATAAGAGACTGTTCTTACAAGAAATACCGCATTCTCTGAAAAGAGTAATGGTGTATCGACATCAAAGGTATAGTCAAGCTGTATAGGTTCCTAGATGAGATGGTAATGTACTATCTAGATTCCTATGGGCTCCTCTCCAGATTAACCTTAGACAATGACTCTGCTAGGGGTAATTAACTACACAACAAGAATTTTAAACCAAATTTAAATAATTCACTGAAGACTTTGGATACAATTTATAATTTATTTATATACAAGATCTTTTCTTCTTTGTTCTTTGTTAATTTTCAAATAAAATTCAATTGATTGCAAAATAAATTATGGGTCACTTTCATATATATATATATATATATATATATAATAATAATAATAATAAATTCTTTAAGCGCCAAACACGGCGCATAAGGCAGAAACCAGTGCTCTCCAGGTTGTTCGTTGTGACGCCACTCCTCTTAGCTCTTGCACATTATTTAGGCCCAACGTTCTTCCTTCTCTTATTATTGTTCTTCTGAGTGTTTCTTTTGGTATTCCTTTTTTCCGCTTACCCTCAGGAACCCAAGTGAGCGCCTGTAGTGGTATTCTGTTGTTTTGCATTCGTAGGACATGACCGATATATGACCATCGTCTTTTCCTTATATAGTCGGAGACATATTTCTGCCTAAAGTCTTCTCTTATTTGTCGATTAGTCTTGAATTCTTTCCAACTGATGTTCATGAGTTTTCTAAGACATTTGTTCTCGAATGTATTCAGCTTGTTCTCCAATGATTTTGTTATTTTCCAACTCTCACAGCCGTATGTTAACACTGAGATAACATTTGAATTAAACAGACGAAGCTTGGTATGTATATTCAATGATCGTAATTTCCAAATGTTAGATAATCTATTGAAGGCGCTAGCTGCCAAAGCAATTCTAGTATGGATTTCTCTTGTTGTGTCACCATCCTGAGTCATTTTTACTGCCTAAATAATTGAAACTTTCAACTTTCTGTAGTTTTTCCCCGTTCAAGATGATATCAAAGGTCTCGTTAGAAAAGTTCATAGCTTTAGTTTTAGAGGCATTTATTTGGAGACCAATTTTAACCGAGAGATGAAACAAATTATTTATTGCTTCTTGGGATTGTCTTGGTGTTGAACTTAAGAATGCTACATCATCTGCGAAATCCAGGTCCCCCAGGAATTTTCCATTTGTCCATTTTATACCCAATTATATATATATATATATATATATATATATATATATATATATATATATATATATATATATATATATAAAACACATTTACAGTTAATGTCTTAAACTAATATAGTTCCTATTCACTGTTTTCTTGCTTCCTGATGGAATCTGTCTCTATTTTTGTGCTTTCTTGTATAGATGAATATAAATGTTACTTTATGACTCATATGCCTGTCAAATGTCTTCTATATACACCACAGTGTTTTCATCATCACATAGTTTATTCGTAGGTGGGTTTATGGTATTTGAAAGTTGAAGTAGCCCAACACTGAGCTACTTATCTGAAACAAATTCCTTCCTAGGCCTCGTACAGCAGTATCATTGGAAAGAACCCCACCACTGCGGGTCCTCCACTCGTCAAGATGACACAGTTAATACTGGCAAAAGCTCTGACAAACTTGAACATCTATTTTCTGACTTGGTCACTATAGGTTTTGTATGACACTCAATGCAGGATATAACCTGAAACAATATATACAACCTACGTAGAATCGCTCATTGTCTCCTTAGCCAGTCAGGAGGTATAATGAGACAGTTCAGACAAGCTGTGGTTAATCACAAGAAACATAGTAAGTCATGAATAACACAATTCGTTCCAGTTCTAGCACAATAGTTCAGTAATTCACTTGTTAGTTTTGTCCATGATTTGTTTCTATAAAATCATATAGGCCTTATGGTAATCATTGTGTCATATATCAAATAATACAGAAAATCAATCTGTTATAGTCATTCCTTCCTCCAGTTTGGATAGTCCTTTCCAGCAAGCATATCTTTATAATGCTTTCCACAAACAACTAGCTCAATCCATTTGTTCTACTGATTTAATACAATTAAACTAAACCAACACACTTCGGGTTTTCCTCCAGAAATAACACAATGATTCTACACATACCAATATTACCTTAAACCCACACTGATAATATATTTACATATATATATATATATATATATATATATATATATATATATACATATATATATATATATATATATATATATATATATATATATATATATATATATATATATATACTGCTCAAATAAAAGTTAAAGGCCACTTTCAATGTTCAGGTCATTTCAACTAAGCTGTTTTTTTTTAAACCTGAACACTCAGTCAAAAACGTTTTGCCGCATTTTGTTGCATGCGTAAACAATGTTTGTTAATCTGACAATAAATCAAATCTGTGTTACGTGTGTGTACCTCCAAGGTCAATCAAATGCACGTGGTGGAAAGGGAAATAATGCATGTTTGTAATGCATGTTTGAAAATGCTTCCTATGGCAAAGCCTGTTGATAACATTGCTGAAATTTGCTTTTCACGTGCAAGTCGTGACTATGGTGAACACATTTCACCCACTTTTCGGAAGGAACGGGCAATGGGTATGTTTGTAACATTTACCATTTTAGCCATGGGTCAGCGTGTCTTGCCGTCTTGTGGTAGACCTTGGACGTCCTGACCTGCGTTGTTCTGCGACACTGCCGGTTACATTATAACGATCACGCAGAGTTTGTATGACAGAGTGGGCAACTCCTAATCTCCTAGCAACTTCTCGCAGCCCTACATCATCCTGCAGCCATGCCATCGCTCTCCATCTGTCAACATTGGTCAAGCGTCTTCGCTGTGCCATGGCTAAAATGGTAAATGTTACAAACATACCCATTGCCCGTTCCTTCCGAAAAGTGAGTGAAATGTGTTCACCATAGTCACGACTTGCACATGAAAAGCAAATTTCAGCAATGTTATCAACAGGCTTTGCCATAGGAAGCATTTTCAAACATGCATTATTTCCCTTTCCACCACGTACATTTAATTGACCTTGAAGGTACACACACGTAACACAGATTTGATTTATTGTCAGATTAACAAACATTGTTTAAGCATGCAACAAAATGCAGCAAAACTTTTTTGACTGAGTGTTCAGGTTTTAAAAAAAAACAGCATAATTGAAATGACCTAAAAATTGAAAGTGGCCTTTAACTTTTTTTGAGCAGTATATATATATATACAGTACTTTGCAAAAAAAATGGCAGTCATATTGCTCAGCTAAATATGCTGAAATCTAATTAAATATGCATGTTCTGCCCCAAATTTGCACTCCACTTAAGTGAGCAAACACTACCAAAAGTATAAAAAAATTAGTGGAGAGTAAAGTCAACTGATAATAGAGCAGACGACAATTTCTAATACTAGTGGCAGAAAATGGATACAAAGTCAAAGTGTATGTCAATTTCACAGCTTTGAAATGAAGGAAATCAAACATGTTCCAACATTTCTAAAACCTTGAACATTCCTGAGCGGACTGACTACAAAGTTGTGAGTAAATTAAAAGCAGGTAATGGAATCGAGCGAAAAGAAGGTAGTGGGGGTCCAAGAATTTTGCACACAAAGGACCATCGGCGTTTCGCCCAAATCGTTCGGGCTGGGCCAATGAAGAGTGTAGAAAACATACGGCATCACATGATCGAGTTGGGAAGCCCAGAGGTATCTAATGCTACTGTCAACAGGGAGCTACACAGGATGAATTACACAAAAAAGCTGGTAATTTCGTCACCATTGCTCACAGAGACTCACAAACAGATGCGATTGAACTTGTGCCACGAAAACAAAAATGTGTCATGGGACAATGCGATTTTTTCAGATGAATGTTCTGTTTGGTCTTATCCTGCTCAAATAAATATTTGGACGAAAGACTCTGTAACGCCTGTGTACCAGCGACCGAAACATACCCAGAAATTCCATCTTTTGGGAGGGGTGTCAGCAATAGGTGCCACCCCACTGTGTGTTTTCACAGGAATTCTCACGAAAGAAAGGCACATCGACATACTAGAGGGACACCTTCTGCCATTTATGCAGGTCATGTACCCCGATGGGCGCACATTTCAACATGACAATGACCCAAAGCATACAGCTCATACCACCAAAGCATGGCTGCAAGAGAAGAATGTGATAGTGCTGAAGTGGCCCAGCAACAGTCCCGACCTAAACCCAATTGAAAACGTTTGGGCACTACTCAAGAATCATTTAAAAAAGAGTGGACTCAGAGACGTTGAACAATTGAAGAAGGTAGCTGAAAAATACTGGGAAAGTCTGACTCACAATTACCTACAAACATTTGTGGGAAGTATGCCTCGCCGCATCCAGGCTTGCCTTGCTGGAGAAGGCAACATTATATTGTACTGAAACCACTGTTAATAGATAGGGGAGATAACAATCTTCCTCTGGACATACAGTTTTTATTATTATTTGCTTCTATGAGTGTGCTGCGTTGCGAAAATATGACTGCCATTTTTTTTGCAAAGTACTGTATATATATATATATATATATATATATATATATATATATATATATATATATATATATATATATATATATATATATATATATATATATATATATATTTAATTAACATCTCGCTTACCCTCAATCACAGACAGGCTTTCAATGGTTACACAGTCTGCTCACACTTTTGCAGATGGCAACAGAGGTGATATAAATGCTGTGCTCTGTGTATTAGTTTGAATTAGGCGGCAAGTGTGTCTGAGTCATTTGTTCTCTCCCCTTGCGGATGTACGAGATGACAACTAGCCCAAAGTATGTTTGCATGCATCCAAAATCGTGTAGGAAAGGCAAGGTGTGCTTAGATAGTAAATCTAAAATAGTTCTGGAATCCTTATTTCTGCCCCGATTTCCTCCATCTTAGGCTTATTTTACTCATATGAATGAGCTCTATCGCTATGCCTATACACTTTATCCTAGTTTATCCGACTATTCACTGGAGCAGCCGAAACAGGGAAAAACGCAACATGGTTCATGCTCCACTGTCTTCTATTCATAATAACTTCGGCTCTACAACACATCGAATGAATCTATTGCTATCTGCCTAAAGCTAACGATACCTATTATCGAAATGTTCCTTCTTTATCCAGGTACTCCATGATTATTTGCACACTGCCTTCCGAAATATCATCAACATCTACCTTTTGTTGTCTCGAATAGCCTAGCATATCTTCTGACACTACTTGTACCAAGCTGGCGTTTCATTGGTCAGTCATATCCACGGGGTTTGTGCGGTGATAATTTTTGAATGATGCCGAGATATGATTCAGACTTCATTACAGTGGCTTCAAAGACAATGCATCCAGTTAAATGTGACTACAAAGATCCAGTACAAGTAGAATGGAATGTAAAGATCATAGGAGAAATAGTGAAATCATCAAGACAAGCAGCTGTAAATCAAGAAAAAGTTTTTATCGCATCTAAATATGATAGATAGGTCAATTAATAACAATTTGATGTATAGCAACTCTAGTGTAGACTTTAAATTAAAATGTAATAAGGCACATTAAAAGTCACATATAAGAAAATAGTACAGAATATCACGTCTGAAAGGAGTCAAAATACATGAATAAATACAAAGAATGGATGAAATGATGAACAAACACAAATGAGGATTATTGATTTAAGCTTCATTTATAGTAAACCAACCTCTTTGGTCTCATCTTGGTCCACAGTTATCATATGCATTCTGGGATCGCTGCAAAATCAACCATAACATCAAGCAAAAACCATCATTTTTTTGTTACAATCAATACATTTTTATTATTTTAAATTTAAACCTATGCACTAACTGAAACAGACTTTATTATTTTTAAGAACTGCATTATTATGAATTCTCTCAACTTATTCAACTAATCTGGAAGAAAAAAAACACTGAAAGAGGACAAAAATCATCAAAATGTAAGTTTTAACAAATAAATGTAATCTTTTTTTTAATTTTCAATATATAAATGTATGCATGCATAGTTTTTGTTTTTTTTCGTACGCCCGCTAATACTCCAGGCGAAATCTCAGGTTATTATTAATGTCTAACCTGACATTGATTTTTACGTGAGTATCCTATTTTCTTGTACAGAGACAAGTGTCACTCGCCATTCAGGCAGATACTCGCCGTTTTTTCGGAGGTACCCATTAGAGCTGGGTCGGCTCAGGAGCCGCCAGTCCCTGGTCGACGACACTCCTTCAAATGTCGCATGCATAGTAATAAAATATGTTTTAAGAGTTTTAAAAAATGCACTACCTGAAAAGTGAGTTAAAAGATTGACAGACAGCCACAAAGAGAGTTCAAGCAGGAAGATGAAAACATTTGCGACCCACAAAGCTGGTTTTTTTTTTTAAAGAGAATTTTCAAACCTTACACCAGACTTAAACGCATATTGTGACACAAAATTTTCCTAACAGTGAAGACCTGAAATCAAAATTTGCAGTTATGTTGTATAATTAATAACAAGAATCCTGTCAAAGAATGACAGGAAAGATTTCTGTGTTATTTCCGCATCATGTCCTGAGGATGGCACCATTTCTCATGTGTACAGTTTCTTCTGTTCCACTTGCTTTCATCTGCAATGGATATTTGTCGTCAAACTTATCCGGATGCACTGGCTATAATCACAGTCCAGCCCATCAAAAAAGGCGGGAGGAGATGTGGACAAATAGGTAATTTACACTGTAATTTGACTAATTACTTAACAGCTCTTTTATTACATTATTTGTAAATGTATGGATGTCTTTAAAAATTTTGCCTTGGTAGCCTGTGTCCTGATTATATACTTTAAGACTGTCTGGGTTCCTTCTTCACGTCAGCACTAAAGTTGACCATCAGCAAAGACCGCTTCTGGTAGGTATACTCCTAGGTTGATCAAATGATTGCCTCTGTGCTTTGATGATTGTCATGGCAAAAGCTAAAATCACATTTAACTGATGTGCTGGTATCGCTTGGCTCTAAACTGGTGCATAGAATGAAAACTTGTCCACTTTAATTACTGCTTCTGATGATTTCGGCATCAATAAGCTTGTTTTGAAGGGCCTTTACAATTAATCATGAACCGTTCAAGAGACCTTTTTTGCATTCAGATATCTGAGCAGTAAAATAATAGCCCCCATCAAGGCCAGCTCCTTGACGTGGAGATGGGGCTCAAGTACAGCCATCAGCGGCTGAAAACCAAGACTGGCCAGGCCCTCCTAGACTCGAGCAAGACCACAGTCTGCCCTAGCAAGTCAAGGTGCTGAAGACGGAGGCAACCAGCCAAGAGGCGCACCACAGCAATCAGGATGCCACGCACATGCGCTATGGGAAGTATGCCTATATCTGCAAAACGTTATGGCACTCGCCCTGTGACGGACACCCAGGCAGGCGCAGTGCCGGGCCCTCTGCCTCGGAAGGGCCCAACCCCTACTACTGGGGGTCCTTCTCAATTGCCCCGTGGAGCCAGGAGGCATGAGAATAGAGCTACTGGCCAAGCAAAGAAAAGACCATTTAAAATAATGCACTGGAATGCTGAAGGCGTCAATAGTAAAAAAGACGGCTACAGCAAAAAAATTAGAGCTCGAAAATATCTTGAATGAAGAGCAAGTAAATGTATGTTGCTTGCAAGAAACCCACCTCAACAAAGACATAGCCTTCAAAATCAGAGGCTACCAGTGCTACCGATCTGACCGAATAGACAGGCGAAAAGGTGGAATACTGACACTCATGAGGAATAACATCAGTGCATGTCAGCTTGAAACATATATGGAGGGGGCGGAATACCAGATGCTTCATCTCAGGACAGAAAGTTCAGAATTCCACCTGCTCAACTACTACTGTCCGAGCGACCGCCCACTGACACTAGATACAATCCCAGCAAAAGAAAGACTGATTGTATGCGGAGACTTCAACAGCCACTCACAGAGCTGGGGCTATGATCACATGGACAGGAGAGGTGAGGAGCTTGAAAACTGGCAGGATGACAATGGGCTTATCCTGATTAACCAGCCAATCGACCCACCAACCTTCTACTCGAGATCATGGCACACCACCTCTACACCAGACCTGGCATTCCACTCACCCAGCTTGCAGTGGAACACCACATGCATTGTAGGGAAACAACTTGGAGGCAGCGACCACCGGCCAGTCTTCCTAATTGTGGAAAATGAACTTGTCAAGGAGAGCAGCACTCTCTCTAGGTGGAACTACAAGAAGGCAGACTGGACAATGTACCAGCACCGTACTAGTATACTGGCTAGAGATCTGACTGTAGACAAAGACATCAATAAGCTAGTCGATGAATTCAGCAGATGCATATTACAGGCTGCTCGTGAAACAATACCTAGAGGGGCTCGTAAGCACTACAAACCATATTGGAATAGTGAACTAGAGCAGCTGCACAACGACGTGGAAACATCTCGAAAGCAGGCAGAGACCAGTCCATGCCAAGAACACCACAATAACTACCAGCAAGCTAAGGCCAAATTTCAAAGGGCCAAGTTGCAGGCCAGGCGAAGAAGCTGGAAGGAGAAAACAGAGTCCTTGAACTTTGAAAGAGATACGAGGAAACTGTGGAAGCTGGTAAAGCAACTTAACGATGAAGGTACAGGGAGAAACTCAAGGATTGCTCTGTACAAAGATGGAAACATCCTCATGGGAAAACAGGCAGCTGATCACTTTGCAGACTCCTTTGCTAAAGACAACAACATCGAAGTTAGCCCAGAGAAGCAACAGGAGACTCGTGAGAAACAACACGCAGGACGAGATGGAACCATACCTGAAGTTATGGAGGCACCAATCACATTCAGAGAACTGGAGCTTGCAATATCCAAATTGAAAATGAGAAAGTCGCCAGGAGTTGATGGAGTGTCCAATGAAATGATTAAGAACTTGGGAACCGCAGCAAAAACAAAGCTGCTGCAGATCTTCAATATCTGTTGGAACTCAGGCAGAGTTCCACAGACCTGGAGAGAAGCAATCATGATACCACTCCTAAAACCAGGAAAAGACAGTTCCACTGCCTCCAGCTACAGACCAATCAGCCTTACAAGCTGCCTCTGCAAAACAATGGAACGTATCATCAACCTCAGGCTACAGTGGTACCTTGAAAGTGAAAACCTTCTTGTACCACAGCAGGCGGGCTTTAGGCAGTGTTATTCCACCGAAGATCAGGCAACTTACCTTTCCCAAGAGATTGAGGATGCGTTCCAAGATAAGAAACTGGTACTAGCAGCATGGATAGATCTAAGGAAAGCATTTCACAAGGTTTGGAAAGAAGGGCTTCTGAAGAAACTGAGAAATTGTAGAGTGAATGGTAAGATGTACAAATGGGTGAAAGCATACTTGCATAACAGAAGAGCCCGAGTACAACTAGATGGCCTCAAGAGTAAGAAAATTCTACTGTAAGTGGAACCACATGGGGAGCCAGCGGGAAAATACTTAGTAAAGTTTACCAGCAGGGCATACGACCACACCTGGAATATGGGTCAGCTGCGTGGTGTCCAGCATCAAACACCACATTACAAGAGCTAGATAAGGTGCAAAACCAGGCGCTTAGGGTCATCACGGGGGCAATGAAATCAACCCCTATAGTGGAGATGGAGAAAATGGGGAGGATACAAGCACTGAGAGAACGCAGAGACACGAAAGTGCTAACACAGGCAGAAAAGTTCCTCTGTATGCCGAGCCATCCAATGAAGGACAGATTCCAAAACCTAGCAATGGGGCGACTGAAAAGAAGCAGCTTTATCCACCAGGCCAAACGATTTCGTAGACAAACCTCAGACCTGCCTGAAGTTAATAGCCCCCTAAAGTCTGTGCCAGAACAAACCCCTTGGAGAGAGGAGCATGGACTACCAGTAGACATCCACACAAAAGTGAAAGGAATATTCGACAGGGATGAACAGAACAGCGTGCAACGTAGGACAGTCACTCTCAGTTTCCTGGATGATGAATACCCACAGGACCTCTGGGTCCGAGTATACACGGATGGGTCAGCACAGAATGCAGTAAAGAATGGAGGAGCAGGAGTGTACATAGAAACCCAAACAACACTAGGGATACGGTCAGAGTACCAACGGGGAAATTCTGTAACAACTATGATGCAGAAGTCCAGGCAATCAAGGTGGCAACTGAGAAACTACTGAACACCAATCTCGGTCCACAGCCTGTAGTATTCCTGACAGATGCAAGATCAGCACTCCAAGCACTTCAGTCCAGAAAATTGCCAGTTATACAGGCCCTACTTTCTGAACTGTGCAACCAGCGCAGGGTCGCCATGCAGTGGATACCGTCTCATTGTGGAATACCAGGAAACGAGAGAGCAGACGGACTGGCTAAAGAAGGTGCTGCAGACGAACAACCGGATGTACCAGTTACGTACCATCAGAAGAAAAAGATGATCAAATCTATCAGAAAGCCACCAACATCAACGCAGGATGACTACCAAGCTATGAACAGATCAGAACAAATAGTCATTCTGCGCCTCAGAACAGGACACAACCGCCTCCGCAGCCACATGTATACAAAATTCAAGATTGGCAATTCAGCCATGTGTACATGTGGACAGGCACCCCAGACAGCGAAGCACGTACTGCAAGATTGCCCCGAATATGATATATTGAGGCAAACCCACTGGCCCAGAGAAACAACACTGGAAGCAAAACTATATGGACCTCTGTATGAACTACAAAAGACAGTGAAGTTTATACAAGAAACAACATTGTAGATATAGACAATATAGTTCAAGCGAACGAAAGAAGAAGAAGAAGAAGAATAGCACGGATTTTGAGCGTCTATGTGGAGACATTATACATGGACACTGCTGATTCAGTGGTATCATGGGAGTCTTCAGTAACCGTTGAGTCAAGTATCAAAATACAAGAAGAATATGAACACCAGAGAAATGGGCATGTTGAAGAAATCGCACACTGTTGTGCTTTCCCATCACTTCTTACATCGACTGAGGCACATCATTTTTTTTCTTTTTAAAAAATTCAGTCCTGTCTTTAGTTTCAACAGTGTTAAATTTTATAAACAAAACATGAAAAGGTATTGGGTGGCTCTTATATTGTGAAACTTAATTATTAAACTTTCCCGCCTTTACTTGACAAATAACTTGCAAAGAGATCCATGAAACCGGAATGAAATAGACAACTGGCCTCTACTTGAAATGATTCTACTGTGTGTTCGAGAAACTTTCACTCATCGCAATGCACATCATTTCTGCATTTTCCCTAAAAAGTGGTGCAATTGTTTCTTCCCTTTCAGATGGTCATTTCACACCAAGCAAACAATTACTGTTAAGATCCAGTAAAAGTAAAAATGCTATGTATTCTACAGCGATTCACAAAACGTCATCGAAAAATAAATATGTCGCCTTAGTGAAAAGGTCTGACACCTCTCATTTAAACCAGTACAGATCACGTTTCTGAGAAAAAAAGCTCAAAATCTCATGCATAAAAATAAAATAAACCAGAACAAAAATCTTGACCAGTATTGTTTACTAGAAAAATTTAGAGGGAAAAAAAAAACCCACTGCATATAATCATCATTTATTCAGTGATGATAAATTCTAGCTAAGAGGAAAACTGGTGATGCAAGGTGTAGACAGAGACATCATTTTAGCCTCTACTCTCTAACACTAATAAATTTCTGTCTTAGTCCTGGTGACTCTTCCTCAACGAACGGCTACACAGCTTGTTTACTAGTTAGGCAATAGGCGCCCGATAAACTACACCACAAGAAATGCTACAATTAATAGACTTGGTTTTTCGAACGCAGACTCAGTGTCTATCCGTCCAATGGATACTGAACAGACCCTACTGGTCCTGTCTATTTTCTCCCTCCTTCTCTATCTTCCTCTCTTGATCTCAGTGTCTCTCTAACACTCAAGGGCTGATGATGCGGCGTCTCCGTTACGCTCTTCTCTTGATTTCTATCAGGACCTAGGTATGGTAACCCTGTCACCTGTTCCTGAGTTTGGTGATGACGATGTTCGGATATCAAGCATGAGGGACTTGATTAACTGTAGACAAAACTTCTCTGCTGCTGAATAGCTTCCCTCTTTTAACCCGCTCCGGAGTTAGAGGAAAAAAAAAAACACAGCCTGGATTTCAGGCTGTACAAAATGAAACTAGTCTCCCGGCCACCTGCCGTTGCTAGAGACTATAATAGCGATGCTCTCGGCTGTATGATAAATAAACCTCGGTCCAGCTGAAGCATAGGGACTTCACTGCCAGAGACCATAGGGTAATTTTCTTTTGCTCCTGACGATACTCGAGTACTCTGACCCTGAGATATGTCTTTTGCCGTGGATAATTTTATTTGACAAAATTATGCTCCCCACTGTTTCCGCCGTGACTCGCTGAAATTAAAAGAAACAGCGACTCATGTACACCCACTCTAAAATCGCTTATCTCTAACATATACGATACATAAAATAATTCTATACACGTGTCTCTTCATTCTCACTTCTTCTCCCCTTTCTCTCGTTCTTCACAACAATACATAATACTATTATCCCACGTGGCACTAAAATCACACTTATCCTCCCCTTCTCTCGTTCTAAAATCTGCCAGGTAAAACAAACAATAGCCCAGACCCGTCTGACATGTTACATGGCCGTTACGCATGGCCGATCACGTGTTCAAACTTGACAAAAATAGGGAAATCCTTTTACCCATTAACACAGGAGTTCCCCGGCTTACTCTTATTAAATTAAATCTCGCTATAGGAATAGTTTCCTCCCCTAAGCAGTATAATTCATTTACAACGTAAATCTGAACCCTCTGACAATATTTCTCACATTTTTAAGGCTCAGAAAAATTAACGAACACACCAGGGATTTCCCCATAAATTTACATTAGAAAATATACAGGAATAAATGGTGGTTTTACATAACATCCTACAAATATGGCACACGTGTTTCTCACAACTTCACACACTCCTATCTATTGCCAAAATCATAGAAAGAATAAGCACACTGTTGCATTACGTCGTTCTTCAAAAATAGTAATTAATGGCGCTATCGTTTATTTTAAAACTGAAAAGTTAATCTTTACCTAAGGGCGAATTTCTCAAAGAACCCTCTAATGAATAAAACGATAATACGATAAAATCTTACATACCAATTCATCGCTGGTTTTTCCCACAGTGGAGAACGATAAATTACGTAGTCTGACGGCTGGCACTTATTTTTCATAGAGACCGAATCCCCGTTTTCTGTCCCATATATACAAGAGCAACCGCCCACGCGGATTTCCCTTCCTACGCAAATCCCGGACCAATGGGAGCGCTAGAAAAATTAATACTATCCACCCACGCAAACCCCGCGTGCTTCCGGCCGCGTGCTTCCGGCCTCGTCATATCGCGTGCCGGAAATGGCGATTATTTCCGTAAACAACGAACTTTACGGGAATCGCGAAAAATATAGGAGAGGGTAAAACTGATGATAGAATAAAATAAACCTACCATCATAAAACGAACTCGTTTAATTTATCTACTCAAAAAAAATACCAACCACGATATATATTCAAATGAGAAGAAATAAAATGGTGGAAAAGCGGGCCCGAAAATAGCGATTTCCGTAAACAACGGAAAATCGCGTGATCAGAAGAAAATAAAACTGGTGAAAATTCAAAATAGAACCACAGAATCGGGCCTGTTAAAAGTCAGAATTACAGTGTAGCGTCACATAAGTCCCCCCTTTCAAGTACGGGAACCGTGCTAAATCACTGCAATCTCTGGGTTTCATCCTCTCCCGTATCTAGATCTACCTCTCGATCTAATCACTGTCATAATTAGCATTATCATACAGGCCCATCTCCATATCCTTGAAAATCTCTGCAAGCCCTGGATCGTGAGGGTCACGCCATGGGATTTCCTCCTGGCGACTGCAACATGACTGGTCGCCCTTCCTCCTCCCTCTCATGTGTTTCCTTCGCCCACGAATTTTCCTGGCGGCGCGTGGTAAATACTGATTACCAGATGGTGCGACCTCCCAGTGTTTTGAAACAGTCTGACTGGCTTGGCCAGACATCGCCGTAACAGGGCGTAACTGTTTGCGGTTGACTGAAGAACCGTGCACATGTTCCTTCTTGTCAGTATTTCCCTCCCTTGAGAGATGTAATACCATCGGGGGCCTAATTCCCGACGACAAAGAAGATACTTCCGAAGTAAGAGGCGTCACCACTGTTTGACCTTTAGGCTGAACAGGGCTGACAGGCGAATACGCCTCTGTAAATAACATTCCACTGTCTTTAGAGGCGTCTCTCCTCCTCATTCATCGCAAGACAAGGATGTTTGAGCTCCCGTGGGGCTCCGTGAATTTGGGGCTTTCCCCTTTCACTTCTCTGGCCTGCAGTAGGCCCCCTTGCATTAGCAAGGATCGGTGTGGTGGGGTTTCCCAAAACTAAGTATGGGCTTCCCAGGATGAAATCATGTGCTGGCTGTGCCATTACAGCTGCCTTGATGGTGCCAGACACAAACTTGCATTTCACCTCAATATTGGCTACGGGCAGACGCTGTGAGATACCTCTTCTCAAAACGCCACCAATCTCAACTATTTCTCCGGTCCACTGCCCTGGTTTCACCAAATGACGAGCGATGATACTGGGGTAAGTAAGCCCGCTGTCAAACAAACACGTAGTGGCTGTCCCATTCACTACGGCTGGTCCACTGTTAGAGAACAACTTCTCTGCCTGGACTGGTTCCCATTTATTCCCTTTAGTCCATCTCACCGGTCTTAAACAAGCTGCATGGTGAGCTGGGGGTTTGTTCATGCACCGGGATGTCCAGTGGGAAGTGGTTCTACAATTCTGACAATACCTCTCATTATCTCCTCTGTTCCTAGCGGGTTCCTGAGAGGTTGTTGTCGGTGCTCTGTTATGCTGCTGGGGGCGCAAGTTATAACCAGAATGAGGCTCCTTGCGAGCAGGCCTGGTTGCTGATGAAGCTGGTGAAGTAGCCGGCTGCGATGATGAAGCTCCTTTGTCTGGGGCTGGCAGGTCTGGGTTTTTCCGTTTCTGTCCCAGTACTTCGGCCTGTGCTGTCTGGTACCTTTCGGCGAACACGATAATCTGATCAAGTTGCTGGGCACCCTGCTCTGCCAGATACCGCCTCAAGTCGGGGGACATGTTTGCCTTTACTTGTTCACACAGAACTAACTCCTCCAACCCTTCAAAAGTTTTCGCCAGTCCTGACAGTTCCCTCCACCGGGTTAGGTAATTTCTCACCCGCTCTGCAAACTGTGCGAAACTCTCTCCCTTCTCCGGCCTGCTCTCCCTGAACATGGTTTGGCATTTACGGGGTGTCCACTGAAATCTTTGCAATAAAGCGTTTCGCAGTGCCTCAAAGTTGTTCTGGTCATCTAGGAGCATCTTGCTGTAGACTTCATACGCATGACCTTTGAGGTACTGTGATAATTTTAGACACCACAAACTCTCATCCAACCCGTATGCCTTTGCCATCCGTTGAAATTTCTCCAGGAACACGTCAATCTTTTCATTCCCATTAGGGAACGAGTCAAATGGGAAGCTCATGGCTGCCATCCGGGGTCCTCCGTTTCCTGAGGTGTCTGTCGCTCCTGCTCCGGGTGAATCTCCATTAGCCGAACTGCCTCCCGAAGCTCGGTACTGCAGTTCCAGAGAACGCAGGGCAAGTTCATGCTGTCTCTCCGCTGCCTTCTCTGCTGCTTGTCTCTCTGCTGCCTTCTCCTTCTCCTGGGCTTCCAATTTCCGAAGTTCCATCTCGGCCTGCCTCTCCGCTGCTTTTGCGGTGGCTATCCTTTCCTCTTTTGCTGCTTCTGCGGCGGCTATCCTTTCCTCTTTTGCTGCTTCTGCGGCGGCTATCCTTTCCTCTTTTGCTGCTTCTGCGGCGGCTGCCCTGTCCTCCTTCTCTTTCTCTCGCTGAATATGCCTATCAGTTTCCCTTATCAGGTAGGCCTTAGTCTCCTCCTTATCCATTCCCATATCCTGAGCAGATTCACGCCAGGCAGCTCGTAACTTGGCCATATCCGCCATCTTACCTGTAAACTGCTGTAAGTTCACAACTAACAGAAAATGACAGAAAGGAGAACAAAAGGAAGGAACTACCTGTTACGTAATATATAATACTCCCTCTTTAACCGCTGTTCCAAAACCCGAACTCAGACTAGCGTCAAGTCTGAACAATAACCTGAGAAAAAAATTTAGTTAAGAAGCTACCAAAAACTAAATTACCTTCCTGTTAAAGAAAAATATGTCGGTATGCCATCAATTACCTCTTAGTCATATAAATCAAAAATACCACAAAAATCTACTAGACTGCAACCTGTGGAAAAACTTATACTGGATCAGTTCTAGTAGCTCAAGTCTAGGGGATATTTAAAGAAATTCTATTCTCAGAAAACTTTCTAGAGACAATCTATGAATGTAGATCACAGAATTGATCTCAACAGAATGATCCACCGGACGATTGCCGCCCACTTGTCACGAAGTGGTTTTAAGTTTATAGAGTGTGCCTGAATGAAAGCAAGACCCTAGTATGAGAAAGTCTGAGAAGATAGAATTTAGATGGAAAATAACATGCCTGTGGACAGGTGAGACTATTGGCTCAAGAGATAGACCCAGGATTTGAATCTCCCCCTGCCGCTTCGTGACTAAAAAAAAAATGGCTATAGTCTCCCCACCTCTGACTGCCTTGAAACACAAGGAGATAAGGTGTATAATTACGACCACAAACACCACTATACAGACAACATAGAGTAAGTATAGTAAAGAATAGAAGCTGATCCAGTAAATAATATATGTATATATTTATTTACATACAAGAAAACATAAAATGGCATCATACGTCATCAAGTCAGTCAATAGCGTGCACTGTTGCACGGCCTGGAAAAAACCAAGGTAACAATTAAATTGAGAGACACTCAACCAAAAAAAAACCCCAAATCACATTCACTCTTCCTGTCACCCTGCTGAGGAACAATAAAAATGGTTAGTGATTTAAACCAAATCTACTTTGGTGGGGCTGTCAACTTTTAGCCTCCACTCTCTAACACTAATA
Organism: Oreohelix idahoensis; assembly: GCA_024509875.1. Taxonomy (NCBI): domain Eukaryota; kingdom Metazoa; phylum Mollusca; class Gastropoda; order Stylommatophora; family Oreohelicidae; genus Oreohelix; species Oreohelix idahoensis. The sequence continues at coordinate 52,145 of JAMPIV010007331.1, read as the reverse complement.
AATTTCTGTCTTAGTCCTGGTGACTCTTCCTCAACGAACGGCTACACAGCTTTTACTAGTCAGGCGATAGGCGCCGATAACTACACCACATGAAATGCTAAATATAATAGACTTGGTTTTTCGAACGCAGACTCAGTGTCTATCCGTCCAATGGATACTGAACAGACCCTACTGGTCCTGTCTATTTTCTCCCTCCTTCTCTATCTTCCTCTCTTGATCTCAGTGTCTCTCTAACACTCGAGGGCTGATGATGCGGCGTCTCCGTTACGCTCTTCTCTTGATTTCTATCAGGACCTAGGTATGGTAACCCTGTCACCTGTTCCTGATTTTGGTGATGACGATGTTCGGATATCAAGCATGAGGGACTTGATTAACTGTAGACAAAACTTCTCTGCTGCTGAATAGCTTCCCTCTTTTAACCCGCTCCGGAGTTAGAGGAAAAAAAAAAAAAAACACAGCCTTGATTTCAGGCTGTACAAAATGAAACTAGTCTCCCGGCCACCTGCCGTTGCTAGAGACTATAATAGCGATGCTCTCGGCTGTATGATAAATAAACCTCGGTCCAGCTGAAGCATAGGGACTTCACTGCCAGAGACCATAGGGTAATTTTCTTTTGCTCCTGACGATACTCGAGTACTCTGACCCTGAGATATGTCTTTTGCCGTGGATAATTTTATTTGACAAAATTATGCTCCCCACTGTTTCCGCCGTGACTCGCTGAAATTAAAAGAAACAGCGACTCATGTACACCCACTCTAAAATCGCTTATCTCTAACATATACGATACATAAAATAATTCTATACACGTGTCTCTTCATTCTCACTTCTTCTCCCCTTTCTCTCGTTCTTCACAACAATACATAAAATACTATATCCCACGTGGCACTAAAATCACACTCATCCCCCCTTCTTCTACTAAAATCTGCCAGGTAAAACAAACAATAGCCCAGACCCGTCTGACATGTTACATGGCCGTTACGCATGGCCGATCACGTGTTCAAACTTGACAAAAATAGGGAAATCCTTTTACCCATTAACACAGGAGTTTCCCCGGCTTACTCTTATTAAATTAAATCTCGCTATAGGAATAGTTTCCTCCCCTAAGCAGTATAATTCATTTACAACGTAAATCTGAACCCTCTGACAATATTTCTCACATTTTTAAGGCTCAGAAAAATTAACGAACACACCAGGGATTTCCCCATAAATTTACATTAGAAAATATACAGGAATAAATGGTGGTTTTACATAACATCCTACAAATATGGCACACGTGTTTCTCACAACTTCACACACTCCTATCTATTGCCAAAATCATAGAAAGAATAAGCACACTGTTGCATTACGTCGTTCTTCAAAATTAGTAATTAATGGCACTATCGTTTATTTCAAAACTGAAAAGTTAATCTTTACCTAAGGGCGAATTTCTGAAAAACCCACTAATGAATAAAAACCCACTAATAAGTAAAACGATGAATAAAATAGTTACATACCGATATCGTTTGTTTTTCCCACAGTGGAGAACGATAAATTACGTAGTCTGACGGCTGGCACTTATTTTTCACAGAGACCGAATCCCCGTTTTCGGTCTCAATATATACAAGAGCAACCGCCCACGCGGATTTCCCTTCCTACGCAAATCGCGGACCAATGGGAGCGCTAGAAAAATTAATACTATCACCCCACGCACTTCCGGCCGCGTGCTTCCGGCCTCGTCATATCGCGTGCCGGAAATGGCGATTATTTCCGTAAACAACGAACTTTACGGGAATCGCGAAAAATCAGAAGAAAGTAAAACTGATGCTAGAATAAAATAAACCTACCATCATAAACGAACCCATTTAATTTATCTTCCCAAAAGTACCGAACACGATATATTCACATGAGAAGAAATAAAATGGTGGAAAAGCGGGCCCGAAAATAGCGATTTCCGTAAACAACGGAAAATCGCGTGATCAGAAGAAAATAAAACTGGTGAAAATTCAAAATAGAACCACAGAATCGGGCCTGTTAAAAGTCAGAATTCCAGTGTAGCGTCACAAGGATGAATTAGAAACAACAAGTGATGGACTAAAACATACCAATACATAAAAAGTTCTTTGGTCACACTCTCCAGAGACGGCTGTTCAATTAGTATCTGCTTCCTCAAAGCAATGGCCTTTGGATACGTGTAATCTTTCTCAAGGGTTGTGCTAATATTCTCCAGACACACTGAAACACATTCATATATTTGAGCAAATTTTATTAGCAACTCTACTTGCATTTCACAGCATATATTCAATTATAGTTCCTCTTCTATCATTTCATTAACTGAAATAAGATAATCTGAACAAGTAAATGGGTGTCTGCAATATGTCTGTAAAATGGAAGTAAAAATGAAACATAAAGGAGCAACTACAAGAGCTACAAGAAAAAAAGATAACACGAAACAATTATTTTGACAAATATGTCTGTAACAAATAAAACCAAGAACTGAAAACTATGAAGTAAAGTAAAGCACTAGAACAGCTAAGAGTCACATCTTCATCATCAATTCCCTTTTCGCTCCTAATGGAACATGGAGCCACCAGTGTAGCTGGTCTCCTTGCAGAACTGCACCAAGAATTCCCAAGCGCTTTCACTGGTGGTTTCTGGAGCTATGTTTTTCAGTTTCAGAGGGTTTTAATAGTTGAACATAATTATACTGTACTAGCAATAACCCGTCAAAATTGACAGGTTTTTAATTATAGTGTGTTGTTTCTGTTACATGTATTACAGACGGTACTATCACTACTGTGGTCATTTCATTGCAGGCGACCGTCATTAGATATTTGTAGTGAAAATTATATGGATGTTTTAAATATGAAGACATGGAGTAACCTTCCTAAATGACATGTGGAGCAGTGATAATGATCTAATGGACCGTAAATTGACTAAATAACTAACAATTCTTTCATGACAACATGTCTCGTAATTTTTTTTTTTCCAGAAAGTTTTTAGTAGACAATTTTAAATGGTCTCACTGTTAGTGATTCTTTCATTACTCATTAACTCCCTAAGAAACAATCCTTCAACAAATTCATGTCAAGTCTTCCAGTCTTGTTCCGTCCACTCAAGGTCTTTACGTGACATCTGTCTTTCATGTCTGTCTCCAGCTTATTTCTTCATGTGTTTTTTGGTATTCACCTACTTTTTACCCTGAAAATTCCCGCTCAAAGACTGCCTTGTAATCCTATCAAAAGGTTTCTTCAATATGTGTCATATCCAACATCTTCTTCTCACCTCTTGTTCTACAAGCGCTGGCAGTGATACTCACAGTAATTTGACGAGTTATGTTTAGTATATACATTACGGTCAGTTGCTACTTTGAAGATGTGTCAATTTCATGTGTTTCTGTAATTAGCGCTTTTACCAAATCAGTGTTTTTTTAATACCCGTCTAAAATGATAGCCATGTAACAGTACTGACAGAGGGAGGGGGGGGGGGGGAAGAGAAGGGGGGGGGGGGGTCATCCCTGGATTATGAATGAAAACGTATGTTATGGATTCTGCCATAGTAAAACGTTTGAGAAACAATACTTTTTATAGTTTTATAGTTCAATCAATCCATACCCTTTAGCTCCCCGAGGAGCATAGGCCTTCAACAAACACATGCCAAGTCTTCCTGCCCATGCCATCCGCCCAAGTTCTTTCCATGTTTTCCTCATCATTTTCACCTCTGTATCCAGCTCTCTTCTCCATGTATTTTTTGGTCTACCTCTGCCTCTCTTTGCCTGTGGATTCCAGAACAAGGACTGCCTTGTAATGCTATCAACAGGTTTCCTCAATGTGTGTCCTATCCATCGCCAGCGTCTTCTTCTCAGCTCTTGTTCCACTGGCACTTGTCTGGTTCTTGTCATCAATTCCACATTTGTGACTTTGTCATACCATTTCAGTCCTTCTATTCTACACAAGCACCCGTTTATAAAAGTCTGTAGCTTCAACAAACACGGACAAGTCAAATACAGAATATAAATCAACGCAGCCGCCCAAGACTGAAGAAGGTCCTCTGGAAAGGAGGCGCATGAAGCAACCCAGAGAAAGCGGAAAGGAGTCTGGGTTGCCGACTAACCTTTTTTCGTCTAGGAAAATCTCCAGGATTGGCACCTGGAATGTTTGCACTCTATGTGAACAAGGGAAAACTGCACAGGTAGCAGCAGAAATTACAAATTACAGGATTGATATCCTGGGTCTCTGTGAGACACCGTGGAAGGGCATAGAGAGGAGATTGATCACAGGAGAAATGGTGTTGTCCTCAAGACATAGGAGGAAAGAGCCCATCACAGTGAAGCGGTGGCTCAAATGCTGTCTAGGGAAGCACAGAAGGCACTTATAGAATGGGAAGCAATGGGACCCCAAATTATAACAGCAAGGTTTAAATCAGCCAAAAGAAAGTAAATATAAACATCATCCAATGTTATGCACCAACAAATGATAAAGAAGAATCTGAGAAAGAAGACTTTTACACCAGATTACAAAATGTCTTGGACAAAAAGAAAAGAAAGGACATCACAATTTTGATGGGGGACCTAAATGTAAAAATAGGTATAGACAACACCGGCTTTGAAAAAATCATGGGAAAGCATGGATTAGGTATGATGAACGAGAATGGGGAACTATTAGCAAACTTCTGTGCTTCAAATCAACTAGCTATAGGAGGAAGCATATTTCCACAAAAAAGAATACATAAAGCAACATAGATATCACCAGACCACAGAACTGAGAATCAGATTGATCACATATGCATAAGTAAGCAGTTTAGGTCATCACTGCATGATGTTAAAGTATGTAGAGGAGCAGATGTTGGTATCAGACCACCATCTTCTGTTGGCTAAAACAAAATTAAAAATCAAGAAATTTACAACAGTATATAGCTATAGACAACAGTACAATGTGGGATATCTAAGAAATCAGAGAAAAGTTTGCTATCACAGTATCCAACAAATACCAAGTACTCCAACAGCTGGAAGATGAAGCAGAAACGAAAGACCACTGGCAACAAGTAAAAAATTATTGGAACGAGACGTGAAGAAGTACTGAGAAAAAGAGAACATCGGCACAAAGCATCGATAACAACAGAAACCATTAGCAAGATAGAAGACAGGAAAAACAAGAAAGCAGAATTTATAGAAGCAAAACCAGAAGCTCCAAAGCCAAGGCTCATGAAGTGTACATAGAAGCAAACAAAGAAGTATGTTTTATAGTTCATCCTGCAAATATTTCTGATAACTTTTAAATGTAGATAAAGACTGATCTATTCAGAAACAAATTTGCTTCTAAGACAAAAACTATTTCTATTACGACATTAATTAATACGGAAAGCTTGGGTGAATACATATCCTGTCATACTTAAGTAATCTCCCAAGGCATAAGTAACAGTAATAGCATTATCCAAGCTTGGCCAATGATTGGGGTTGCACTGTAAAGCCTGTGAGAAATGTCATGAAAAAAAAAAGTTTATTAGAATTTTAAGTTAATTAGAACAGAAAGTGGAAAAAAAAAGAATATAAACATTCAGATACTTGTTTTACAGAAGTAAGCTCAAAATATGGAAGAGGAAATCATGAACAAAAGCACTCATGACATAATAAAACTTGAAATAGATCAGGTAACAGGAACTATGACTGGGATAATATCAGTATTATCTGACATGTTATCCGATAATCTTACTACAAAGAAACATATTTAATAACAAGAATAGGAATGTAAAATAACACGTATTATCATCAATACTGTTCATTCCTTGTGGAAAATAGCACTGTTACCAATTTTGAGTTTAGGCAATCTACTTCAAGCTCTGCCCAGGATATCTTGGTGGTTGCTGTGGTTTCCTCTTCTGTGATTCTTCTCCAGGTTTTTTCTAGTATCTCAGTCCTTCTCTTTCCCCCGTGGGTCCCAGTACAGGACATGTCTGGTATACTGGTTGGTTGTTGCTCTTGAGGATATGTCCTATCTATCTCCACTTTCTCAATTTAATTTCTAGCTGTGTTGGTTGATACCTGTTTCTCTTTCATAGGTCTGTTACCATCTACTACTGACCATCTGACACAGAGGATGCAATGGCAGCATCTGCTGCTGCACTTCTGCGATTTGGATGTGATGTTTTTGGTGACATGCACTATGCCAGATTTTATAAGTCTGCTGAAAAAATATTATGTTATTTTCCTTGAAAAAAAGCTGTACAGTCCTAAATTGATCAGACAGAGTTGAAAGCAAACTTCCTTGGATTCCATATCCTCCTAACACATTCGACTGTATGTTTCACACAATCATTGCTGGAAATGTGATCATTTTACTTCAGAATCTAAATACTCACTTGTTGGAAACAAATTTTGGCAAGAGGATAGTTATGCAGCTCCTTGGCCACTTGCCCCATTTTGAACCAAACAGTAACTTCAGAGGAATCAATCTTCACAGCCTAAATTGACAAAACAGAAAAATCTCTTCAACCAGGTGGCTCCATAAGTTAAAGAAAAACAAATTATAAAACTCGTGAAAAAAACTTTTTTCTTTATCCATTCAAAGAACAGAATGATTGATGTATATGCAATTAGATGGATCAGCAACAAATGCAACAGAAAATGGAGGTGGAGGTGTCTTTCTGAGTTTTAGCACTGGTGATTAAAAAAAACTGTCAGTAGCAACCGGACAATTTTCAAGTAACTTCAGAGCAAAGGCAGAGACCTTGAAAACTGCAGCAGAGGTTATAATGACAGAGGAAAGCACAGAGAGACAAGTTGCTTTCTTCGCTGATGCACTATCAGTAACTGCAACATTGAAAAGCCAAAATAATGCAGACTTGGATGACCTAAGAGTAGTGCTCCACACATTATGTCAACGATTTAAAAGAGTTGTGATCCAATGGATCCCATCTCACTGTAACTAACATCCCCGGCAGTGAAGAGGCAGACAGATTGGTAAAAGAAGGTGGAAAGCTACCTCAGCCTATAACTTTTAAAGAGGCAAAGAGTTTTATCAGATACAGAAACAAATGGGATGCAGAGCATCCAGGTCACATACAAAATGATGTATACTACCAGCTCAACAGAATAGAGCAAGTGGTAATCTTCAGACTCTTCATGGGCCACAACCGACTGGGATACTATCTATTCAACAAGCTAAAGATAGGTACTACCGATGAGTGTAACTATGGCACTGATAAAATGACTGCTGAACATCTGCTTCAAAGATGTCCAACATTTGTGGAACAGAAAAAGTACATGTGGCCATCACCAGTACCATTCCTGGAGAAGCTCTATGGAGATAGAAACAGCCTCAAGCTGACCACTGCTTTCTTTGAACACATTCAAGATGACATCTGGGAGTGTACGAAGAAGAAGAAATGACTGCTGAACATCTGCTTCAAAGATGCCAAACATATGTGGAACAGAGAAAGACCATATGACCGTCACCAGCACCATTCATGGAAAAGCTCAACGGAGATGCAAATAGCTTCAAGCTGGCTACTGCTTTCTTTGAAAACATTCAAGTAGACGCCTGAGAGTGTACGAAGAAGAAGATATGCAATTCCTTTCATGATTACAGCAATCGCATGCTGCTGTAATGACATGCAAAGATGAAGAGGCCTGACACACCAAGTGGACACCCTTACTGTATACTACTGTAAAATAGCAAACGGTATTATTTTCTTCTTCTTCAAGTACCGTGCACAGTGGCGTAGGAGATCATGTCTCTCCACAACTTCATATCTCCAGTACAATTTATCAATTCTGCTGTTGACTTCTTTCCATGCCTCGATGTTAAACTGTCCAGTATTTGCTCTCTTTGTCTTCCCCTATCTCTTTTTCCTTCAATCTTACCTGTTATTACGATATATTCTAGCTTTCCTCTTCTCATAACATGCACACAAAAAAAGTGGATTGCTTCTTTCTAACTTGTGAAATACGTTTCCTTTGCACATTGGCTGTTTCAGGACATCCTCATTACTCTTTTTGGCTGTCCATGGTATTTTTAACATTCTTCTGTAAAACCCCATCTCTGTGGCCTCTAGTGCCTTTCTTACTTGTTTAATAATTATCCATGGCTCACTCCCATGTCAAGATTGGTTCTATACAACACTGGAGAACTCTCTTTCATACTTACATTGACAAAAAATTGTTGCATAAAATACTCTTCATTTTATAGAATGCAAACAGTATTAAACTCACATTAAATATCAAAATGTGTTTATAGGGAGGCCATGCATAAGCAATACAGAGGATTTTATCTATTAAATCCCTAACTCTTAGTATACGAGCGGCCTTCTAGAGAGGCCGATGATCGATCCCCGTCAATAGCGAAAATTTATAGCTGAATGCATGTTTAAAACCACTGAACAATTTAGTTACGTGCATGATGTAGGGGTTTCATTTCTTCACATTTTGATATATAACACTTATGTTATCTTTATAAATAAATTATTTATTGCAAAATCTGTAATGGTAGTCATGAAAGGCCGCTCGTATACTAAGAGCTAATCCACTACATTGAGACCCAATAAATCAAAGGGCTGATTGTATGACGAATCTGTCATTGCATCATCACAACTTCTGTAGATATGAGCAGTCACACTGTTTAAGGAAGGTGAGGGAAATTCAAGAATATGGCTAAAAATGTCATTGACAGCATGCTATTTAGTGATCAGTTAAACAGAGCTTTAAATTGTATACCTCAATATATGCAGCCATAGCTTCTTGAAGCTGACCCCTCTGCAACAATATGGACGCAAGGTTCTTCTGGATTGAGTACAACAACTGAAGACCAGAATGGTTCAGAGTTTGTGTTTGATTCTCATTATCCACCAGACTGGACGCCTAAATGGAATATAAAATATAATGTTTAAAGGGAGCCGCGCTAGCGTAGTGGTTACAACACCGCTCTGGCGACCGGGTGATACAGGATCAAACCCGGGCGACGGCATTTGAGGATTTTTCGTCGACCCCAACAGACCGCGATTTGGACTGATTTAACCAAAAAACAAATAAAAAAAAAAAAAAAAAAAAAAAAAAACTAGAGCCTGCCCAAAACATTTGAAAAAGTGTCAAGGCGACCCCCCTCCCGCCCTACTCCCCCCCCCCCCCCCGCACTGGCCCCTCGCCCCCCCCCCATGAGCCGACCCAGCACTGCAACCCTGGGATAACTTTTCCGAAATCGGAGCAGTACTCCCTCTGACTTTGCTACTGAAGGGCGAGGTGGTACACACCGCAATCTGGCGAGTCTTTGGCTGTACAAGACCCCTGAAATAAAAGAAATCAATACTCACGTAAAATCAATCCGTCAGGTTAGACATATAAATGGGGTTAACCTGAGATTTCGCCTCGATGTCATTAGCGGGCGAACGAAAAAAAAAAAAAAAAAAAAAAAAAAAAAAAAAAAAAAAAATAATGTTTAAAAACTAAAAACACATCAAGATATTTCATTAGTGAAAACAGCCCATTTCAATGGTTCAGTTGTAAGAGCAATGTATCTTTCAGTTCCATTGTGAAACAACATAAATATGCTCTCTACACTTCCATGTAGAAAATAATGATGTGCCATTTCTCTTGGCACCTAAGTTTTTTATACTTGTTACTAGCTGTTGTTTTCAGATCTATTTTCGTTGTCAAATTCTCTCTCTCTCAAGAGTCTTCCTGAATCTCACATTATTTTTTTTGGTTGGTATAATTAATTTCACTCTTTGTAGTAATTCACACATTCTAGTTATCTCAGACAATCATGATACTTCTGATTACCCATCCTATAGTGATTCACACATTTTCGCTATCCCAGTCAGTTAAGATGCTTTGCATGTTCATCACATGGTAATAAGCAAGTTCTTTGCAATTTCTTATTTACCAGAAGTGGATGATATTTTAAAGATCAAACTAGCCAAGCCACACACAAACATGTGCTGAAACCTAATATAAACCATTTTTTTTAAAATATCACAAGCATACTTATATAATGCAGGAATAATATAAACAAACACATACATGAAAACAAAATACAACCAACAAAACACTGAAATAAAATTTAAAATATTTTAAAATCCTTGCTGCCAATAGCGCTGGGATGACATGTGGGTAAGAATGCCACTTTTGGAGTGAATCGCCCATTTCACACGCTCTGCTATTTCAGCTTAGTTTCCATCTATTATCACGATCATTGTCCTGTGCGCTGCTTATATAACATGGAGCCATCACCGTAGCTGGTCCCTCTGCTGGAAGTCTGCACCAAGCATTCACAATTTTTGGCAGTGGCAGGTTTCTGTAGCAATGTATTTTCCATGATGAGGTTGCCAGCCTCATATTAGTTGTCTTGTTCGGCATGATGTGCCTGAGGGTGCAGTAGTCCTTTTCTTTCTTTGGTCTCTTCAGAGACCCCCAGAAACTACACGGGGCTTTCCATGTATACCACTGTGTATTTATTTCAGGTAATACTGCCAGATAATATTTATCCGATCTGATCAACAGCCATCTGCGTATCGAAGGTCAGCTGTAATGGATCTCCAATGTCTTCTGTCTCTTGTCTTGATGGTACACTCTGACACATTCTTTCCTGTCCATTTCCTGATAATATCTTCCAACATATAGCACTGTCTTCCTCTTGCACGTTTGCTTAAACTTTTCCTTCTTTTATGGTTTTCAACAGTGTTATGTCTTTTTATATAACCAAAATATTTTATGTCTAACTTTGATCTCATTCCTTATTTCTCTTTTTTATTCCAAGCTTTTCAAGGATTTCTTTATTTGTTTACTTTTCTTTCAATGAGATGCAACCCATTCTACTATATATTCATATTTCAAGGGCCTCAGTTCTTTTTTTTTTTTTATAAATGCGTGTTCATTGTCCATGTTTCTACACCATACAGTAACAAGGAGTATATATGACTCATTTCTTTGTTTTTTTAGTTATTTGTTTGGTTAGTGTTGTTAAATGTAGCTTTAGCCAATCCGACTCTCTTCTTGATTTCTGTTTCACATCTGAAATCTGCTATTATGTTTCCAAGGCATGAGAAACTCCTTGACATGTTCTCATATCGTTTCAATTATTCTAATTTGTAAAGCTGGCTTATCATTTGTGCTGCTTATAATTTATGCTAGTGCCTAATTCAGCCAGGCAAAGTGTTTGTAGGTAAGAACTCAGGCAGCTTGAAGAAATCTACAGGGCAATGGGCAAATGGTGTCTTAAATATACTGGTATACACAACAGATATCTACATTTTTTGCCCAGAAGAATTCAAATTATGTTTGCAGTCACAATCACACACACAAATACAAAAGCAGAGGCAATTACAGAACATAAAATATACATTCAGTGTAACAAATTATACACTGTCACACTTTATTTGTGCTTCAAGTCAATTAACTGTCAAATATAACAAAGAGTGCATCTAGATTTTCAACAGTGGTTATTTTCAACTGGAAATTACGTGAACCGAACCCAGTGTACTTCATGTTCAACTTCAAAACGCTTTTACTGTATTTACAACAGAAAACTGATAATTTTTTGAACTGCTAAAAATCATAACCTCTTTCAGAAGTGGGTGGTCAAAGAGGTTTCTTAACAACTTCTCTGCATGAAGTGTGTTCCCCTTTTGCTGATGAGACAATGCCTTGTTATATGCAGCAAATGCTTCAGCCTCCTTAAAATAAGAAGAAAACAACAATATAGCATTAGAGTTGTAACAATAAAACATGAGAAATAATTGGTGTGATGGGATTTGTTTGTTTTTTAAGTGTGTGTGGTGTGTGTGTGTGTGTGTGTGTGTGTGGGGGGGGGGGGGGGGGTAGGGAGGGGGGGTTGAGAGAATGGAAGACAGAGGAAGCCGCCAATACATTTTGAAAGATTAATCAAAATTAGTCTGTCTCTGAGAATGTGTTAGCAAAATTGAAATTAATAATCATGTCCAGCAGAGTCCTGTCTCTCAAGAATGGCATACAACAGGATGAAGTACAATCAACAACAATAAAAAATGTGAAGTAAGGACACTAGGCAGAATAATCATGCCTGACAAAGAAGATAAAACAAGAAGCAAAATATGAGGGAGAACAACAGAAAGATCAGTACAAATTACATAAGCTTCCTCTATTACCTAACAAGCTAGAAGTAAAAAGTAAGCTTCCTCTATTACCTACCAAGCTAGAAGTAAAAAGAATATGATAGTAAGACAATGCAACGAAAAACAGATTTTTTTAAAACTATATTCAAAACAAAATGAAGATGAAATGATTCTATAAAAGTGACACACAAGGACATACAAGAACGATTTTTCTAACATACAATTGAAGAGATGCAAATAAAAACATACATGATGGATAATTAAACCCAAGAGAGAGAGAGAGATGAACAGCTTTAACCAAGAGGGATGGAAAGTCAAAATCAAAAGAATGAGAATGAAAAGCAAGAAGGATGAAGAATGAAATCCAAAACAGACCAGGAGCGAAAGTCAAGAATAACAGAATCAAAACTGAGAGGGACAGAGAATCAAAAGCTATGGTGGAATGAAGAATGATTTTGCTTGAATGCTTTAGTTGAAGAAAACATCAAATGTAGCTGTGGTGAAGACATCAGAAACAGTAAGTGATTTATGTAGAACCTTGACCAGTGTAGTCAACAGTACCCAAACAGAGGAAATACAGTAAATGAGATAAATCAAAAACAGTAAGTTATTTTTAAATGTTTGTCACTGAACTATCAATTTAACGTAAAACAATAGACTGTGTTTACTTTTCGTTTCAACATGAAAATACTAAATGGAGTAAATCTTCATTTAAATGAAAATCCGAACTACCTAGGCATCATTTTTGATCGCCGTCTGACTTGGAAAAAACAGGTTGACAGAAATCGAATGAGAGCAAGACAAAGAATGGCAATTATGAAAAAACTTGCTGGAACAACTTGGGGTGCAGATGAGAAAGTGCTTAAGACATTGTACACAGGGCGAGTGAGGCCAGTTCTTGAATATGGCATGGCAGCATGGGCAACAGCAGCTAAGACAAACTTCGATAAAATTAGCAGACTCCAAAATCAAGCAATGAGAATTATGACGGGAGGCATGAAGTCAACACCTATAAAAGAACTCGAAAAGATTACATGCCTCCAGCCAATGACAGATAGAAGAGACTGCAGGGCTCAACAACAGGCCGAAAAATTCAAAAGACTAACAGACCACCCAATGTGCCATAGAATAAATGCTCTTAGAAAGCAAAGACTCAAACGAAGTAATTTTGCAGAATCAACCAAACCACAAATGAGAGCAGTATCCATAGATGAAATATCCACTGTTAAACCCATCTACACTGCACACAAGCTTCCAGTTTGGAAACAAAATCGTTTCCCTAAAATGATAGAAAACATTCCTGGAATTGAAAGTAAAAAGAGCCAAACTGCAACAGATAGAAAATCCATAGCGACAAAATACACAGAGAAACATTATCCACGCAACACCTGGACCCATGCATACACAGATGGATCAGCAACAAATGCAACAGAAAATGGAGGTGGGGGTGTCTTTCTGACCTTTAAGCACTGGTGCAGAAAAAAGGCTGTCAGTGGCGACAGGGCGATTCTCCAGCAACTTCAGAGCAGAGACAGAGGCCTTGAAAACTGCAGCAGAGGTTATATTGACAGAAGAAACGGCAGAGAGACAAGTTGCTTTCTTTACTGATGCACATTCAGTAATTGCAACTTTGAAAAGACAAAATAATACAGACCTGGATGATCTCAGAGTAGTGCTCCACAAACTTTGTCAACGATTCCAAAGTGTTGTGATCCAGTGGATCCCATCTCATTGTAACATCGCCAGCAATGAAGAGGCTGACAGAATGGCAAAAGAAGGTTCACATCTACCTCAGCCTGATGCAAGCATAACTTTTGAGGAGGCAAAGAGTTTTATCAGAATCAGTTACAGAAACAAATGGAATGTAGAACATCCAGGGCACACACAGAATGATGCTTACTACCAGCTCCACCAAAGAGAACAAGTGGTAATCTTCAGACTCCGCACTGGCCACAACAGATTGAGATACCATCTATTCAACAAGCTAAAGATAGGAACTACCGATCAGTGTAACTGTGGCACTGATAAAATGACTGCTGAACATCTGCTTCAAAGTTGCCCCTTATATGTGGTACAGAGAAAGTGCATATGGCCGACGCCAGCTCCTTTCGTGGAAAAGCTTTACGGGGATTCAAATAGCCTCAAACTGACTACTGCTTTCTTTGAGAACATTCAAGTGGACGTCTGAGAGTGTACGAAGAAGAAGAAGAAGAACATGAAACAACTTCTAATTCAACAAAGGTTGGGGTGTGACTCATCTGAATGAGAAGCAAGTGATGCAGCAATGAACTGTTCCTGAAGAAGGTGTCCAGAGTTGAGTTTGGGACTTTCTCTGCTCACGGAGGATTTCTTGGTAGGCAACTGCGCATTCCAATATTATCCTCCTGACCATAAAGCTCCTGTCCATGATAGGATCATCTTCAAAGATCACGAGGCAGGATTCAAGATGTTGGAAGGCCTTTAACCGTTTCACATTAAGTTGGCAGCCTGGTGATTGTTGCTGGCTGGTTCAAGTTGCTACATCTTCTTCTACTTCCGTGGTGATCTTCTCCAGCGCCAACAACTCTTCATTGCTCAGTTCTATCTTCTGAGATTCAAGCAAATTTACAATTTCATTTTCGTGAACTCCATCTTGCAGTCAACTCCATACAGCTCTTGGGGTTGTTCTGACACCATCCTTAATAGCTGTGATACTACTGTCATCAACCCTAAAGCCTTCGAAGTAATGACAGAATTGAGAACACTGTATTTTCCACACACCATTCATCTGCATCGCCGTGGAACTTCATTCCATGCAGTCTTGACTAGTGAAAGTGCATCTTTAATAGTAAATGCCTTCCAAAAATCCCTCACAGAAACATTCAAATTGTCATTATCTTGCTCTCGCACTCCCGTTGGCGTGCAGATAAAATACTGTAAAAATGTCTAAATGTCGGGTCACTTAACTTCGAGTCTGACACATAAATAAAACAAAAATACCTAAAAATTGGTGCATGTATGTTTGAATTCTGTAAATGAAAGACCCGTAAACAGAGAACTACCTGTAGTTTACTAGAAGAAGAGAAACAGCATTCAGATAAAAGTTTAGATTCTTTTCTTCAACATTCTATTCAAATGTATTTGTACAAAATATTTAGACTACATGGATTATGACCTTCTATATATAAAGCCCCTCTAAAGCTTCATGATTTGACAGCTGGCGAGATGGAGGTACATTAATCTCTCCTCTCCTCACTGCTCTGAGGGTTAGAAAAAGGCTATCAGAGGCTCCTCTAAATGAAACAACAAAATGCAAGTGTAAACCACCATTAAATTGTCCTTTGTACAGACATGATCTGCTAAAATCCATTTCCATATTCTGCCAAAGAAACCTGGAGCCACAGAATGTGAACATCATACAATTAGTGTTATGAGTCACGTGATCATAATATTACAAAGAATTTTATCATGAGAAGAGATGTAGAATAAAACGAGAAACTGGTGCTGAACAGTGCGGGTCTGAAGAAAGTAAAGATACAAAATATGCCATATGTATTATAAAAACATTAACAGAAAGATCTATAGAAGTAAAAACATATCTATACTTGTGCTTTAGAGGCATCATGCAGTTCTCTACGTATGACTATTCTCAACACCCATTCCAGTTATGGTTGAATTGCATGCCTTTAAATAATCTAACAGTGGTATTCTCTGTTGTTCATACTTCATACACTGTAGTAGGAAATGCTCTTTATTACTGTCTTGTACTCATTCTGCACAGTAAAGTCTATTCTAAAATGGCCCATTCTCAGTTGCAGTCTAGTGAATATTTGTCTGTCTTTGTGTAAATGCGGACATCTCGAGTTCGGCAGTCGCTGTCTGTGTGACAGATGGCAAGGCTATGTATGCCTATGTTACCAGAGACAGTTAATCACTTATCTCTGGGGCCAGGTGTATTAGTGGAAGAATCAAATGATGGCATGAATGTAGTACTTCGCATTGTTTTAAGAATCAAGTAGTTTAGATTACCCCTTGTCGTTCTATTGTATTTCAAATTCGAACAAGTCATTTTTCATATGCAAGACGTAAACATTGATGAACTCAGCATGGGCATGATGCAAAACTGGACATTCAGTAAAAATACAACGAGGTAGATCAACTCCAATTCAAAAGGTCACACTTCAAAAATCAGGTTCCTGGGGTTTTATTTTTCTTATCTTTAATCTTTCTTTTTATTTCAGCAGCGGGGCAAAGTCTTTTACAGACAGGGGGTATGATGTGTTGGTGTTGTGGGTAGTGGGTTTCCCCCCTTGCTTCACCCTAGGCCTAGTGAATTCTTGTTCATGAAAGGAGCGACCATTGCGGTGTTAGTCTCTTGGCCTAGCAAAACCTCTCATACCCCAAGATCGTTGTGCGTGGTGAAGAGCCACACCCTCCTCGAGGTAGTCCTGGTAACTGAGGGTGCGAATCCTCAGGCTAAACACAACGGATCTAGAGGAGCAAACCTCGATAATAAAACCAGTGCACTACACCGTACACGCCCTCTGTGGGTGGGAAGGAGCCGGATGGATACTGAACAAGTCTTGGGAGTGGGAACGAGTGTGGACTGCTCCCTGAAGATCGGAACCCATCGTACAGGCAGAGAGACTCAGGACGTGACGATCCTATTGTCTTCAACTCTTGGTCACATGCCTAGAGCCTCGGAGAACTCGGCGTAACCAGCAGGCAATTTGGTGGCGGGGAAAGAGCACTGTGAGCCCTACCTTGGCTACATATCACAAGGAGATGCAGAAACACCCCCTTTATCTCCCCCAGAGCTGGCACAGTACACTTCTGGCTCCTACCCGGGGCGGTAGGAAATCCACAGGCACCCCAGCATCAACCAATGCTCTGTGCAGGACGTGAGGATTCCTTGGGAGAGCCCAGAACCAGAGCACAGCATTGTGCAAGCTCTGCATAGTTGGAGAGCCCCCCTGGATGACGGGGAATGCACAGTGTGCCACCCCACCTATCCCCAACTGCTAACTTAGAACCAGAAGTGGGGTCCTCTGTATGCGTGCCAGGCCAGGATAAAATGCCTGGGAAAGAGACTGGAGCTCAGAACTCCCTAACTCAAAGTTGCAGGATGGCAGAAAAGCCACGGGGAAGACAGGTCTATTTTGAAGATAACTCAACCATATTTTCACCATACGAGCTCGGACGCCGCCTCGGTAAACAAGGTCCGCGCAGAGCAGTGACACCCCCAGGCTGCTTGCGAATAGTCTACTACTGGGAACATAAACAGATTAGGGATGAGCCCACTCTCCCGTTGAAGAGGTGCTAAAGTCGTAGATACTGGGCCAGAAGGCGCACCGGAAACCACAGTATCATGCAACTCGCTTTTTTTTTTTATGGATGAGTACACCGTCAAATAAATCTCGTACTGGTGCTCGCCCTGTGGAGCTCCACCAGGCAGGTGCAGTGCCGGGCTCTGAGCCTCGACAGAGCCCACCCTCAGCTACTGGAGGACCCTCTAGACCGTCTTGTGGAGTCAGCAGACGGCGGAGGAGAACTACTGACGAAAACAAAACAGAAAAAGAGAAACCCAGAGTGCCACTTGTCATGATGCACTGGAATGCAGAGGGAGTGAACAGCAAGCAGGCTGGATACAGCAAAAAGACAGCTGGAAAACATCTTGTATGAGAAGCAAGTCAGTGTTTGCTGTATCCAAGAGACTCACTTGAAAGCAGATCAAACCTTTAAAATAAGGGGATATCAATGCTTCAGATCCGACAGACAAGATAGACGAAAAGGAGGAGTACTTACTCTTGTAAGGAACAAACATTCATGCACATGAAAGGAAAACCTTCATGGATGGAGCAGAATATCAGCTGTTGCAGATAAAGGTAGACAAGATGGAAATAGAACTCCTGAACTATTACTGTCCGAACAACAAACCCCTGAGTCTCAGCTCTATACAGGTACCAGCCACCAACTTTATAGCAGTTGGAGACTGTAATAGCCACTCCCAGAGCTGGGGCTATAACCATCTAGATCACAGAGGTGAAGAGGTTGAAACATGGCAAGATGATCACTCCCTAATCCTAGTCAATAATGCCACAGATACTCCTACCTTCTACTCCAGAGGATGGCACACAACTTCAACACCAGATCTTGCCTTCTCCACACCAGATATAGCTGGATCTATTAGTAGAGAAGTAGGAGACCAACTAGGGGGAAGCGACCATAGCCCAATCTTTCTTACTGTCCAGAGTGCAACTCTCAGTACAGGCCCAGCCATTACAAGATGGAACTACAAAAAAGCCAACTGGGGTTTATTCAGGCATCAGGTAAACACGCTGCTGTCTACCCTCAAGGTACAGAACAGAGACATTAATGAAGTGGTAAAAGACTTCAACAGATGCATACTACAAGCTGCAAAAGAAACCATTCCCAAAGGATGCCGGCGTAACTACATACCATACTGGTCCAGCACACTCCAAGAACATCAGGAAGCTATGGACAGGGCTAGAAAGGATGCAGAGTCTCAGCCTTCACTTGAAACTCACAACAAATGGAAAAAGGCTGTAGCAGAGTTTCAGAGAACAAAGCTAGAAGAAAAACGGAAAAGCTGGAGAACTAAAACGGCATCGCTGAACCTTGAGAAAGACGGCAGGAAACTTTGGAGATTAGTCAAGTCTCTAAATGAAGAGCGTTCCTCACCTAGGCAGACTATCACATTGGAAGAAGGTGGCAAACTTTTCAGAGGAAAACAAGCTGCAGACCTGTTTGCTAGAAGATACAGTTCAGAAAGCAACTTACCCATTAACATAGACCATCAGAGAGAGATAAGAAAAGAAATACTGGCAACCATGGGACAGACAGATACTCCTGCCCCAATGAGGGAACCCATCACACTAGGAGAACTACAGAACGCTATTTCCAAGCTTAAGTTTCAAAAGTCACCCGGCCCAGACAAAATCAGCAAAGAAATGCTAGTAAATCTGAGCTCAGCAGCAAAGACAAAACTGCTTGAGATATTCAACCACAGCTGGTTGAAAGGAACGGTACCCCAAGTATGGAGAGAAGCCATCACAATACCCATACGAAAGAAAGGGAAATGTAAGACCGAGGCTGCAAGTTACCGGCCAATCAGTCTCACAAGCTGTGTTGGGAAGACTATGGAGCGAATAGTCAACCACAGATTGAAATGGTATTTAGAGTCTGAGCAGATCCTGGTGCCGGAACAAGCTGGATTTAGAGAATGCTACAGTATAGAAGACCAGGTTACTTACTTGTCTCAAGCAATAGAAGATGCCTTCCAGGAGAAGAAAAAGGTCCTAACGATCTGGGTCGACTTCAAGCAGGCCTTTGACAAGGTGTGGAAAGATGGCCTTATTGCAAAACTTAGGAGAAGTGGAATCCAAGGCAACATGATGAAATGGATCCAGTCATACTTGCATAACAGGAGAACTAGAGTCACTCTTGACGGTCTGCAGAGCAGAAAAGTGTTGCTCCATCAGGGGGTACCTCAAGGAGGAGTAATTTCCCCAACACTCTTCCTTGTTTACATCAATGACCTGGTGAAAGATCTCCCCGCAGGAGTGAAAGCTGCCTTATATGCAGATGACCTAGTACTCTGGTGCGCTGATGAAAACGTCACCACAGCAAATTATAGAATGCAGCGGGCAGCTGACACGCTAGTGTCATGGGCAGAGAAATGGCTTATCACAATAAACACAGACAAAACCTCCACAACACTGTTCTCCCTCGCCCCCAAGGACAAAGCAGTTAACATACACCTAGGGACAACCATGATCAAGGAAGAAAGCTACCCCACCTATCTTGGGGTGACATTTGACCAAAGGCTTACATGGAATAAGCATATTGAAAATGCAGAAGGAAAGGCCCGAAGACGACTAGGCATACTCAGAAAATTAGCAGGTACCAACTGGGGAGCAAATGAACGAAATCTAAAGAAGATTTATAATGGAGTAATAAGACCACACTTAGAGTTTAGCTCAGCAGCATGGTCATCAGCTGCTAACTCACATCTGCAGTCTTTGGACAAGGTGCAAAATCAAGCTCTCAGGCTCATTACATGAGCCATGAAAACTACACCAATATCAGAGATGCAGAAGGTTGCTGGATTACAGACATTGTCCCATAGAAGAGACACAAAAACCATGATCCAGATGGAAAAGTACAACAGTATGCCAACGCACCCAATGAAGGCAAGACTAGATGATCTGGCATTGGGACGTCTAAAGCGTAGCAGCTTTGGGCATCGGGGAAAAAGACTTAAAAGACAGCATCAAGAAGACCTATCCATGAAGACAACACCACTGAAGCCCACCCTATACCCTGTACCATGGGAGCAGGCCAGCAATGCCCTCCAAATTAATACATCAGTCAGTGGTCTCACAAGTGGATGTGAGTATAATGATCTGCAAAAACGAACTGCTACATTGAGTATGATCCAAGAAAGCTATCCCGATCAATCATGGATACATGCCTATACAGATGGATCAGCAACTAATGCTGTTAGAAATGGAGGTGCCGGTATCTTTATCTCATATCCTGACAACCACTATGAGACTAGGTACATTCCCACTGGTAAATTCTGTTCCAACTATACAGCTGAGGTTCAAGCTCTAGAGCAAGCTGCAAATATGATTTATAACACCAACTCTGACTGCCACCAGGTAGTCATCCTCACAGATGCACTGTCTGTCCTGCAAGCTCTCAAGGGTGGTAAACTCCCGCATCTGAGAAATGAACTAAACAAGGTAGCTGCCAAAAAGAGAACCATACTTCAGTGGGTACCATCTCATTGTGGTGTACCCGGAAATGAAAAGGCAGATAAACTTGCAAAAAAGGGAGGAGAATGTGAACAAGAAGATAATGAAGTCACATACTTTGAGAAAAAGAGAGCTATCCAGACTATCAGAAGAGAACAGAACCAACCCAAAGACGACTATCACACTCTCGACCGGCAGGGACAGATAACTATTTTTCGCCTCAGGACAGGGCATAACAAACTGAATAAACACATGCACAAGCTACGATTGTCTGCTTCACCACTGTGCACATGTTGATTAAACGAACAAACTGCTGAGCATGTTCTACAGGACTGTCCTCTGTATGACCAGTTAAGAAAGATATACTGGCCCAATGACTCAACACTAAACTCAAAGCTATATGGAGCTAAAAAGGAACTTCAAACAACAGTCGAATTCATCATGAGAACTCGTCTGACGGTGTAAACATCAAAGATGCGATCGCAAGAAGAAGAAGAAGATTTCAGCAGCGTGATCTCAAGTAGACATATAAAGAAGTAACCGTGATGGAGTGACAGTGAATTTGTCTCAAGGATCACAGTCATCAGAAATCATATGCAATATCTTTCTTTCTAGATGTATACAAGATTTCTGTTTGAGTAGTAGTCAAGTACTTCCTACTCTATGTTATCTTTCTATTCGGTGCCATGATCATGTCTCACAACTTCGATGTGTCAATCCTCTTAAATAAACTAAAATGTACAGTTACGAATAAAAAAAATACTAAATATGCGATGGCCGCAAATAGTGAGCCTGAGAGATACTTGCTACTCCTGTAGGTGCTTACTGGCATTTGTTGCAATTCAGAAAAACAAAGTTAATCTTCCCTTTCAGGGATGAATTGTTGAACTGACATCGTAGTATTTATTCTGGGAAACACATTACTTCAGGCTTCCGAATGATGGATGCGAACCACAAAACATTTTTGTCCTGTACACATCTCTCTCCCCACTTGTTCTGAGAGAATATAATATAGGTCAACAGACCTCTGCTGCCTTCTTGAGATCTTGTTCAGAGTAAAAATAAATGCTGCTACTGCCTTCTCGAGGTCTTGTTAAGAAGTGATCTCTTCCACTATCCTCTGGTTGCAGGGTAACGCAAAAAATGTCAGAAAAAAAACTACTTATTTCTCTAGCGCACCCTTTGGCAACCAAACATTTAATAGCTCATGTTTCATGCCCCTTCCGGTGTATTGGTTTCAAGGCTATCATTTTAATATTTCATTACGACGTCACAGCGAGAGACAGTCAAATACAGGTGGTAGTTAAACTGCCACATCTGCATCCTAATCCTAACCCTAAAGTGTAACACTGTGTTTGCAAATAATAAGTGTACAAACCGCACCAAAATAACAGCTAACGCTAATCTTAAATCTAACCCTTATCCTCTATAGAGTGTTTCCAAATATAATTACTGACAGGAAAGAAAAAACAACTCTGGGCAGTTATGAATTGGGGATGAATTGTAGAGCAGTAGACAGACTTAGTGATGTCTCCTAAATGACTATCAAAACATCTGTGGTGTCACTAAGAGTGATTAAAATATCAGCAAGGATTTCATTACAAATTGTTATTATAAATGTACAAAGTGTAAGACTAAGAAAAAGTATGCGTGGGTGAATGGAAGCACAACAGTGATACTTTTTTATTGATCTGTAGAGTTCGTGGGTGGTAATTTGGTATTATCTTCGGTAAATGGGAAGGATAGTGGAACAAGGTCCACCATTTTGCCCGAACAGTATTGTAATGGAACATGTAAACGCATCGCTTCGACACAATGTAAAATATCCACTATTAATGCTAACCCCAACACACCCGCCCTATTTCTGCTAACTCCTCGGTTTGGAGGCTTTTTTTTTTTCTTCCCAACTGCAAGCTTGAAAAAGGATAGGATTTTGGGTCAAGGTTAGCGCGCAAAGTGCGGTAAAATTACAATGTGTCAAATGATAGGAGACATGTTTCATTATCAGTATCGTTCAGACCTTTTTTCGCAAGAAATATTTTTTTTTAAATCACCACTTACAGGCATTAATTCTATAAATTGAATAGTAGCACTCCTCCCGCCCCCCCCCCCCCCCCCCCCCCCCCCCCGCCCCTTTTCCATTTACACTATCACCATAATTTCACAAATATCCAATTTCCTCAGACCAAGATCTTTTTGTTACAGATCGTTTAACAGTACACACATTCGATCCTCTAAATCTGCAAACCCATATGTTCCCATCAATCCCCTTCCTTCCAGTTATTCAAATTTCTGCCTGTTACACTTGGGACATTCATAACTATTAGAAATCAAACCTACTTTCATGAAAAAAATCTACTATACACAGCTTTCCATTACCATTTAAACTGTGAAAGAAATCCATATTAAACACAAATGGATAAATCTAAGAAAAGCATTTGACAAGGTTTGAAAAGAAGGGCTTCTGAAGAAACTGAGAAACTGTAGAGTGAATGGTAGGATGTATAAATGGGTGAAAGCATACTTGTATAACAGAAGAGCCCCGAGTACAACTAGATGGCCTCAAGAGTAAGAAAATTCTACTGCGTCATGGCATCCCTCAGGGAGGGATTCTGTCCCCCACACTTTTCCTAGTCTACATCAATGACCTTGTTGCTGAACTACCACATGGAATGAAAGTACGCTGATGACGTGGTAATATGGTGCACAGATGAGCATGCAACAGTGGCTACCAAACTGCTACAAAGAGCTATAGATGCCTTAACCTCATGGGCAAATAGATGGTGTGTCAGCATCAACACAGACAAGTGCAGCACTACGCTCTTCACCCTTTCTCCCAAACAAAAAGCTGGTGTCATCAAGATAAATGAAGAGCTCCTGAGAGAAGATAAACAACCCACCTATCTCGGAGTTACATTCGATGATAGGCTGACATGGAAGCAGCACATCAACAAGGCAGCAACAAAGGCCAGGAGGAAGTTAGTCATCCTGAGAAAACTAAGTGGAACCACATGGGGAGCCAGCGGGAAAATACTTAGTAAAGTTTACCAGCAGGGCATATGACCACACCTGGAATATTGGTCAGCTGCGTGGTGTCCAGCATCAAACACCACATTACAAGAGACAAGAGCTAGATAAGGTGCAAAACCAGGTGCTTAGGGTCATCACGGGGGCAATGAAATCAACGCCTATAGTGGAGATGGAGAAAATGGGGAGGATACAAGCACTGAGAGAACGCAGAGGCACGAAAGTGCTAACACAGGCAGAAAAGTTCCTCTGTATGCCGAGCCATCCAATAAAGGACAGATTCCAAAACCTAGCAATGGGGCGATTGAAAAGAAGCAGCTTTATCCACCAGGCCAAACGATTTCGTAGACAAACCTCAGACCTGCCTGAAGTTGACAGCCCCTTAAAGTCTGTGCCAGAACAAACCCCTTGGAGAGAGGAGCCTGGACTACCAGTACACATCCAGACAAAAGTGAAAGGAATATTCGACAGGGATGGACAGAACAGCATGCAACATAGGACAGTCACTCTCAGTTTCCTGGATGATGAATACCCACAGGACCTCTGGGTCCGAGTATACATGGATGGGTCAGCACAGAATGCAGTAAAGAATGGAGGAGCAGGAGTGTACAAAGAATACCCAAACAACACTAGGGACACGGTCAGAGTACCAACGGGAAAATTCTGTAACAACTATGATGCAGAAATCCAGGCAATCAAGGTGGCAACTGAGAAACTGTCGAACACCAATCTCGGTCCACAGCCTGTAGTATTCCTGACAGATGCAAGATCAGCACTCCAAGCACTTCAGTCCAGAAAATTGCCAGGTATACAAGCCCTACTTTCTGAACTGTGCAACCAGCGCAGGGTCGCAATGCAGTAGATACCGTCTCATTGTGGAATACCAGGAAACGACAGAGCGGACCAACTGGCTAAAGAAGGTGCTGAACCCGAGCAACCGGATATACCAGTTACGTACCATCAGAAGAAAAAGATGATCAAATCAATCAGAAAGCCACTAACACCAACACTGGATGACTACCAAGCTATGAACAGATCAGAACAAATTGTCATTCTGCGCCTCAGAACAGGACACAACCGACTCCGCAGCCACATGTATACAAAATTCAAGATTGGTAATTCAGCCATGTGTACAGGCACCCCAGACTGCAGAGCACATATTTCAAGATTGCCCCGAATATGATATAAGTATATGAGGAGAACTGCCGTAAGACGGGGGTAAAACAGTGGAATGGGAAAAAAAAAAAAATAGTAATGCGTCTTACAAGGAGAAAGGACAGGAAAAACCTACGTTGCGGCCACAAGGCCTTCGTCAGGGACAGACAAACAAGACAGGAGGGAAAGAAAGAAAATGAGAATTAAGTAGAGAACATGAAACTATAAAAATAAGAGAAAAATAACTCCCTTGTGTCCAGTCACATGTCCAGTCACAGAAGCAAGATGGCTGCCACTAAACCGGAAACTAAACCGAATATGATATATTGAGGCAAACCCACTGGCCCAGAGAAACAACACCGGAAGCAAAACTATATAGACCTCTGTACGAACTACAAAAGACAGTGAAGTTTATACAAGAAACAACATTGCAGATATAGACAATATATTTCAAGCAAACGAAAGAAGAACACAAATCCTCAATTTCCAATCGCTGTTTTCTTACGTGAACAAATTTAAATGATGTACATTTCAACAGACGATAATGCGCGTGCTCTAGCAACTCATTCACATTTTACTTTTTTTTTCATGTCATCTTTTTTTTTTTAATGAACCAAAAATATGCTTTTCAACATCTGACTGGTTACAAATAAGATTTATAATACCTATACTTTCTAATTTCATAATAAATCATACTTAAGCAATTTATGTTACGTGCAAACACACTGCATCGAAAATACAGACATAGGCCTATCCTTAACAACCCCCCCCCCCCCAAATTGTTAAACATGAAAATGCAGACATAGACCTAACCCCCCCCCCACCCCCCCCCCCCCCACCCCCCCCTAGTTCCCCCCACCGTTAAAAACAAAAATGCAGACACAGTCCTAACCCTACCCCCCACACACACAAAAAACCCCATTAAAAACGAAAATGCAGACATAGATCTAACCCTAACATCTCCTCTTCCACCACCCCCCCCCCCCCCAATAATTAATCCTCAACATTGAAAATGCAGACCAATCTAACACTAACCTCTCCTCCTCCCCCCCCCCCCCCCCCCCGTTAAGAAAAACCCTTTAAAACCAAAATTTTGGCATAAACGTAAAGAAACCTTAAACCCCCCCCCCCCCCGCCCCGCACCATTAAACGTGAAAATACAGACATAGACCTTAACCCCCCCATGGAAAAAACCCATCAACAATGAAAATGCATAGACCTACTACCCCCCCCTCCCCCCCTCAATAAAAAATTCAACATTGAAAATGCAGACATAGACCTAGCGGGCCCCCCCCCCCCCTTTTCCCCCGTTAAAAACGAAAATGCAGACAGACCTATTCCCCCCTCACCCCAAAAAAGCAGTTAAACGCGAAAACAGACATAAACCTAACCCTAACCTGCCCCTCCCTCCCTTCAAAATTTCACCAACTAGGCCTAGCCTATACCTTCGCATTTACATATATCATCTCGTACGTAGGCCTAACCGCATAAACGCCATAATTACATAAATTATTTGCAGCCTAATCATAGCCACTTTCAAAAAATAGACCAATGTGGCAGCCTCTAGTTCACTAGCCTATCCTTCCCTTCGCCCTTTTCTGTTATTAGGGCTATTACGTTGTCAATTTTTCTCAATGTTTGTAAACGTGCAAGCAACACGGCTGACGTATTGCTCGGCAGCTGGCCGATATATGTGCGTTTGTCCACTATTCTACAGCCGTACCTGAATCGGGAGTTCGGTCTACGTATCGATAGCAATTTGGGTCAAATCGGGAGTGTCCCCCTATTGTGAAATTCAACTGCTGATGAATGCCGCCTTTTTGTTTGCAATGTTGGCAGTTGTTGCTAACAATTACTGAAAGACAGAAAGTAAGACCGTGTACTCACCATTGCTACCGTCGACCTAGACAGAGAAATTGTTTAAGGAAATATCCGATACCTAATGCATTTTACATGTGCACTGGCTCACGTTGATGGGAAGTGTTCACTATTTCTAAGGACGCAGACATTTTTTTTTAACGATTATGGGGGTTCTCGAGATTTTTCTGAAACCGTGAGAAATTAAAATGCCAGGCCGGAAGTTTCTGCCTGAAGCTGCGAGGTGGCGATTTTAATTATTCAGCTCTAAAATCTCACTCTGTACAAAACCAAAGCAGCATTACAATACATCAGAGGTTGAACTGGATTTTGTTTTTCTTCATTAATAATAATAATAATAAACAAGGCAGAATGCACAATAAAATGTAAATTGTTGTTTTTCAGCAATTATTGTAAGCACTTTTTGACAAACGTAAATTTCCAGAAAAGCAAAAAATAATTAGTCTTATAGTATTTGTTCAAATACATGAGCATGCTAGATTGCGGAAACTATCATTCGCCTTCAGAATAAAATATTATTTTTTTCGAAGAAATATACCCGATCAATCTGTGATGGGTTATAGTTATGATATAATAATAGCCCCTTCAGTAATTACTGACTACGGGCAGGGCCGGCCCTAGGAATTTTGCCGCCCCGTGCAATACCATACCTTGCCGCCCCAGCCCAACCTCAAATTAATGTTTGAAATTGTTAAAACCATTATGATTAAACAAGCTTCAACATTAATTTCATGAGCATTAGCCTAATTTTAAATAGTACCATTAATAATAATGTATTGATAAATTGATGAAAATACTGTATAGTCATAAAATAAACCATTGACTTTATTAGAGACAATTATATGAAATAAATGTAGTTACATTACTTACATATAGGGGATGCTCTTCTCATGTGGAACGATGAACTGTTGAGTCACAAACACTTAACTATATAGTATGTACATGTTATAGTTTTTAGCACAATTTTCACATTATTTGAATTGATATTGTTTGAAGTTTCTACTGCTTAACAAGATACTTTTCTTGCTTTCATATTTGCACAATCAGAAATAAGGTCTGCGTATTCTAATTTTTGACAGATTTCATGTTCAATTGAAATCATGGCAAGTCCTTCCAATCTAGTTTCGGCCATTGTTGAGCGTAAATAAGTTTTAATAAGCTTCAGTTTTGAAAAACTACGCTCACCACTTGCTACCGTTACAGGCAAAGTTAGTAATATTCTTAAGGATATAGCGACATTAGGAGAAATGTTATTTTTAAAAATATAACGAAGAACTTCAATTGGCGTGAATTTTCTGGTACTAATTTGGATACTACTTTCAGTTCATCACATAGCTCAATGGCATCAATGTCTCTATTTTCTTGATGTGTTAAAACGCCTTCTAGGATTTTACATTTGTTTAAGAGCTCATTTTTCGTCTCAGATTTCAATTTAGGGATGTTATATAAAAAGGAAAAATGTGAACTGTGATGTTCCAATTGCTCGAACCTTTCTTCAATAGAATTAGTTGCAACATCAATAATAAAAAAGAAAAATTCAATTTTGAATTTAGTTTTGGGATCCAAAATAGGTTCATCTCTTGCTTCATAGTTGTGTTGCTTTTTCTGCCGATGCACTCTAGTACATTCAAACGTTGGTATCAAATCAGGATCAGCTTCAACTTTCTCCGCTAATGTTGTAGCATCAACAAGAAAATTTTGAAAGGATTCATCATTTCTGAGATTCTTAAGGCTTTGGAGAACATTTCTCAAAGTTGTTATGGCACTAGTCAATTCCATTTTTATGCTTTGCAACAGTTTACTAGCAACATTAATTTCGTTTAAAACATAGTGCCATATAACCAGACAACATAAAAATTTAAAATCTCTGAGTTTTAGGGCAAGGGTATCAGCTTCATGTCTCGCCATTTTGTCTACTGACTCGTCATCAGCAATTTCTATCAATGCATCATAAAATTCCTCGATATAATATCTTAAAGGACGAATTGCATCGATTCTAGATTCCCAGCGAGTTGTACTTAGTGGCTTGGGCGTTAGAGTTGTAATATGTTTCTTAAGGATTCCCCAAAGCAGTGTTGACACTGAGAAAAACATACAATTTCTGAACCGTTTCAAAAAATAAAACCCCTTCTCTAGATGATATCGCGGCATCATTGACCACCAAGTTGAGAGAATGAGAACAGCAAGGGATATAAAAAGCTCTCGGTTTCAAGTCCCTAATACGTTGTTGAACTCCTGAATGTTTCCCTTTCATATTTGATCCATTGTCATACCCCTGGCCACGCATGTTTGCGATTGGAATATCCATGTCTGACAATTTTCTTAGAATGCATTCGGTTAACGCTGAGCCTGTAGTGGCTTCTACAGCAATGAAACCAAGAAAATGCTCATAAATGTTGATATCATCTGGATTCGTATTAACAAATCTTACAATTAGTGTTAATTGTTCAATGTGACTTACATCGGGAGTACAGTCTGCAACTATGCTATAATATTTAGCTTTCTCCACCATAGAAATTATTTCTTTTTTTTATGGTTCCAGAGAGAAGAGCAATCAAATCATTTTTAATGTTTTTTTCCCAGAGGTAATGTTGGGTCGATCCACGAGCTACTCTCATTAAATGTTCACACACAGCACTATCAAATCTGGCAATCAGTTCAATCAGTGTGGCCTGGATGCTCTTCTTCCCACTTGTGCCTGTATCTGCGCTTGATAAAACTCTTGGACTCCTCATAGGTTATATTTGTGTCAAGTTGAGGAAGTTTTCCCCCTTCCTTTGCCAATCTGTCAGCCTCTTCATTTCCAGGGATGTTGCAGTGAGAAGGGATCCACTGTATCACAACTCTTTTGTACTGCTGACATAGTCTGTGAAGTGTTACTCTTAGGTCATCCAGTTCAGCATTACTTTGACTTTTCAATGTTGTAATCACTGACAGCGCATCTGAGAAGATAGCTACTGGTCTCTCTGAGCTTTCTTCTGTCATTAGAATTTCTGATGCAGTTTTTAAGGCCTCTGCCTCTGCTCTGAAGTTAGTTGAAAATTTCCCTGTTGCGACTGCTATCTTCTTTTGTGTGCCATTTGTTAAGCTCAGGAAGACTCCTCCACCCCCATCTTCTGTTGCATTAGTTGCTGATCCATCTGTGTACGCATAGATCCAGGTGTTGCTTGGGTAATGTTTCTCTATATATTTTGTGGTTAGGACTCTCCTTTCTGTTTCATTTTGGCTGTTCTTTTTCTCAATACCAGGAATGTTTTCTATCATTTCAGGGAAGCACTGTTGTTTCCAAATTGGTAGCTTGTGTAGGAGCCGTTCATGATATTCTGTCAAAATCCCGGTCGATGACACTCTTACAAATGCCCGCGCCCGGGCTTGAACCTTGAACACCTGATCGCTAGCGCAGTGTGGTAACCATTACACCAGCGCGGCTCCCAGGCGGAATATTTTGGCGGGATTGTAAAAATTAATAAAAAGATTTTTTGCCGCCCCCAAAGCTTGCCGCCCCGTGCAAATGCACGTGTTGCACCGTCGGTAGAGCCGGCCCTGACTACGGGAATGCACCCCGGAGGTGACAGCCCTCTGATGCTTATTTTCTTGGTGTCCCTTTTGACGTTTTCTCCTCTCTTCTGCTTGCCGAGTGAGCTTTTCGCCCAATCGGAGGTGGCGCCGTAGAGAGCACCGCCACTTGGTGCGAGCGGCAGCTTTATCCTCCCAGGTTGCCGGATTTTTGTCCAGTGCCCTCATATCTCTCTTGCACACATCTTTGAACCTCAGTTGTGGTCGCCCAATTGTTCTTTTGCCCTCTGCCAATTGTCCGTAAAAGATATCTTTCTGGATGCGACCATCTTCCATTCGGCGGACATGGCCAAGCCAGCGTAGTCTGCGCTGTCTAAACTGTGTATACATGATTTCAAGGCCAGCACCTCGACATTTGTCACTTTGTCCTTCCATGAAATCCCAAGGACGCTGTGTAGACACCGTAGATGGAATGTATTTAGCCTTCTTCCTTGCTTAGCATATGTTGTCCACGTCTCGCCGCCATATAGAAGTGTGTTGGAGACGCTGGCGTTATATACCACAGCTTTGGTCGTCGTTGTGAGTTTGGAGTTTCCCCAAATATGCGTTGTGAGGCGAGCAAAGGCAGCTGCAGCCCTGCCAATGCAGCTGATAATTTCTGTGTCCAGGGAGAGTTTTTCATTGATGATAGATCCCAGGAATACGAAATGGTGCACCACTGCCGATTAGTAGTTATCCATAACGATAACTGGTGCAAAATTTACATCCTGACCCAGCACATTTGTTTTCTTTAGACTTACTGTGAGGCTAAAGTCCTTGCCTGCTTTGGTGACTAATAATAATTATTGCCTCTTCAGTCATAACTGACTATGGGTGTGCGCCCCTGAGGTGACAGCCTGTAGTGGATTTGATGGTATTGTATGATGGTGATATTACTAAGTGTGATGCATGAGGTCAGCTGTGAAGGCTCCTGAGATAAATGTAGCTGTGAATTTTCAGAAGGCCCTTCTTGCTACCACTACGACCTCACACCTATCTTTTTTTACTAATGAATGTGGCTACGTTAAAATTCTAGGGTACTGATATGTAATGTGTTGTGGTAGTTTACATACACACACAGAGATATTTAATAAGTCTAATAATATTAATAAAATGTTATAACACACTGAACTAACTCAAGTTGTGTAAAATTTGGATAGAAAAATTTTCTTTAAGTTTATTTGTTCTGAACCAAGGTTTTATTTTGGTCAGAACATATGAAAGGTTTTACAATTATGAATGAAATGCATGAATATATGGCATAACAAATAAAAAGTGTGTACATATGTATTTTACAAGACTAGTTAATATTACTACTGTTTATGGTTGTAATCTATATGGGAGAACGATTTATGGATGTGCTGTTGGGGTGGCCTCATCACTCCCTGTCTATGGTTACTAACATGGTCCATTTATTGATGGAAATATAATTGGTGTGTTAGAAAATGAGTTTGTGAATCTCCAGCAGGCCAGACGCTCACGTATCTTGAATGAGTAGTTCTGGTGCTGGAATATAGTGGCCCCACCTCTCCGTGCTTGGGGGCAATATCAGGCTGCTCTGCCAAGATATAAACTGCACGGGTCCACTCTTGTACTATTCAACATCACATTTGACACCACATTGGTGCCAAATAAAAAAACTCACAGTTCAGAATTATGAATATCTGCTAGCAAAACTCAGCTGAGCTGCTGGCTTTAGTATGGCGTCCCTCTAAATATTTCAATTAGCTTCTGGGAATTACACCACTAAATAATTCACTGTGTCTACTAGGACAACTTATGACGAATGGCAAAAATGCGCGTCTGAGCGCCGATAATATATTCATCTATGGCCAATCACCGCCTTTTTTCCTTTTCAAATTCAAACCTCCTACCAAAAAGTCATTTCAGTCATACCTCAGTCAAGTATGCCTTATTGTCTGTTGGTCCGTCTGTCTCTACTTGCGTTTCACAAAAAAACACACTTGTTTTTTTTTAACCAACTCCGCCTTCCCCTACACAATTTTGCCTTTAAAGTTATTTTTAGCCACAGTTCACCATCCCATCCCGTCTCTTTCATTCCAACTAGATTTCTTCCCCCTCGTTCAAAAATTTTGCCTGTTTAAAGTTATTCTGCACCTTACACATCCACAGGGTTTGCACCATCCCCCTACTCCCAGTCTCAGTTTTGCAGACTTTTCCAGGACCAACTAGAGTAGGGTCTTAGTCAGCTCTTAGCAGTCAAACTATGGGTCGCTGACTGCATTCTCTATTGCTGCATCTCAAGGCTGAAGTTTTTGAAAATTAGGGACATTTTTTGTTTCAATGCAGATGCTCGCTAATATGAACAACACAGTCTTTTGTCAATATCTTTCTTATTATTTATCCGTCTGTATAAATGAAAGCATATTATTTCACTGCTCAAGATGGGCCATCCGGCCAGCTAGGTTTTATATTCCTAACATCATTATTAAGAAAAAGTTACTTTTCAAGGTTAGTTGGTTTTTCGAAATATTTCTAGCATCTTCTATACTGCGTTTGCCGCTGAATTCAAATAAACGGACTAAGTTATCACAAAAGCGTCCAAGAAATGACTGTTGCGTATAACAGCTAAGGTCCCTTTTGTCGATTTCTTTACCTTGTGTCAACTTGGGGACGTGACTTTTCCTCCTTTCTCCACCAATTGCGTCTTTTAGCCTTGCTAGTTTCAAGCACTCGTTCAGTCATATTTTTCCCCTTTTGATCTCCGTTCTCATCCCGTTCCAAGGGTAATGTTTTGCCTTCACGTTTAACAATTTAATTTCCATGGCGGGTGATGACCCGCGGCGTGGGCGATCATGTATTCTAGTAGCTTACGCATTAGTTTTTATCCCTACGTTGTATCATTGGAGATATTTTAACGTTGTATCATGGTTAATATTATGACACAGCCCTCAGCTGCTTATTTTCCTGGTGTTCCTTTCGACGTTTTCTCCTCTCTACTGCTTGTTGTGAGAGCTTCTTTTCGCCCAATCCGAGGAGGCGCAGCAGATAGCATCGCCACTTGGTGCGATCGGCAGCTTCATCCTCCCAAGTTTCTGGATTTATGTCCAATTCCCTCGTGTCTCTCTTACACACATCTTTGAATCTCAGCTGCGGTCGCTGTCACGAAGTGGATTTAAGTTTAGAGCTTGTCCGAGTATATAGACAAGACACTAGTATGAGAAAGTCTGAGATGGTAGATTTTGTATGAGAAATGACAGTGAATGTGGACAGATGAGACTATTAGCTTCGAGGGTGAGAACCGAGATTGACTCTCCCTCGCCACTCGTGACTTCGCTACGAGCTATAGACTCACCACCTCTGACTACCATTAAAAGGTTTCACTAAAGTTCCACAGACACAGCTATACCGACAAAAATATACATACAGTACAGTTAGAAGGAAACTGATCCAGTGTACAATTTATAGTTTATTATTCAACAAAATCAGATAACACAGTAAAATAAATAACGTGCGAGGTCGCACACCTGAAAAAATAAACAGAACAATTAAACTGACATACACTATATTCCAACACTTTCACCCTCTCTTTCAAATTGCCTGGAAGAAAATCAAGGATTAACAACAATCTACTTGGTGGAGTCTCTAACTTAAGAGCCACCACTCCTGACTATCCTATTATTATTATTAATTATAATCTACTGTCCTGCTGCAGACGTGTACCTAAATGTCTACACCACTCTGAATGCACTATCTGATGTCCTACACAGCTTCAAAGCACTTTAGGCGATGACAACGCCACGAACTAACACCTCTCGACTGCTACACTAGTAGGCTTTTATTACAGCACTAGCTCAGAGGCTGTCCTCTAAGTATACTATCTGACCCTACTGGTCCAGCTATTTTCTCTCTTTCCCTCTCCCCTCCGTCTTGATTCAGTGTCTCACTGACACTGCCGTCTTCTGCTGATGTGGCGTCTCCGTTACGCCCCTCCTCTCGTTAGCATTCGGAAAGGAATGTTGACCCTATCTCCTTCCCAGACTACTGCAGCGGATGACTTTGGTATTTCTTCTTGTTCTTCCTCGTTCGTTCTGAAAAGGACGTTGGTTGCGTTGTGTCTGTTTACGCCGGAGCTGTGATATCTGCACCTTTCAGCCGACACATCCGACTTCAGCACGGCAGTTTTTGGGACCGGGTTTGCCTTCCCTCTGCGATCCCTACTCTCTCAGCCAGACTGCAGTGATGCAGACTGTTTCCAGGACCACCACGTGGAGGTGGAGTAGGGTCTTAGCTCTGGTTCGCTGACTCTGATGCAAGCAGTCAAGCTATGGGTCGCTGACTGCATTCTCTATTGCTGCATCTTTGGGTCCCACTTTGGTATTTGACTAGGTACTAGCCTCGGGTTGTAGATGCTTCACTGCTGCTGACAATTCTTTAACGACCAAGTGAACCCTCTTAGGGTTTAGGGAACAACGGTTTTATTGTGGCCGTATATATCTATATATAAAACCCAACCTCCAGGCCACGCGCCTCTTTGGAGTGGTATAACGAGCGAAGAGCTCCTAATTTTAAAGATGAACCAGTTCTCGCTGAAGCATGGGCTTCACTGCCTGAGAACGTCTCGTTTCTTTCACCTCTGGCAATATCTCGAGCCCTCGGCTCCTGAGATGACAAATTGCCGTGGTAAATTGTAGGGGCAGGTTGCACCCTCCCTATGTGCCGTGAAAATGCTGTAACCAAAGAAAAAACAACGAATGTACAACAAATTCAAAATAATCTCAACCCTAACACATAAACACCTTAATTTAATACATCTCCCGTTTTTCCCTTCCTCAACTATGCACAGCGATAAACAATTATTTCCGCCCAAAGGTCAGCCTACCATACACTCGCACCTCTCTCTTCCCCTGCTCCCACTTAATATCTGTCTGGTATGTGAACTCCCGGAATGTTGGAGAGTAACAGAGAAGGAAATGTCGAAACTGTCCTCCTTCCACACAATCTGCCTAAGGAAAATTCTCCGAATCTTTTGGCCAAACACCATCAGCAACCAAGAACTACTTATTCGGAGTAACCAGGAGGACATGCACACCATCATAGCTGGCAGACGCTGGAGTTGGGTTGGCCATGTCCTCAGAAGGGACCCTGATACCATCACAAAAACAGCTATGCTATGGACCCCCGAGGGAAAGTGAAAGAGAGGCCGACCAAAAACAACTTGGCGGAGAACTGTGGAAGCTGAGATGCAAAGAATGAACCACAGTTGGGGCACTGTACGAAGGATGGCCGCCGACCGAGCAAAGTGGAATCAATTTGTTGCTGCCCTACAAGACGCCACCAGGCGTGATTGCCGCTGACTGCTTTGACGGTTGGCGGTTATGGATCAAAGAAGAAGAAGAATGTGAACTCCCAGACACAGGCTGACCTATTTTATTACGCTAGTCTAGCCTCAGGCGTCAAATCAATTCATTCACTGAGGGAAATCCCCTGTACTAAATAATTCCCCGGCCCTATGATAAACTCTGTTTAGTTGTTAACTCATACTGGCTACTAGTTGTTGAATCATGCTTTATTTGCTAAATGATGTGAATGTCCACCAGTGGATAAATGTAGATGTTGGGACTGGTGTAGCAAAGTGTAACGATTGTCAACTCATCAAACCCAGCACAGTTTTGGTCATACAGGTCATCTTGTCCTGGAACGTGATGAGGCTCCGACAAGAATGTGAGTGTAAACAATGAGTGTGTATCTGAATGTCAGTACGCGAATGGTAGAATGATTCGATAGAGTTGACAGGTTGGTAGTACATCACTCATACTCACACTGTTCGAATTCAAGAAGTACTGGAACTACGGTGGTCTTTTTTTATAACATTTAATGGGACGCACACTTGGACAGTACGTGTATGGTTACAGGAACAAATGTCGACATAGACAGCATAATGTTGATCACAGGAATATCATCTTAAGTTAGCATTCATGCTTGGCAAATATCATAATGGAGCATTCGTAAATAAGCATTCAGCGTTCCATCATGTAAATCATCTGGCTTTACTGACTGGGCACGTCAGACCATAACCAAGATATAGGAAGGCTCCTAAACCTAACCTCGTCTAGCGAATATTCCTTCACGTAAAGTTCAATATATATATATTTCATAATATAGGAATCCCAGACATGGGTTCTCACATGTAGCAGTGATCTCTTGGTTCATCGAGCGATAGTACAGGCATCCCTTTTTCTCACTCGATAAATACAAAGTATATGAATTTCAACATGGCTGTTCTCTCTCTCGTGAGCTTCACTCACTATAGAATATAGACCAAAATTGGTCATTCATTAAATGTCCTCATTTCTTCATAGGTTCTCTCATAGAGGTAATTGAATAATATCATACAATCCAGTGCTGATACATAGGAATGTCTTCTTCCTTTGAATGGATATTCTTTTTTAAAAGTACCACTGTGCATCTGCTTATCAACAACGATGGCGAAGCCCAAGTTCATAATAAATTGTGGTTTTACCTTTTTATGCGAAATATAACTTTGCCATTCCTTGGCAAAAGAGAATAAACACTGGGGTAAAGTACATACAACATGTCTATATGACTATCACTTTTCCCCATCCATATATAGATCACTATTTCGGCAAAAAGCCTGCTACAACAAAACTCAGCATCCTCACAGGATGGCAGCCATGAATCACACCCCTTCGCTAGCGATACTTCCGCTGCATAGCCTTTGACCTTTTCTAGCGACAACCAAATTAGTTCGGCTTAGAAATGCAAAGATATCCATATATAAGACAGACTCGTCCTACTCATACAAACACTACGTATAAATTCAGGCCATAGATATACTGAAGCAAGAACAATCTATTCCTACCCAGCCAAAGAATAAATCACAGTAGGCCTAGAGTCGTCTGCGGAGTCCGATCGAAGATGACGGACTATTTTCAAGGGAAGCAACCCAAAAATGACTTCTCCTTAAGCACTTAAAAAAGGAAATACTTTGCTTCCAAAATATTTGCGAACATAATAAGAATATAAATGTATTATATTGCAAGATAGTAAAAATTGCCCTTTACAGTCTTACCACACCTCCCGGGAAAAAAAAAATAAAATTTTTTTTTTAAATACATCTAGGAGCACCGTAGAATAGGCTCACAACGCAAGAATACTGCGCAGATGAAAATATCAGGAATAACTATAATTCCTAATATGACTGGTGAGAATATATATCTCAAAATATGAGAGAAATTGTTTCCCTACGAATAAATGTTTCCAGGAAGGTGTGATGTACGTATAATACAATTCTGGTAATTATACAATGCATACCAAAAATTCACACTATAATCTTAAATTTATGATTTATGAAGAAACAATCATCAAAGAACAGCGGTGAATTAACATCAATAAACCGCTAAGTAGAGATACCATCATTCTATTATTAAATTACAAATGTGTATCTTAATAAAGAAACAAAAAATAACTGTTGTAAAGTTATACATATTAAAAAGATCCAATATTTAACAGTTAAGTGGCATCATGTGGGCATCTGGACAGAATGTCCGCCATCACATTTTCTGAACCACGGATAGCTCGTACCGAAAAAATGAAAAGGTTGAAGAGCGATTGCGTATCGAGTTGATCTCGAGCTCTTCAAGTTCTTACTTTGGATAGCCGTAAGAGCTTTTTGGTCAGTTTCCACTACGAAATGCGCGCCCAGAAGGAATCTTTGGAGTTTGAGAATTGACCAAACCATCGCCAATAATTCGCGGTCTAAAACCGAGTAATTCCTTTCTGCAGCATTAAGTTTTCTGGATATATACATTACAGGATGCAG
This sequence comes from Oreohelix idahoensis, assembly GCA_024509875.1. NCBI lineage: Eukaryota > Metazoa > Mollusca > Gastropoda > Stylommatophora > Oreohelicidae > Oreohelix > Oreohelix idahoensis. The sequence goes on along the minus strand of JAMPIV010007331.1, from coordinate 13,910 downwards.
AGTTCCAGAGTACTCTTGCATTAGTGCCGCTCCAATCCCAGTGGATGAAGCGTCACTACGAAGAACAAATGTCTTATCTGTTGTAGGTAACACTAGGCCCGGGCCGCGGCCCGGCCGCCCGGGGGGCGCGGACCGGGCGCCCGCGGGGCTTCTTCTAATAGGACGCCGGCGCCGTCCCCGGCGGGGCCGGGGCGGGGCCGGGGGGCGTCCACGCCGGGCTCCCCCGGGGTTCGCGCCCTCGCGCCAGGCGCTGCGGCCGGCGCGGCCCGCCCGGAGTCGGCCGGTGTTGACCGCCGGCCGGCGATATTACCGCGGCCCCTCCGGCGGCAAGCGGGCCGGTGGCGCGCCGGGCTCCTCGCCCTTCGGCCGGGGTGCTCCCCGCAATCGGCCCCCGCCCCAGCCTGCCGCGCGGCGCCATCGCCGGGGCTCGCGTCCGCGCGGGGATCGGTCCTGGGGGGGGGCGCCCCGATTAAAAAGCCAGCGCCGGCGGGGCGCAACGGCGCGGGGGCCCCGGGTAGGGGCCCCCCCGGCCGCTCCGCCGCGCAGGCCGCGGCGCGGCGCGCGCGCGGGCGCCGCGGCGCGCGCGCGGCGGGGCGCGGGGGCGGCGCGGCGGGCGCGGCGCCGCGCGCGCGCGCGCGCGCCGCGCGGCGCGCGGGGCGGGGCGGGCGCGCGCCGCGGGCGCGGCGCGCGCCGCGGGGCGCGCGGCGGCGGCGCGCGCGCGCGCGGGCCCCCCCCCCGCGCGGGGGGCGCGCGCGCGCGCGCGCGCCCGCGCGGCCGGGCGCCCGGGGGGCGCGCGCGGCGGGCGCGCGGCGGCGCGCGCCGCGCGGGCGCGCGCCGCGGCGCGCGGGCCGCGGCGCGCGCGGCCGCGCGCGCCCCCGCGGCGCGGCGGCGGGGGGGCGCGGCGGGGCGCGCGCGCGGGGGGGGCGCGGCGGGCGGGGGCGGGGCCGCGCGGCGGGGCGCGCGGCGCGGCGGGCGCCGGCGGCGCGGGCGGCGCGCGGGCGCCCCCGGCGCGCGCGGGGCGCGGGCGGGGGGGCCGCCGGCGCGGGCCGCGCGCGGCGCCGCGGGGGGCCGCGCGCGCGCGCGGGGGGCGGGCGCCCCGCGCGCCGCGCGCGCGCGCGCGCGCGCGGCGCGCGGGGGGCGGCGCGGGCGGCGGGGCGGGGGGGGCCGCGCCGGCGCCCGCGCCGGGGCGCGCGGCGCGGCGCGGGGCGGGGGGCGGGCCGGGCGCGGGGGCCGCGCGCGCGCGCGCCGCGGCGCGCGCGCGGGCGCGCGGGCGCCCCCCGGGCGGGGGGGCGCCCGCCGCGGCGGGGGGCGCGGGCCGGGCCCCGCGCGCGCGCGGCCCGCGGGCGCGGGGGGGCGCGCCGCCCCGCGCGCGGGGGGCGCGCGCGCGGGCGCGGCGGCGCGCGCCGGGCGCGGGCGGCGGGCGGCGCGGGGGGCGGCGCGCGCGCGCGCGCGCGCGGGGGCCGCGCCGCGCGCGCGGGGGGGCGGGCGCGCGGGCGCGCGCGCGCGGCGGGCGGGCGGGGCGCGGGGGCGCCGCCCCGCGCGCGGCGGCCGCGGGGGGCGCGCGGGGCGCCCGCCGTCGGCCGGGGCGCGCGCGGCCGGCGGCGGGGCGGGGGGGGGCGCCGGCGCCGCGGGCGCGCGGCGCGCCCGCGGCGCGGGCGCGCGCGGGCGCGGGCGCGCGGCCGCGGCGCGCCCCCGCGCGGGGGGCGCGCCGGGGGCCGCGGGGGCGCGGCGCGCCCGCCCGCGGGGGGGGGCGCCGGGCGGGGGGGGGGCGCGGGGCGCGCGCGCGCGGGCGCGCGCGCGGCGGGCCGCGCGGGGCGGGGCCCGGCGGGGCCGCGCGGGGCCGCGCGCGGCCGGGCGCCCGCGCGGCGGGGGGGGCGCCCCCGCGGGGGCGCGGCGCGCGGCGCGCGCGGCGCGCGCCCGGCGCGGCGCGGCGCGGGGGCGCGCGGGGGCGCGCGCCGGCGCGCGGGGGCGCGCGGCGCGCGCGGCGCGCGCCGGGCCGGGCCGGCGGGGGGCCGGGGGGCGGCCGGCGCGGGCGGGGCCGCGCGGGCGGCGCGCGCGGCGGGGCGGCGGGCGGGCGCGGCGCGCGCGCCCCGGCGCGCGCGCCCCCCGGCGCGCCGCGCGCGCGGGGGGGGCCCGGGCCGCGGGCGCGCCCGCGGGCGCGCCGCGCCGGGCGCGCGCGGGGGCGGGGGCGCGCGCGCCGCGGGCGGGGGGGGGCGGCCCGGGCGCGCGGCGCGGCGGCCCCGCGGGCGCGGGGGCGGCGGGGCGCGGGGCGGCGCGGGCGGCGCGCGCGGCGCCCCCCCGCGCGCGGCGCGGGCGCGCGGCGCGCGCGCGGGGGGCGCGCGCGCGGCCCGCGCCGCGGGGCCGGGCGCGGCCGCGCGCGCGCGGCGCCCCGCGCGCGCCGCGGGGGGCGGCGGCCGCCCGGCGCGCGCCGGCGCGCGGGGGGGCGCGCGGCGGCGCGGCGGGGCGGGGGGGGGGGCGCGGGGGCGGCGCGGGGGCGCGCGGCGCCGGGGCCGCGCGCGGGGCGCGGGGCGCGGCGGGGCGCGGGGGGGGCCGCGCGCGGCGCGCGCCCCCCCGGGGCGCGCGCGGCCCCGCGCGCCGCGCCGCGCGGCGCGCGGCCCCCCGCGCCCGCGGGCGGGGGGGGGGCGCGCGCGGGGCGCGGGGGGGCGCGCGGGGCCGGGCGCGCGCGCGCCGCCGCGGGCGGCGCGCCGGGGCGGGGGGGCGCGCGCGCGCGCGCGCGCGCGCGCGCGCGGGCGGGCGCGGCGCGCGCCGGCGCGCGGGCGCGGGCGCGCGCGGGGCGGGGGGGGCGCGGCCGCGGGGGGCGCGCGGCGCGCCCCGGGCGCGGCGCGCGCGCGGGGCGCGCGGCGGGCCGGGCGCGCGGCGCGGGGGCGCGGGGGCCCCCGCGGGCGGGCGCCCCGGGGCGGGCGCGGGCGCGCGGGGCGCGCGCGGGGGGGGCGCGGGGGGGCGCGGGGCGCGCGGCGCGGGCGCGCGCGGGGGGGCGGGCGCGGGCGCGGGGCGGCCCCCGGGGGGGGCGCGCGCGGGCGCGCGCGCGCGCGCGGGCGCGCGCGGGCGCGCGCGGGCGGGGGGCGGCGGGCGGGGGGGGGGGCGCGGGCGCGCGCGGCGCGCGCCGGGGCGCGCGCCGGGGGGGCGGCGGCCGGGGGGGGGGGGGCGGGGGGCGCGCGGGGCGCGGGCGCGGGCCGGGCGGGGGGGCGGGCGGGGGCGCGGGGCGGCCCCCGGCGCGGGGGCGCGCCGCGGCGCCGGCCGCCCGGGCCCCGCGGGGGCGCGCCGGCGGGCGCGCCGCGCGCGGGCGCGCCGGCGGGGCGGCGCGGGGGGGGGCCGGGGCGCGCGGCGGCGCGCGGGGGGGGCGCCGCGGGGGGCGCGGCGCGCGCCGGGGGGGGGGGCGGCCCGCGCGGGGGCCGGGCGGCCGCGGCGCGGGCGGGGGGCGCGCGCCCCCCGCGGCGCGGCGCCGGGGGCGGCGGGGGGGGCGCGCGGCGGCGGCGCGCGGCGCGCGGGGCGGCGGCGGGCCGCGCGCCGGGGGGCCCCGCGCCGCGCGCGGGCGCCGGGCCCGCCCCGGGCGCGGGGCGCGGCGGCGCGGGGGGCGGCGGGCGGCGGGGGGGGGGGGGGGCGGCGCGGCCCGCGGGGGGGGCGCGCGGGGGGCGCGCGCCGGGGGGGGCGCGGCCCCGCGCCGCGCCCCGCCGGGGGGGGGGGGCGGGGGGGCGCGCGCGGGCGGCCCGGGGGGGCCCGCGCGCGCGGGGGGGCCGGGGCGCGGGGCGCGCGGCGGGCGGGGGGCGCGGCGCGCGGGGCGGGGGCGGCGCGGGGCCGCGCGGGCGCGCGCCGCGCGCCGGCCGGCGCGCGCGCGCGCGGGGCCCCGCCGCGCGCGCGCGGCGCGCGCCCCGGGCGCGGCGCGCGCGGGCGCGTCGCGGGGCGGCGGGGCGGGCGGCGGGGGGGCCGCGCGCGCGGGCCGGGCGCCGGGGCGGCCGCGGGGCCCCGGGGGGGGCGCGGGCCGGCGCGGGCGCGCGCGCGGGGGCGGGGGCGCGCGGGGCGCGCGGCGGCGCCGCGCGCCGGGCGCCGCGCGGGCGGGGCGGGGGCGCGGGGCGGCGGGGCGCGCCGGGCGCGCGCGCGCGGGGGCGGCCCGGCGCCGCCGGCGCGCGGCGCGCGCCGCGCGGCGCGGGCGCGCGCGCGCGGGGGCGGGGCGGGCCCGGCGGGGGCGCGCGCCGGGCGGGGGCCCCCGGCCGCCCGGGCGCGGGGGGCCCGCGCGGGGCGCGGCCGCGCGCCGCCGGGCGGGGGCGGGGCGCGCCCCGGGGCGGCGGCGGCGCGGCGCGCGCGCGCGGGCGGGGGCGGGGCCGCCGGGCGCGCGCGGGGCGCCGGGCGGGGCGCGCGCGCGCGGCCGCCGGCGCGGCGCGGGCCCCGCGGCCGCGGGCGGCCCGGGGGCCCCCGCGCGGGCGGCCCGGCGGGGGGGGCCGCGCGCGCGCGCGCGGGCGCCCCGCGCGGGCGGGGGCGGCGCGCCCGCGCGGGGGGCGCGCGCGCGCGGCGGGGGGGGGGGGGGGGGGGGCGGGGGGGGGCGGGCGGCGCGGGCGGCGCGCCGCGCGCGCGCCCGCGGCGCGGCGCGCGGCGCGCGCGCGCGCGGGGGCGCCGCCGGGCGGGCGCGGGGCGGCGCGGCGCGGGCCCGCGCGCCCGGCGCGGCGCCGGGGGGGGCGCGGGCGCGCCCCGCGGGGGCGCGCGCGCGCGCGGGGGCGCCCCCGCGGCGCGCGCCCGCGCGGGCCCGCGGGGGGCCGGGCGGGGGGGGGGCGCGGGGCGGCGCGGGGCGGGGCGCGGCGCGGCGCGCGCGCCGCGCGCGCCGCCGCGCGCCCGCGGGGCGCGCGCGCGGCGCGCCGCGGGCGGCGGCGGGGGCGCGCGGGGCGCGCGCGCGGCCCCCGGCCCGGCCGCGCCCCGGCGGGGGCGCGCGGGGCGCGGGGCCCGCGCGGGGCGGCGCGGGCCCGGGCCCGCGCGCCGGGGCCGGGCCGCGCCGCGGGGGCGCGGGGCGGCGCGCGGGGGGGCGCGCCCCCCCCCCCGGCGGCCGCGCCCGGGGGGCGCGGCGCGCGCGCGCGCCCCGCCCGCGCGCCGGGCGGGCGCGCGCGCGCGCGGGGCCGCGCGCGGCGCGCGGCGCGCGGCCGCGCCCCCGCGCGCGCCCGCGCGCCGCGGGGGCGGGCGCGGCGCGCGCGCGCCCCGCGCGGGGGCGCGCCGGGCGCGCGGCGCGGGCGCGGCCCGGGGGGCCGCGCGGCCCCGCGCGCGGGGCGCGCCGGGGGCGGGCGGCGGCGGCGGCCCGGGGGGCGGCGCGTCGCGCGCGGGGCGCGCGCGGCGCGCGGCGCGGGCGGGCGGGGCCCCGGCGGGCGCGCGCGCGGCGGGCGGGGCCCGGCCCCCCGCGCGGGGGGGCGCGGGGGGGCCGCCGGGCGGGGGCGGGGGCGCGGCGGCCGGGCGCGGGGGCGGCGCGCGCGCGCGGCGCCGGGCGGGGGGCGGCGCGCCCCGCGCGCCCCCCCGGGCCCCCGCGGCCCCGGGGGCGGCCGCGCGCCGGGCGGGGCCGCCGGCGGCGCGCGCGGCGGCGCGGGGCGCCCCGCCCGCGCGCCCCGCGGGGGGCGCCCCGGCCCGCGGCGCCGGCGCGGGCGGGGGCCCCGCGCGGGGCGCGGGGGGCGCGCGGCCGCGGGGGCGGGGCCGGGCGGGGGCGCGCGCGGGGCGCCGGCGAAGCGCGCCGGCCGGGGCGCCGCGGGGCGCGCGCGCGGGCGCCCGGGGGGGGGGCGCGGGGCGCGCGCGCGCGCCCCGGGCGCGGGGCGGGGGGGGGGCCGGCGGCGCGCCCCCGCGCGCGGGGGGGCGGGCGCGCGCGGCGCCCGCGGCGCCCGCGCCCCCCGCGGGGCCGCGCGGGGCCGCGGCGGGGCGCGGGGCGGGCGCGGGGGGGGGGCGCCCGGCGCCGCGCGGGCGGGGGGCGGGCGGGGCGCGCCCCGGGGGCGCCGGCGCCGGGGGGCGGCGGCGCGGGGCGGGGCGGGGGGGCGCGCGGGCGCGCGCGGGCCCGGGGGGGGGGGGCGCGCGCGCGGCGCGGGCGCCCCCGGCGCGGGGCGGGCGGGGGGGCGGGGCGGGCGCCCCGGCCGGGCGCGGCGCGGGCGCGGCGCGGGCCCCGCGGCGGCGCGGGGGCGCGCGCGGCCCGCGGCGCGGGGGGCCGCGCCCCGCGCCCCCCCCGCGGGGCGGGGGGGCCCGGGGGCCGGGGCGCGCGCGGCGGCGGGGGGCGGGGCCGGCGGCGCCGGGGGCGGGGCGCGGCGCGCGCGGGGCGGCGGGCGCGCCGCGCGCGGGGCCGGGCGCCCCGGGGGCGCGCGCGGCGGGGGGGGGGGGCCCCGGCGGGGGGCCGCCCCCGGGCCCCGCGCGGGCGGGGCCGGGCGGGGGGCGCGGCGGCGGGGGGGCCCGCGCGCGGGGGGGGCGCGCGCGCGGGCGCGCGGGCGGCGGGGCGCGCGGGGGGGCGCGCGGGGCCGCGCGCCGGGGGGCCGGCGCGCGGGGCGGGGGCGGCCCGGCGCGGGGGCGGCGCGGCGGGCGCGCGGGGGGGCCGGGCGGGGGGGGGGGGGCCGGGGGGGGGCGCGGGCGGGGGCGGGCCGGCGGGGGCCGCCGGCCCGGGGGGGCGCGGGGGCGCGCGGGGCCCGGGGGGGCGCGCCGGGGCCCCCCCCGGCGGGGCGGCGGCCCGGCGCGCGGCGGGGGGGGGCGGGGGGGGGGGGGCGCGGGGCGCGCGCGCCGCGGGGGCGCGCGGGGGGGGGGCGGCGCCGCGCGCCGGGGCGGGCGGCGGGGGGGCGCCCGGGGCGCGCGGGCGCGCGGGGGCGGGCGCGGGGGGGCGGGCGCGCGCGCGCGGGGGGGGGGCGGGCCCGGGGGGGGGGCGGCGGGGGCGCGGCGGGGCGCGCGGGGCCCGGGGGGGGGGGCGGGGCCGCGGCGCGGGGGGCGGGCCGCGGCGGGGCGGGCGGCGCGCGCGGCCGCGCGGGGCGGGGGGGCGGGGGGGCGGCGGGCGCGCGCGGCGGGGGCCGGCCGGGGCGCGCGGCCCCGGCGGCGCGGGGCGGGGGCGGCGCGGGGCGCGCCGGGGCGGGGGCGCGCGGGGGGGGGGGCGCCGGGGGCCCCGCGGGCGCGCGGCGGGGGGCGCGGGCCCGGGGCCGCGGGCGGGCGCGGCCCGGGGGGGCGCGCGCGGGGGGGGGCGCCCCGCCCCCCCCCCCGCGGGGGGGCGGGCGCGCGCGCGCGCCCGCGCGGGGGGGGCGCGGCCCGGGCGCCGCGCGCCGGCCGGCGCGGGGCGCCGCCCCGGGGGGCGGGCGGGGCGGGGGGGGCCGGGGGGGGGCCGCGGCGCGCGCGCCCGGCGCCCCCGGGCGCCGGCGGGGCGGCCGCGGGCGCGCGGCGGCCGCGCGGGCGCGCCCCGCCCGCGGGCCCGCGCGCCCCCCCGGCCGCGGCCGGCCCCCCGCCGCCCCCCCCCCGGGGGGGGGCGCGCGCGCGGGGCGCGCGCGCGGGGCCCGGCGGGGCCGCGGCCGGGGCGCGGGCGCGCGGGGGCCGGCGCGCGCGGGGCCCCCGCCCCGCGCCGGGCGCGCGCGCCGCGCGGCCCCCCGGGGCGCGCGCGCCCCCGGCGCGCGGCCGCCCCCCCCCGCGGGCCCGCGCGGGGCGCCGCGGGCGGGCGGGGCCCCGGGCCGGGGGGGGCGCGCGCGCGGCGGGCGCGGGCGGCCCCGGCGCGCGCCCGCGGGGCGGGGGGGGGGGGGCGGGCGGGCGCGCGCGGGCCGGGGCCCCGGCGGCGGGGGGGGGGGCGGGGGGGGGGGCGGGCGGCGGGGCGGGCGGGCGCGCGGGCGCGGCGGGGGGCGCCCGGCCCCGGCGGGCGCGCGCGGGGGGCCGCGGGGCCGCCCCCCCGGGGGGGGGGGGGGGCCGGGCCCGCGGCGCGCGCCCGGCGCGCGGGGCGCCGCCGGGGGGCGGGGCGGGGGGCCCCCCGCCCGCCGGGGGGGGCGGGGGGCCCCGGCGGCGCGGGGGGGCCCCGGGCCCGCCCCCCCGCCGGCCCGCCGGCCCCGGGGGGGGGCGGCGCGGGCCGCGGCGGGGGGGCGCCCCGCCGGGGGCCGCGCGGGCGGGGGGGGGGGGGGGCCGCCGGGGGGGGGGCCGCGCGCCGCCCCCGCGGGGGGGCGGGGGGGCGGGGGGCCCCCCCCGGCCGCGGGGGGGGGCCCCCGGGCCCCGGGCGCGGGGGGGCCGGGGCCGGCGGCGGCGGGCGCGGGCGGGCCGCGGCCCGGGGGGGGGGGGGCGCGGGGGCCCCGCGGGGGGGGGGGGGGGGGCCGCGCGGGGCCCCGGCCCGGGGCCGGGGGGGGGGCCGCGGGGGCGGCCCGCGGCGCGCGGGGGGGGGGCGGGGGGGGGCGGGGGGGGCGCGCCCCCCGCCCGCCCGCGGGGCCCCGCGGCGGGCGGGGGGGGGGGGGGGGCCCCCCGGCGGCGGCCCCCGCCCCCCCGCGGCGCGGGGGGGGCCGCGCGCGGGGGGGGCGCGCGCCCCGGCGGGGGCGGGCGCCGCGGGGGCGGGCGGCGGCCCGGGGCCCGGCGCCGGCGGGGGGGCGCGGGGGGGGGGGGCCGGGCGGGGGGGGGGGCCCCGGGCGGGGGCGGGGGCGCGGGGGGGGGGGCGGCGGCCCGGGGCGGGCGGGGGGGGCGCGGGGGCCCCCCCCCGGGGCGGCGGGGGGGGGGCCCGGCGGGGGGGGGGGCCGGCCGGGGGGGGGGGGCGCCCCCGCCCCCCCCGGGCGGGGCCGCGCGCGGGGCGGGGGGGCGGCGGGGGGGGGCGGGGGGGGGGCCCGCGGCGGCGGGGCCGGGGGGCGCGCGGGGGGGGGGGGCGCGCCCGGGGGGGGGGGGGCGGCGGCCGGGCGCGGGCGCGGGCGCCCCGGGGGGGGCGGGGGGGGGCCCCCGCGCCGCCCGGGCCGCGGGGGGGCCGGCCCGGGGCGGGGGGGGGGCGCGCGGGGGGGGGCCCCGGGGGGCGGGGGCGGGGGGGGGCCGGGGCGCGGGGCGGCCGCGCCCGGGGCGGGGCCGGGGGGCGGGGGGGCCCCGCGCGGGCGCCGGGGGGCGCGGGGGGGCGGGGGGCCCGGGGCGCGGGCCCGGGCGCGCCCGGGGGCGCGGGGGGGGGGCCCGGCGCCCGCGGCGGGGGGGCGCGGGCCGCGCCGCGCGGCCCGCGGCGGGGGCCCGGGGGGCGGGGGGCGGGGGGCGGGGGCGGCGGGCCCCCGCGGGGGGGCGGGGCGGGGGGGCGGGGGGGCGCGCGGGGCGCCCCGCGCCCCCGGGCGCCGGGGGGGGGGCCGGGGGGGGGCGCGGGGGCGGGGGCGGCCCCCCCCCGGCCCGGGCCGCGGCCCCGGGGGGGGCGGGGGGGGGGCCCGGGGCGCGGGGGGCGGCGCCCCCCGCCGGGGGCCCCCCGGGGGCGCGGCCCCGCGCGGCGGGGCCCCCCCCCGCCCGCGGGGCCGGGCGGCGGGCCCGGCGGGGCGCGGGGGGGGGGGGGGGCGCGGGCGCCCCCCGGGGGCGCGCCGGGGCCCCCGCGCCCGCGCGGGGGCGGGGCCCCGGCCGCCGCCCGGGCCGGGCGGGGGGGGGGGGGGGCGGCCGCGGGGCCGGGGGGCCCGGGGGCGCCGGGGCCCCCGGGGGCCCCCCCGCGCGGGGGCGGGGCGCGCCGCCCGGGGCGCGCCGCGGGGGGGGGGCCGCGGCGGGCCGGGCCCGCGGGGGCCGGGGGGGGGGGGGGCGGGGGGGGGGCGCCGCCCCCCGGGCGCCGGGCGCCCCCGGGGGGGGGGGGGCCGGGGCGCGGGCGCGGCCCCCCCCCCGGCCCGGCCGCGGGGGGGGCGCGCGGGGCGCGGGCCGGGCGCGCGCGCCCCGGCGGCGCGCGCGCGGGGCGCGGGGGCGGCGCGCGCGCGCCGGCGCCGGGCGCGCCCGGGGGGGGCGGGGGGGGGGGGGGGGGCCCCCCGCCCCGGGGCCCGGGCGCGCGCGGGGGGCCCCGGGGGCGGCCCCCGGGGGGGGGGGGCGCGGCGCGGGGGCCGGGGCCGCCCCCCCGCCCGCCCGGGGGGGGCGGGCGCGGGGGGGGGGGCCCGGGGGGCGCGCGCGCCGCCCGCGCCCCCCCCGCGCCGCCCGCGCGGGCGGGGCCGGCGGGCGCCCCCGGGCGGCGGCGCGCGGGCCCGGGGCGCGCGGCGGGGGGGGGGCGGCGCGCGCGGGGGCCCGGGGGCGGGGCGGGGGGGGGGCGGCCCGGCGGGGGGGGGGGCGCGGCCCCCCGCCCCCCGCGGGCGCGGGGCGGGGCGGGCGGGCCGCCGGGGGGCGGGGGGGGGGGGGCGCCGGGGGGGGGGGGGGCGGGGGGGGGGGGGGGGGGGGGGGGGGGCGGCGCGCGGGGCGCGGCGGGCGCGCCCGCCCCCCCCGCGCGCGGGGGGGGGGGCCCCGGCCCCGGGGGCCCCGGCGGCCGCCCCCGGGGCCCGGGGGGCGGGGGGGGCCGGGCGCGGGGGGGGCGCCCGCCCGCGCGGGGGGGGCGGCCCCGCCGGCCCCCGGCGGGCCGGGGGGGGGGGGGGGGCGGGGGGGGGCGCGGGGGGGGGGGCGGCGCCGCGGCCGCGGGCCCCGCCGGGGGGGGGGCGGGGGCGGGGGGGGGGCCGCGGCCGGGGGGGGGGGGGGGGGGGGGGGGGGGGGGGGGGGGGGGGGGCCGGCGGGGGGCGGGGGGGGGCGGGGCGGGCGCGCGGCGGGCCGCGGCCCGCCCCCCGGCGGGCGGGCGGCGGGCGGGGGGGGGGGGGGGGGCGGGCGCGCGCGCGCGCGCGGCCCGGGCGCCCGGCGCGCGGGGGCCCCCCCGGGGGGCGGCCCCGCCGCGCCGCGGGGCCGCGGCCGCCGCCCGGGGGGCGGGGGGGCGCGGGGCGCGGGGGGGGGGGCGGCCGGGGGGGGCGGGCGGGGGGGGGGGGGGGGGCGGGGGGGCGGGGGGGGGGGGGGGGGGGGGGGGGGGCGGCCGGCGCGGGGCGGGGGGGGGGCGGGGCCCCGGCCGGGGCGGCCCCCCGCCGGCGCGCGCCCCGGCCGCGGGGGGGGGGCGGGGGGGGGGGCGGCGGGGGCGGCGCGGCGGGGGGCGGCCGCGGGGGGGCCCGCCGGCGGGGCCCGCCGCCGCGCGGCGCGCCCGCCCGGGGGGGGGGGGCGCGGGCGCGGGGGGGGGCGGGCGGGGGCGCGGGGGGGCCCCCGCGCGGGGGGCGGGGGGCGGCCGGGGCGCGGGCGGGCGCGCCCGCGCGCGGCGGGCGCCCCGCGGGCGCGGGGCGGGCGGGGGCGGGGCGCGGGGGGCGGGCGCGGGGGCGCGGCGGGGCCCGCCCGCCCGGGGGGGGGGGGGGCCCCCGGGGCGGGGGGCCCCGGGCGCGGGGGGCGCCCCCCCGGGGGGGGGGGGCCCCGCGGGCCGGGCGCCCGGCGCGGGGCCCCCCGGGGGCGGCCGCGCGCGCCGGGCCGGGGGCGCGCCCGCGCGCCCGGCCGGGGGCGGGGGTCCCGCGGGCCCGGGCGCGGCGCGGGGGCGCGGCCGGGCGCGCGGGGCGCGGGGGGGCGCGGGGCGCCCCCGCGGGGGCGGGGCGGGGGGGCCGGCGCGGGGGGGGCCGGGGGGGGGCGGGGGGGGGGCGGGGGGGGCGCCGGCGCGCCGGGCGCGCCCGGGCGGGGGGGCCCCGGGGGCGGGGCGCGGGGGGGGGGGCGCCCCCCCCCGCCCGGGCCCCCCCGCGCGCGGCGCCCCGCCCCGCGCCCCGCGGCCGGCCGGGCGGCCCGCGCCCCGCCGCCGCCCGCCCCGGGCGCGGGCGCCGGCGGGCGCCGCCCGCGGGGGGCGCGCGGGCGCGCGGGGGCGCGGGGGCCCGGGGCGCCGGCCGGGGCGGCGCGCGCCCCGGGGGGGGGGGGGGGGGGCCGCCCGCGGGGGGCGCCCCGCCGCGGGCGCGCGCCGCGCGCGGGGGGGCGGCCCCCCGCGCGCGCGGGGGGGCCGGGGGCGGGGGCGCGGCCCCCGCCCCGCGGGGGGGGCGGCGGCGCGGGGGCGCCGCGCGCGCCCCGCGGCGGGGGGCCCCCGGGGCGGCGCCCCGGCCGCGCGGCGCCCGGCGCGGCCCGGGCGGGGGGCCGGGCGCGGGGCGGGGGCCCGGCCGCGCGCGCGGCGGGCGCCCCGGCCCGGGGCGGGCGGGGGCCGGGCGGGGGGGCGCCGGGGGGGCGCCCGCGCCCCGGGGGGGGCGGGGGGGCCCGGGGGCGCGGGGGGGCCGCCGGGGGGGGCCGGGGGGCGCGGCCCGGGGGGCCCCGCGGGCCCGCCCGCGCGCCGGGCGCGGGCGGGCGGGCGGGCGCGGGGGCGCGCGCCGGGGGGCCGGCCCCCCCGCCCCCCCCGCGCGCGCGGCGGGGCGGGGGGCCCGCCGCGCCCCGGGGCGGCGCGCCGGCGGGCCCGCGGCGCGGGGCGGGGCGGGGGGGGCGCGGGGCGGGGGGCGCCGCGGCGGCCGGGGCCCCGCCCCCCCGCCGCGCGGGGGGCGCGCGCGCGGGCCCCCGGGCGCGGGGGGCCGCGGGCGGGCGGGCGGGGCGGGCGGCCCGGCGCGCGGCGGGGCGGGGCCCCGGGGGCGGCGGGGGGGGCGCGGGGGCGCGGGGCGCGCGCGCGCCCCCCCGCGCGGCCGGCGGGCGGGGCGCGGGGCGCGGGCGCGCGCGGGCGGGGGGGGGCCCGCCGCGCCCGCCGCGGGGGGGCGGCGCGCGGCGCGGCGGGCCCGGGGGGGGCGGGGGCGCGCGCGGGGGCCCCGGCGCGCGCGCGCGCCGGGCGCGCCGGCGCGGCGGGCGCCGCGGGCGGGCGCCGGGGGGGGCGGGGGGGCGCCGGGGCGCGGGGCGGCGCGCGCGGGGCGGGGCGCGCGGGGCCCGGCCCGGGCGCGCGGGCCCCCGCGCGCGCGGGGCGGGGGCGCGGCCCGGCGGCGCGGGGCGGGCGGCGCGCGCGCGCGCGGGGCCCCGGGGGCGGCCGGCGCCGGCCGCGCGGGCCGGGGCGGGGCGCGCGGGCGGCGGCGCGGGCGGCGGCGGGGCGGGGCCCGGCCCGCGGGGCCGCCCCCCCCCCGGGGGCCCCCGGGGGGCGCCGGGGCGCGCGCGCGGGGCGCGGGCGGGCGGCGCGGCGCGCGCGGCGGCGCGCGGGCCCGCGCGCGGGCGCGCGCGCGCGCCGCCCGGGGGGGCGCGCGGCGGGGGGGGGGCGGCGCGCGCGCGCGCGCGGCCCCGCGCGCCCCCGGGCCCCGCGCGCGCGGGCGCGCCGCGCGGGCGGCCGCGCGGGCGCGCGCGCGGGCCGCGGGGCCCGGGCGCCGGGCGGCCGGGCGGCGCCGGGGGGGGGCGCCCGCGCGGGGCGCCCCGCGCGGCCGCGCGGCGCGGGCGCGCGGGCGCCCGCGGGCGGGCGGCGGGGGGGGGGCGCGCCCCCCCGCGCGCGGGGCGGGCGCGGGGGCGCGCCGCGGGCGGGCCCCCGCGCGCGCGGCGCGCGCGCGCCGCGCCGCGCCCGGGCGCGCGGCGGCGGGGGCGGGGCGCGCGGCGCGGCGCGCGCGGCGGGCGCGGGCGCCCGCGCGGCGGCCCGGCGCGGCGGGGGGCGCGCGCGCGCGGCGCGCGCGGGCGCCGGCGCCGCCGGGGCGCGCGCGCGCGCGCGGCGCGCGGGGGGCGCGCGCGGCGGCGGCCCGGGGGGGGCGGGGGCGGGGGCGCGCGCGCGCGCGCGCGCGCGCGCGCGCACGCACGCACGCGCGCGGGCGCGCGGGCGCGCGCGCGCGCGCGCGCGGGCGCGCGCGCGCGCGGGCGCGCGCGCGCGCGCGCGGCGCGCGCGGCGCCCCCGCGCGCGGCGCCGCGCGCGCCGCCCCCCGCGGCGCGCGCGCGCCGCGCGCGCGCGCGCGGGGCGCGCGCGGCGGGGGCGCGGGCGCGCGCGCGGCGCGCGGGCGGCCGCGGCGCGGCGGGGCGCGCGCGCGGCGCGCCCGCGCGCG